>JAWRVZ010000025.1:4420000-4877500 GCA_037043235.1 Rhodeus uyekii | reverse complement strand
GAAGTAAATTAATTAAAAGTTGGGGGGGGGGGGGAATCACATTATGAAAAGAAAAAAAAAAACACGTTGGCCACAATTATTGGCACCCTTTTATTAAATACCTTTTGCAAGACAACAGCAGTTTTCTCCTATAATGCCTGACGAGTTTGGAGATAAGAGACCATTCCTTCATACAGTCTCTCTCCACAGCCTTCAGAATGCCAGCTCCTTGTTGATACTCCTACTCTTCAGTTAACCACAGTAATTTTCTATAGGGTTGAGGTCAGGGGATAGGATGGTCATGGCAGAAGTTGTGCTCAGTGATACATTTGTGCCGTCAGGTTTGGATTTTTTATATGTTGGTATTGGATAGAATCCATAATGCTATGCATCTGAACAAGAAGTCCAGGACCTCCAGCAGAAAAGATCCAGCGGTATACTTTTTTATCCCTGTCTGCCAAAAAGCTGTCTTTTTAGATTTATCTTACCACTGAAACCAGTCATGTTTGAAGTTCAATTAGTGTCTGGTGACTGAATATGCAGAAGTTTGTTTTTGAATGAGTGAGGAGGATTTCCCTCCCAAACAACCATGTAGAGCTGATCGATTGTTTTTTCAGGCTTTCTGACCCCAAGACTCAACAAATCTCTGCAATTCTCCAGCTGAAATCCCTGTGATCTTCCAGGCAGAATCATAATATCTTATGATTCTTATGATAGTTAATTAGAGCATCTTAATTCTTTCTTATAGCTCAAATAGTAGAACATGGTGCTTGCATACCAAGGTCATGGGTTCGATTCCCAGGGAAAGCAAGAACTGATTAGAATATCAATGTGTACCTTGAATGTAATGCAAGTAAAGCGTCTGCCAAAAGCATAAATGCAAATGTTCAAGGTCTAGGTAAGAGTTAGTTCAAGGTCTGCCTAAGACTAACTACATAGTTAGTCATTTTACCAATGAGGCATTTAGGATGGGACATTAGACATGTTTGGCATTAACTTTGTAACAAAGATATCTATGTTACCTTCATGGTATATGAACTTTCAGGCATTCCTAGGTTAATTGAAATCTGCCTGATAACCACATTTTATCAGCTAGGTGTAAAATGAATGGTACGTGATGACATTTTATATTAAAATTGCAGAAAATATAAAAACGCTCTCTCTCAGGCTGTCAATGTACAGTCCCTCACTACTTTGTTGAAAAACTCTTCAATCTGAATTATTTAAACCGTAGTTCCCAATAAGAGTCTTCACAGATCATTGTAGCTTAAGCCACTCTTGGTGCCACAGACATCATTGTGTTAACTGCATGGATGCCTTCCCATTGCCTAGCACCTGTCCATCCTGGCAGTTCGGTCTTATTAAACTTTCCTCTGCATGTGCTCAATAGTCCGTGTCTTTAACTTGCACTCCCTCACTTCTCTCTCCTTTCACTCCTCCTACAGCTCACGGCCTATTGAACACATTAGCACCTGTCACATCAGTCCAGCCAAGGTCATCGCTCTTTCCCTTCATTCTCCATCCGGCTGTTAAACATCGAGTCCCGGTGCGCTGCTCTTCAACAATGGAGAGCCTAAGTGAGCTTCAGAACCCTCTTCTAGATAAGAACAGCAAGCATATGGTCATGGCCGACTATGGTTATGGTGGTGACTTCCATAGCAACCAGTATCAGGAGAATATTATAAACTACTTTGTGACTGGTGGAGGAGGAGGAGGAGGAGGTGGCGGTGGAGGTGGGGTTGCAGTCACAGGAGGAAATGGCAAGGCTAAAGCCCAGCTACTGGACGCCACCTCGCTTCACCTGGCGGTGGAGGCCTTTTACAAGCCTAACTTCATCCTTTACAAAGATGACGTGAGCAGCAAGGGCAAGGATTACAAAAATGAGTGCTGCGAAACCACCTTCATGGAGAAGAAAGACAAGGACGTAGCGTTGGAGACTCCCAGTACGGAGGACCCACAGGCTAAACTGCTCGACGAAAACGAGGTGAAAATCCAGACAGTATCTTACGAGGTGGAAGAAGAGGAATACGTTGAATATGAGGTAAGTTTGCACTTAAAATGTTTTATGTACAGCTGGATTAATGTATCAGGTCCTTGACAGGTGCCTTAAAGCAATGCAGCTCAATTCTCCCAGGGAACACTAGTTTCTAGTTATAGCCTACACTACATTTTAAGACCCTTTTTGGAAAGGCTAAACATTTCTAAAAGCTGTCCTCCAAAAGGTTTAATTTTCTATTTGGAGGTTGAAATTGCTGTAAAACACCACTTTATGCTCTAGCAACATCTGCTGGCTCTATTGGATCATGTGTGACAACTACCACTTCAATTTCTCAGCAGATAGGCAAAGGCTAATGAGAGGGGCTGGGCAATGATCAGCGCTGCTGATAGGATGTAATGCTGCTAGATGGGGGTCCGTCACCCTTGAAGCTCAGTGAGAGGAATATGTATTCTGGGCATGTCCAGGATTCTGGTACTTTTAGTGTCTCACAATGGATGTAGATCCATGCTGGGCCGCACCGGTACTCGCTGTGGTTGTCAGAGGATATTAAAGACGTTATCTGTATGTAGGGCTCTGGAGCTCTGCGGCCCATATGGTGTGTGGTCTGACTTCAGGATATTTTCTGTGACTTACAGTACATTAAAAAAATTAATCTACTCATAGATTAACATAGATCTGATCATGTTTCTGTATAAAAAAAAAATGTTTTAATTGTTTTAAAATGCTATGAGTATAGGCACTGCAACAGAATGAAAAATGGAAATGTATTTTTAGCTCCCTTTCAGTCAGTCACGTTATTCGTCAGTCGTCAAGGTCTGACGTAAGGTCTCTGTTTCCTCCTTCAGGGGACGGGGTTACAACAGTAACCTACACAATATTGTCAATGTTATTAAACTATTCAACTAAAATTAATTTAAAAATGTGCATGCACAATTAAATGTATAGTATCGACTGATGCCAGGCTATTTTCTGCAAAACTACGGATTTTTACTTCAAAAAGCACAGATATGAAATAAACAATCTGGGCCCGAGTTATGTCAAGTAAAAGTTATTAAAGTCTGATGTGTGAAATCAGAACGATTCAACTGAATAGCTAATGATTCATCAGGTTCACACTGTGTCTTCATCTGATAACAGGATATTCATGCACATCCTTTGAGAGATATTTCTACAGTGCATTAGTAACACGTCATTGAGGCTTGTGTTTCTCATTTGTATTCTATAGCTTTAAGATCCCTCTGTTCTTCCTCTGTGGCAATGATAAAGTGAACTCAAGAATTTGCCTCTAGAGACACCTCTGTTGTTCCCATTCTTGTTCTTTAGTCTGAGTGTTGTGAAATATATTTTGTGTAACAGAAAACTGTGGACTGTGCCTCAGTTGTTCCCTCTCTTGGAGAGTGCACAGACACATCTGTCAGAGCCATGTTTGAGGGGGGGATTGACGCCAGATCTTGGTTGGCCGATCTCCTCTACTGGAAAAGAGCCACTAATGGTCCACTAGTGTTTTTGTTTGGAAGTCACAGGATGTAATGAAAGCAGTGTCAATTTGATGGCTTTAAAGCCAATTTAGTTCCTTCTCCTCAAATTGGATTGCCTGTTAGAAAGAATGAACAAAGGATGAATTATCCAGAAAGGATTAAAAAAGAAATTGTTGCATCGACTTGAATGGCAAAGTGACTAAATGTGTTAATTGTGATTTTAAGAGATTCTCAACAGTGGATAATAACTTAAGCATTCTCAATGAGCCAGTTTTAAATGAAAAGATGATGATAATGGTTATGTTGATGGAGATTGTCATCCTCATTATCCCTGTTGGTTTTTTGATAAGCTGAACTTAAATGGTATTTGTATTGAAATCTTTATCGGAACATAATCTTTTAGAAATCTCAAAATGAATATCCTTTTCTTTTTTTTTCTTTGATATTATACACATACATTTAAGTTTTTTCACAATATTTTATGTAATATGTAATACAGGCCATAACATGAAAATAATTGTCAGCTTATCAGTGTTGGACAGAAATTTAATATTGGTTTTAATATTGGCTTTAATTGCATAGATTTACACCAATATTAAAGTTCTGTCTGATACTACTCCATATTAATTTAAAATGTAATTAATTATAACTGATAAATGACAGTAAAAACTAAAATTAAATAAGTGATTTTAGCATTACAATATTTTAAATGTACAGTATGTAAATAATAGTAATAAATAATATTATATTAAAGGATATTTATTTTTAGATATGCTAAAAAATACATTTAACAGTGTTTTTAACTTTAAGTGAGCGTTAGATGACAGTAATCTAAATCCAAAAAAAGGGTAAATGAGTATGAACAAATAAATGTCCCATATATATAGACTAAACTAATAATAATAATAAAGAAAATCTCTAATATCAACCGATAACCAATGATACCAACATATTGTTCATCCCTAGTGAGGAAATACTTTATTTTAATAATTATTTGTAGTTTTGTAACTTTAAAGGATCTGTGTATCTGTGGATTTATTTCCATCATAGGGTATTTTTATTCCAATTAAGTATATATTTTCAACATGATCAACTGTAGATGCCTATTAAAAATAGTGTTGAACTTTATAGTCAATATTGTCATTGTTTTTCTTTAGCCACATATGATAACATCTACTGTTACTGTGTCGTAAAATGAATAAGTGTCTTTGGTTAAACGTATAGAACATCCAATAAATAGTGTAACTCAATTTTGTTTGATTTCAACTCTCCTCCGAGAGCGGTTTACCACCAAGACACCACAGGGACTAATTTTTGTCAGTTGTAGAGATGTTTACATTTTATTTACTTGACATAGAAAACTTTTACTTGGATGATTGACTGCAAAAAAAAGTAGAAAAGGCACTGGGTGTTCTGTGTACAGTTGTATACTGTCAAACTGTCTTAATTTCTCTCTTTCTCAGCTGAAATGTGGACTCACAATATGTCCTTTATGACAGAAAGAAAGAAAAATATATTTTTCAACCCCTAATCATATTCTGCTAAAGCTTTGATGCACCTGCACTCAATCCATCATGCTGGAAACGTCTCTTTCAGGGCCATGTCAAAACCTCACCTTTTTATATAAAGCTCCTAAAAGAAACGCGATTAAGCATTCTTCAGGGAGCAAGCTAAAATTAGAAAGCAAACGTTTTTGGCTAAAATTATTTCAAAAATATTAAGCAAATATAGCTTTGTCAATGAGGTTTTGCTGTGTATCAGCCAATTTGATACACAGCGAAAATGTTAAAAATGATGCTATCAGTTATTTTTACTGAAAAATTATTTTCTCATATAATAATCTACTAAAACCATACAAATGTTAAGATCACAGCTGAACTATTAAGTCATTAAAAGTCATTAAAATCTGGTTGTACTGCTTCTACTCATGTTTCTACTCCGAGTCAAGCGCATCCATTACATTGAACGTCTAATGGTGTATCTCTTATGCTGCTCTGTAGCCTAAATAAAAAGCTCTGGCACCAGGCAATTAATTAGTCTTTAAATTATTAAGACCCACAGAACTCTGTCAACACTAACCCATTCTTAATCTCATTACTGCTACATTGTGGGCGAGAGGGTACGGAGAGTTCCCAGGTGATCAAAGGCTATTTACACAGACTGAAGATAAATGAGCTTGCTGTGTATTCCACAGAAAATTAATTTATCATAACTGCTGATGGATAGGTTAGCATGAGTAAACATTGCAAAATGTATTACTCTCCTAATGTTTCTCTGTTAGGAGGTTACAAATATCAATTACAAGAGTTTATCCCAAGCTTCAATATCAAATCGAGCCCCAGTACTCATAAATTACTAATACAGCCTTGAGCTTTATAAAGAAATATTATTTTACCCTCTATCAACAAGCATTTGCCATATAACATCAGGTAAAACAGTCAATTACAGAACAGAAAAGTAATGTGTTTGGAAAAAATGTGGCACAGAATTCTTCTTCTTTTCACTATTATCATGCATACATGTCATCCTGATTATTTCCTCCGTGATTTAGAATCCCATTGTGGTCCTTGATCACAGGTCATGCCATACGCAAGTGTGGTCCTGGGGTCTATAAATCAGCCGGGCTTATTAACAGCTCAGTAAGTCAGTATTTTTTTTTATTTGTCTGACGTGTGCTAGATGTTAATCAAACCCCCTGATGAATTATATCCTCATGACCTGCACCTGAAATGCTGCCAGCAACTGGCAGGACACAACTTAACTACTGTCTGCCATGAGCAAACCGCTTATAATCTCTGAACAGTCTCATTAAAAATGCATGTGGCTGTTTTCAGTGACGCTATAACACAGGTTGAGACAATGACCTCCCAACAACGTCGCTGATGCAGTTACTTGTCCCTTTGTAGGAATGTAATCGCCTCGGAGAACTTTTCACCTGACAGCTCTTTTGTTCCATGACCCCCCTACCACCACCCCCCAGTTCCATCAGTTTACTGGTTGCCTTTTAGATCACCTCATTCACTTTCCATCCTCAACATCAAATTCCATTTGCACGGGTCTGAAAGAGGGAGGGAGACTGCAGCAAGGGAAGAACTGATAAATCCTATGTGTATATGTATATATCTAAAATTTTCTGAAGTTCGGATATAAGTATATAAATTGCCTGGGGGGAAAGTCTAAAAGAATGAAAAAACACTTTTATAAAACAAATGAATACTTTTAAGCTATAGGATGCATTAAATAGATAAAAACGTAAATAAAAATTAATTAAATGCTGTTCTTTTGAACTTTTTATTCATCAAAGGATATCTTTTCAACATTGATTTTCAAAAACTCTTCTTTTAACATTGATAATATATATATATTTTTTTTTTTTTTTTTTTTATCAAATAAGTGCAGCATTGGGGAACATAAGAGCCTTCTTTCAAAACATCAGTTTTGTTTTCTGAATTCAGGCAGTCCTCCTGTCCAAGCAGATAGATCTGGCTGAACACATACCTTTGAATGGTGGTACGCAATTATAAAACAATAACAATACATTTGTACAAACACAATAGGTTTCCTACAACTTCAGTGTATAAACCCCTAAAAACTCCCAATCAATCAGATTAAAATTGTGTAGTTTAGTCATGCACTTGCCATTTTTGTGTGCAATTTGCATCACATGTTCAGCAAACAGACTTTGGGAGGTCTGTGGTCATTGCCATCTGAGGTTAATTTTAGTCTGACATGACGCTATTGTGATGAAATAGAGTGAGATAGAGTAAATGAAATTTGGATAAATTTGATCAAGTAGCTAATCACAAATGTATATGGATTCAATTTCCTCTTTGCCAAAGGAGAGCACTCATCCAGAACCCTCACACATGACACATGCATAATAAGTTTGAAAGTGTTGACATCGATCACCTTGAAAACGAGATGAAGTTCTATTAGCTGAGCGATGGATCGCAAAAGGGGGAGAAGGACAGGACTCATCATGCTCATGCTGGGGGAGGCATTTTGGTAACATAAATTACACGCTTTCCTTTCTGTGCCTCCTGCCACCCTGAAAGGATAAAACCATCCATTAATCTGTCATTACCTGTCAGGAAGCTGGCAGGCAGTGACAGCATCTGCCGTTGCCCCCCACCCACCCTCTTTCAGGAGAGGCACCTGAGAAGTAAAAGCAGAGGTGGAGGTGGGCTTATCAGGGGCCAAGCTGTGGGTCCCTGGCTCTGGGGCTTAACCATTTGACACTGCTGGCAGATTACTCCGATACAGCTTAGATCAGTAATAACATAATGCACAAATTTCATGCCTTTCAGCTGAATGTGGAGATGATGAGATTGTTTTTGGCTTATCTGTTTTTATTAAATTTTTTGGATAGTTCAATGCATTAGGCATTTGAATGCATGCAGTATATTGATGGAAATATGCTTGTACATTTTCTGTTGCAGGAGATGCTTTTACAGCATTTTTTAAACATGTTGAAAAAAAAAATCAAGGGCTGTCAGTTCGAATTTGTTAAGATATTCTATATAAGCTAAAAAACATTGAAAATTCACGAGATTGCCTTTGGATTCGCCAGGTCATACAGTCATGTACCACTACTTCTGTGCCATATTCTGGAATACAGATTTATCATTTTTGCAAGAATTATAAGATCCATCTGCATATTAGTTTTAGTTTTTCTATTTCTACCTTTTCATTGGTGACACGTTATAGAGTGACCATATAACTAACTAACCCAATTCAGTTTTATCAGCAAAAACACACAAAAATCTGCTAAAACAGTAGTGCAACTTATTTAAATGTAGTCACTATTAGGTATGCAAAGATCAGCGATAATTTGTTTTCATTTATTTTGACCGATACTAGAGTGTGCCAAGATACTTTGACCGATACTCGATAAATGGACAATATCCAAAGTCTCAAATTTATCCAAAATCAAAATTTTTAAGAAAAAATACAATCAATAAAATCAAGTTCTGCTCTAACTTTTTGTGAAACAAAGGAACAAACAACTTAATATTCAATATCCTATAATACTTTTATAAATTACTACCATTTTGGTTACTCGATGCTAGTCCACGTCACATAGCAGACTAATGCCCAATTAAATATTTGTGTCCTCTTATGTAAGGTGTTCAGATATAGAGAGTAATTCAAGTAATGAGAATGAGTGATGGTGTAATGATTCGTTGAAATTTGCCAGATTTCTTTAGATTTAATGACAAGGAAATGTCCTTTTTTTAAGTTTCTCACACCCAAACAACAAAATAATATTTTGGTTTCTACCAAGAGATGTACTTGACCATATAGCAGAAAACATGACAATATCCATGTGCACAAGCCCCTTCACCCCCTCCTTACAGAGAAATCCAATCTAACATCTCGTGTTATTTTATAGAGAGGTAGGCCTATTATTTTCGCAGATAAAAACCAGGTGACAGAGCTATCCTTCACCACTGATGATTGCAGCTTATTGCCGTGAATACAGAAACATTTCCTAACAGCTTTCCTCTTGGAACACTCTACAGTTATTTTTAGTTACTCAAGTGAATCACTGGAATCAAAGGAGAGTACTGACAAACAATGCGAAATTCACAAAATGTTGTAGTAATGCTGCACAGATAAAACAAAATTTGTCAATACAAGCCCTATGAACAGTATGTGATGTTTAATGCTTATTATCACAGAAAATAATTTTGATTTGTCCCTCCCAACAACAACAAAAAGAAAGAACTGAGCATACTATGGAGGTTATTTCAGATGTGTTATACATGTCATACATCAATATAAATTAGATATATTTTATGTATGTTGTAATTCAAAGGTTCTGGGCCAGTAAGAATTTTTCTTCTTCCAGACATTTTTATAGACTTTTACAATAAAGACTTCAACCTTTTTATTCTTATCCATTGTATAGTCTGTGACAAACAAGGCAGAGTGAATTATTTCGTCAGGAGCTACGTGAATTCTCGCAGAGTAATTATGACGGTGGTGGTACTGTTGAGAGAAGTATCCCAGAATTCAACTTCAGAGTGTGTGTGAGGAGGAAAGAAATGAGATAGAAAGAAAATGTGAAGGTTTTTGTCGTCTCCTGGCTGGGAATATTCCTCTTAGAACATCCTGAACATGTATGAAGTAATATATGTCATATATGCTCAAATTAAGGGAACACTTAATCATCACAGTATAACACCAAGTCAATTAATCTTCAGGGATATCAATCTATTACGAAGCATGAGTGATTTGGTGCAAATGAAAGTGACAACAGGTGAACTGGAGAGGCAAGACAACCCCCTGACTTCCCCCTTATTCTTCCTGATTGATTTGTCTTTAGTTTTGTGTTTTGTTAGAGTCCTTGTCATTGCCTGTAGAATGAGGCAGTACCAAACCACTCTAGTAGCACAGGAAGTCCTGCTCCTCCAGGATGACACATTCATACAAGGAGGATTGGTGTGACTTCCAGCACAGCAGGCTACTGGTGTGCCTGTTTCTGACCAAACTGTCAGAAACAGACTTCTTAAGGATGGCATGCGGGCCCCATATCCTCTAGTGGGACCTATGCTCACACGTAGCACCGTGCAGCTTAATTGGCATTCGCCAGAAAACACCAAAATTCAAGTCCAACATTGGTGCCCTGTTCTATTCACAGATAAGAGCAGGATCACATTGAACACATGTGACAGACATGAAAGAGTGTCGAGATGCCGTGGGGAATGTTATGTTGCCTGCAACATCATCCATCATGTCGATGGGTCAGTAATGGTTTCGGGAGGAATATCCTTGGAGGGTCGAACAGACCTCCATGTGCTGGCTAATGATTCCTTTACTTCTGTTAGGTACCAGGATGAGATACTATGAGCCACTATCTGACCTTATGCTGGTGCAGTGGGCCCTGGGTTCCTTCTGGTGCGTGATAATACCTAGCGTCATGTGTAGTGTGTGTAATTCCCCAGATCAGGTCAATATATGTATATGTTTATGTATGTGTGTGTGTGTGTGTGTGTGTGTGTGTGTGTGTGTGTGTGTGTGTGTGTGTGCGTTCATAAAATCATGGAAAACAAAATAATCAGAATAATATATACAGTGTTTTTTTCCATGTTTTTCACACTTAAATGTATTTCTGAATTAGGAACTCGTCCTTGTTTCTCTATTTTTTATACATTACAATTCAGAGTTGTTGTTTTTTTCAGAAATTATTTTTTTTATTCAGCAAGGATGCATTAAAATGATTTTTTTTTAAAGTGATTAAAAGACTTTTACATTCTCACAAAAAAACATTTAAAATAAATGCTGTTATTTTCCCACAAAGAATACTGAAAAAAATCCCCTTTTCTACAAAAATATTAAGCAGTACAACTTCAAGATTCAAGACAATTTCAAGATTGATAATACGAAAAGTATCATTTAGTATCATTTGACACTAAAGACTGGAGTAAAGGCTGCTGAAAATTCAGCTTTGACAACAGGAGTACATTTTATTTTAAAATATATTTGCGTTGTTATTTTAAATTACAATATTTCTCAATATTACTTAGTCTCAGTATTATAATTAATTTGAAATGTAAATATTTAATTTCCTTTTAATCCAGACTTTAAACATGTCACCTGTAAACAAATGTATGTGATATTAATTAATCTTCTCTCTCCCTACAGACAGATTGCTCCAGTGACAGTGAGAGCGAGGACAACTTTATTGTCATTCCTCCTCGTGATCACCTAGGCCTCGCTATCTTCTCCATGCTCTGTTGCTTCTGGCCTCTGGGCATTGCTGCTTTCTACTTTTCTCAGGGGGTAAGTGCAGAGCCCACCAACCAAATCCAGAGCCTAACCATTAAGCCTGCTAAAAATCTGCTATGGCACAAGAGAAAGAAGAGATCAATTCTTTAACAGTTTTTCATCTGTGCCCTGTAGCCTACCCCCTGAGTTTGTGATCTCGATCAGCTCACTCTAATAATACAAAACAGCTTCATTATAAAACCCATCATATAAGCAAACAACTCCGCTTGCGTGACTGAAAAATGACCAAGCACTCCACTATAAATGGTGAAAACATAATTGCACTGATCAGATGGGTGTGACTAGCAAGGGACTTGAGATGTGCCGTGATTTCAGCTACAACTTCTCATCCAGCACACATCTATTTTTCTACCTCAGAATGAACATTTTTATTAATATCCTTAGTTTAGTCCATGGCAGAGACAGGTAAAGTGAATTATTTTGTCAGGAGCTTAGTGAATTCTCCCAGAGTAATTATGATGATGGTGGTGTTCTTCAGAGAAGGTTATCCAGAATGTAACTTCAGTGTGTATGTTTGTGTACGTTCGTGTGTGTGTGTGTGTGTGTGTGTGTGTGTGTGTGTGTGTGTGTGTCTGTAAGGGGAATGAAAATGGGATTTGGTGAAAATATGAATATTTTTGCCCTGTCTCCTGGCTGGGAATATTCCTCGGAGAACATCCTGAACGGATTCTCTCACCTTCCCTGCGGCATAGGGTTGAATGTTCATGAGAAGTGTCGCCAGGCATTTACCTCAGACAGCTTCCTCTTAGCATCCACTCAAACAGACTGAGAAAATTACTTTGTCTTCATCTTATTACCAATATAATTGGTATAATATAATATCATTGCGCTTTGAAATGTATAAGACTTTGAGGATGTTAAAATCAATATTAGTTTTACAAAGGCCATGACACATACACTAGCTGTTTACCATTCTATTCACAAGAAATGCTTATATGTAGAACCGAGCGATAGGACAATATTTTTCAACTTTTCTGCAGTATTCAAAATACAGATTTTTTTTTAAAAAAAGTCTAAAATAGCTGAAAGAGGTGACTTCAAGCTAAAGGATCCATCATTCTGTAAGAACTACAATATTACCACATTAAAGTTTTTTTATATTTAAAAGCACTGATGTTTTTTCAATGACAATTTAAACGCTACAAGTGAATATAGGCATCACAACATTATAATGTACAGTATAAAAAAATGGATATTCATTTTAGAAGGCTTGCATTCAAGTCTCAATTAAGCTCAAGTGCTCAAAAAAGATACAAGTAAACCAATATCCTTCAAAAAGGTCTAACGTTAACTATAACTAAAGCCTAAAAATGTCAAAGCCCATACTTGTAAAATGAACCAAACAACTTACTGACAGGATCTGACTGAAACTTTGTTAAAAATAAAGTTCCATCCACGTTTTCCTAATATTAGAATCACAAGGATGCCAATGCAAAGACTGTGGCCACATTGACACAGCAGCAGAATACGGCTGTCCTTAATACGGTTATGTTCACACACCGATTATTTACGGGAGTGACAACCGCATTCTGTAACCAAACTCACACTCATACATTTCAGGACGCACAACCGCTACTGGTAAGAGAAAACAGGTTGAGTCCCATTGCACGTTCATACAGAAAGTATTTCGACACGCTACTGTAAATTACTGTTTGAACGGGACAAGGCTCAAGGCTCACACCTCTAAATAAATACAGTGTCATTCCCGAAAACTGACAGTGTGAACGTAACCTGTGTTTTTCCACAACTTGGCACTTCAAAATGTCTTGTAATCCTTAAAGGCATCTCTATTGTTTTCTTACTGGAGTAATCCTGTGTTCGTGTCTGTATCATATTTACTACTACATGCGCAAATTGATGGGCAGGGTTAAAGAGGCAATGATGTAGAAGTAGACATTGATCTTCTTTTGCAGAGGCAGTCTTTTGTTGCACTATGACATTATAATGTGATAAAATCCCAAACAAGTTGGTTTCTGAGCTAGGTTTCAATAGAAGGCATTTTTGGACAAGCAAGGAAGTTTTGAGTTCTGAACTAGTACTTTTATTTAAAAAAAAAAGAAGGAAAAATTGATTTCTCAATGCATAACCCCTTTAATATATCTCCCAGCCTTACAGGAAATGTTTGTATAAGAAGATGTGTCTTTATATTTAAACAAAAAGATAAAACGTGTTAACATGGCAACTCAGCTGGTTCACCAGCACTAGTGTGTCCAAACAACCCATTATTGACTGTCACAAAGAGTAGGAGTGAAAATCAATAGTGTTTTCCCTGGACAACGGGGTCAGATGCAGTGACAAAGAGAGCAAAATGCCTCCCACAGTGACAGCCATGTGTGACTGGCAACTATTTCCACTTTCTCATGAGGATACTAAAATAGACACTAGATTCCAAAGAGTCAATGACACAATAACACAAAGCAACTGTTCAAAGCTTGCTTACGCATAGCAGACACCACGCTGTGGGGAAATAGAGTGTTGTGCATAATAGAGTCAGTTTAGTTATATGCATGTTCTTGAGAAAATTCCCCCCGTTAAATTCATCCAGCCCTTGAGCCATGTTCTTGGTAAATGAGCATCATAGTAGGACTTAATTATTCATTTGAACTAGGAAATGGATTGATTAAACTATTACACATGGGGCTCTATAGGGCTTGCTGTTAAAGAAATTAAAGCAGTGTGATGTTCTCTTTTTCTAACAGCTCTCAGCACAGCACACTTCCAGCATGGGGTTGTATGGAAAGTGAAACATTAGATAAGGACATTTATTTCCATTTCAAGTCGCATGTCATTTCTTTAAAATGCTCAGGGGGTAATAGTTATACTTCTAAAGAAACTGTGTTGCTATTTGTTGAGTGAACTGCAACAACTGCATCAATCTAAATAATAATAATAACTGCACTGTAATTTTTTCTGATCTCTGATGACATTTGGCTCATCCCTCCATATACTATAGCAATAAAGAAACAATGCAAAAAGTTAGTTGACAAAGAAAACACCTGCGCAACGCTGGCTTTCCCTCTTATATGTGTTGCATTGCTGATCGTGACTGATTGTCAGGATATGCGGCAGGGGATGAGACGAGGACTCAAGGATGCCGAGAATGGGGATTTTATTATAACAAAAGCAAACAAAAACAACCCAGAGAGGGGAAAAACAAGACTAGACTGGACTAACAAAACTCGACTAGAAAACCTCAACTGGAGGCAAGACTGACAAGGAAATGTTTCCATTAAATGACGACGAAACAGCACAAGACAGCAAACAGGATTAAAGGCAAAGAAGGATTAAATAGATACATGAGGGAGGATAATTGAATGGGAAACAGTTGGGACAAATCAAAGTTAAGCAGGAGAACAAAATGGGCAGGGCTGTCAATGACAAGACATGAACATGCAGCCAATGCGGATGCGCATCACTGCATGCTCACAAAAACAAATACAGTGTGCAGCTGGTGGAAACCAAACTGCGTGCAACACGAAAACACAACATGAAAGCAACACTGCGCAAAGACACAAGAGCGCACGGTGAGCCCACTCACATAGCGTAGAGTGCACAAGAACGAGTAACCACTCGTCTCACGACAAGGACGAACACACAAGTGATGAATGCCCGAATCCCGGCACAAAACCGAAACTGAACCAGACCAAGGTATCGTGACCGGACATCATAACCCGCACACCAGACGTTACACAGACAAGAGCACGCGCAGCTCGAACACTCGAATCCGCACGCACGCACACACTTCACATAAGACATTATGGTAGTGTCAGAGCTCTGCCACAACAACAAGAAATTACTAGACAGAATGTGGCAGAACCCTGACACTGATATCTCAAAGGTGTTTTTTAGGAAGGCTTACAAGGTAAAACCATCAGGATCAAAGCAAATTACAATTATATATAGGTAACACTATATAACTAGTAATTAGTATGATTTTATTGCTAATTTTTAAATGATTTGATACATGATTTTGCAACAAAACAAAAAATGGTTGGGTGAATATTTTTTCAGTGGCCGTTTGCATATCAGCATGGCATAAACCACTATGAAAATGAATTTAGACTACAAGTCTTTAAATTGCTAAAAGGGCAATGCTGAATCAGTGTGTGTACTTACACGGACAGAACAGTGTATCACACCTTTAAACACTGACTATTTTGACTTCATGGATAGACATTAAAACAAGGCCAACTGACAGATTAAAATGAGCTAATTCTTTCTTTAGTCAACAAAGACTAAACAAAACCTTAAAATGTCTTTGTTTCCTGTCAAATAAACATGAATTTTTATGGACATTTTCATTCTTTTTAAGAATCTGTTGACACCCTGCCCCCTGAGTGTGTCTAGAATTTTATTTTCTGTTCTAGATGCTTTCAGCACACCAGAAATGTGACCGTGTGTATTTCTACCTGAATGGTTACTTTAATTTTTTATACATTTAAAAAGATACCTTTCTTTGTGGCACTGTCCTGCAAAGTGGTTCGAATGGATTTTTTAAGCTTGAGACAAAGCGTGAGACGTCTTGCTGATGTGCATTAGAACATATCTGATTTTCCATTTAGCTCTTAGCATCATCAAGGAAGCACTATATAGCTCAATGCAATTTATCCTTCAATAGAAAACAGGTCAATGTATCCTTTGATCTTGTTCTTTCTCACCATTTCTTTTCTTTTTTACAGACCAGCAAAGCCGTGACTAAGGGAGACTTCCCACTGGCTAGCATTGCATCTAGACGAGCCTTGTTCTTGGCCGCTCTCTCCATCACCATTGGGACGGGGGTCTACGTAGGCGTGGTGGTGGCCCTCATCGCGTATCTTTCCAAACCAGGCCACATTTAGCACGGTCAGGAGAGGACTACAGAACTCCACAATACTACACAGCCGCTTCTGAAAGTCTTTCTTTTTCTAAATGTCTCATTCTCATCCATTCCCCGTGGACTGCCTGTTGGCCAAAGTAAGAGAAAGGGATGCACCAGAAGAGGATGAACCAGAAGAACTGGGGACTTTATCACCTCAGTCATAATATATAAATGTAAGCTTCACCTCGTGTCACACCACACTGGATAATTAAGTCTAAGAGCGGTTCAGCTGAACAATATAAACTACAGACGCAAGTAAGCAAACCATTTAAACGAACCCAAAGGGAAGCTATTCCAAAGGAGACCTGTAACGATCAAAAGGGACAGAGAGCCCTTGGATTTGTTTTTCCCTTTCTAACTGTGAAAAAGAAGTCAAACCACTCTCCTTTTCCCTTTCTCTCATAACTTACTTAGTCCGGTAAACCCTGTATGTATGTGTGGCCCAATTAAACCAGCACTGCTGAATAATACACCAACTGCAGTCTGTGAGCTCTGTTAAAAGGGAAAGAATGTCGTCCACCCTATTTAGGAAAAATAACACAGCTCTATGTTATAAGCAAATGTGGAGTTCATTAACAAACCTAAATGCTCATGATCACGATACAGAACTACGGGGTAAAAAGATGCTCCACCACTATGAACTGAAATTCATCTGTGAAGTTCAACGTAATTTATACACAACCTATGTAGTTCCCCTTCTTTAGGGCTCTATGCTTTGTGTTGTAAATTCTTTGTCTTTTGCTTTGTTCAAAGTCTAAATCTTAATTTTGACCCTTACATCTCATTTCATCTTGACTGCAATGTTTATGTGACAGACAATTGCAAGTAAATACAGATGGAAAACAAGCGTTTACTTTATATCGGTAAGGATTTTAACAGACTCTCTTTTACTCCCAGATGTCTGAACTGAATATAAATGAAACCACTATAGACGTGAATGATATGGCGATGTGTTCTCTTATTCCTACAATGCATCACTCACTTAATGTCTCTTATGACTGGAAAAATTAAGAGTTGGAAAATCTCAAGACAGATGGTCAAATAATGAACAATATACTTTCCTCAAATCCTAAGATTGATGTTTGAACAAAAAGGCAGGTTTTGTTTTCAGGAAAAATGGCCCCAGATTGAATCGATTAATAATGTATTGGATGTCTGTAAGCTCACGGGCATGACAACAAACACACAGGGGATGTTGAGTTAAAGGTCGACTGGTCTATTTCAACAACAATGGAGCCTGAATCTGGTGTAGTCATCCACATAAGAACTTCAAAACATGAAAACAGTGGGTTCCCTGATGGCAAGGTACTGATTTGAAGCTTAATTTGAATTCCTATGATATAGAACTTGGTTGTAAGATGGTAGAAATGAAAATTTTTGAACACATTTTGAAGTATGTTAGCCAATTATGCGTAACCTCCTAATTGCTTCCCATGGTGATTTGGAATACCCAATAGTATTGGATGGCCTGATTCTACACAGTTTTTCACATCTGCAGTGTTATGCTTCTCAGGGGCTGGACTGACAAAACGTTCCTAAGTATAGAATTATTTTTGTTAAAGGGATAGCTCACCCCAAAATGAAAATTTTGACATCATTTACTCACCCTGAAGAAGGGCTTACAAAATTTATTAAATCGGTCCACTTCGAACAGAATCAGTATTTTAACATTACCATTCATGCGTACCTTCTGCAACATTCAGTTCATAAACAAATGGAGAAAATATCGGTTAATAAAATTTTTTTTTTTTTTTGCCTATACTGTATGCCAGAGCGTGAATACAACTTTTGTCCGTTTGAATACACAAGATTTTGGTCAAATGTATTGAATGACAGGAAAAACTGAGCGCCCACATAGCTACAATAAACTTTGTAACCTGTAAATTGATTAAAAATGTAATGCTGAACTACTGCGTCAGATGTGGCCATTAATGACTGACAAACACCTAATATTCGTTGGTGAAAAAAACTCGTATTTGAGCTTGATTTGGGAAAATTTTAATAATATAAATTACATGTGTCTGACCATACATAAAGACACAATAATATACAATACTATTATTATTCAAAAATATAAATTTACTGAATAGTAGCAGTTCTACACTAACCTGCAATTTCTGCTTGTTTCAACATTCCACTCTGGACACATTCTGCCAAACATCATAATATTAAACGGTATGTAATATATCCTTGGAAAAAATCCAAAAGCTAATGTCAGTGATTTACTTATGACTTGACAGCTGAAATTATTAAGCGGTTAATGGTTATTTTAAATAAGCGTTTCCGTTCGGAACGATTAAACTTAAATTAAAACAAAGGGTTAGATTTAATTGTTTATGTTCCTTTAAAACTTTCATTCATTTTCGGGTTTTTGTTTTCATAAAACCCTGCCCTCAAGTTTCAAAAGAAGATATTTTGAAGAATGTTGGTAACCAAACAGTGATTGGACCCCATTGACTTCCATAGTGTTTATTTTTTCTCCAAACTATGGAAATTAGTGGGTTACATCAACTCTTTGGTTACCCATATTCTTCAAAATACATTCTTTTGTGTTCATCAGAAGAAAGTCGTACAAATTTGGGACAACTTGAGGGTGAATAAATTGTGTCAATTTTCCATTAGACAAGGCAACCTCATTATCGTTATAGTATACAATCAGACAGCATCGTTGCTCTTGATAATTTTTTTTTAAGCACATTCTGATAAACTTCTTAAGAACCTTCTTGACCTTTTTCTTAAGTAGACTGTTACGGCCCAAAACCAAACAATAGCTCGTTGATAATAATTAAACAAAGAGTGGTAATGGACCGAACATATAAATAACCCACAGACACTAGATGCGGTTTAAGACGCCCAAGCGCCTACTTTTACTTGATCAACAAAAGTGAATACAACGAAAGTCAACCAAAAATTATTCAACAAACATAAATAAATAAATAACAGTAAACTGGTAGTGTAGCTAAGGAAACAGACCCTCGCCTACACCTGTTCTTACCAGCAGTTCTTACCTGGCTCTCGATAAAAGAACAGGTGAGTCTTCCGGGCATCTGCTTCCCTCACTATTCTAACTAACTAACAAAACGTGAGCTAACAAACAAAAAAAACACTACCAGTTACTAAAAATAAGAACAATAACGAATAACAAGAAATACAGAACTTCTCAAAAGATCAACATAAAGACAACTAAACTAGAAAGCAACAAAAAGGCGAAGCTCTCAAGGTGCAGCGAGAGCGCGGCGTCGAGAGACGATGGGCCAAAGATGGAGAGAGAGTGAGACGCGCCATCATTGTCTCGACTGACGGAGTTATATCCGGAGTCACAGATGACGTCACGGCGTTCCGTTAATAGGGGATTTCCCCTCTCAAGGCCACCTAGAGGCTAAAAATATAAATTACAAAAAGACCAACATAACACCCTCACCCTTAAGTGAATAAATTGTAGGAATAAAAGATCTTACCTCAAACAACTACAATTTATTCAAACCTGTGATAAAGCGTCAGCAATGACGTTATCCTTACTACGGATGTGCCGAATGTCCTCTTCAAGAGTTTATAGAAGACTCAACCGTTGGTTGTTTTTTTTTTTTTTTATATCCGGCTCAATAAAGACAAAAACAAGGGGTTGTGATCTGTATAAACAAAGGATGTAAACCAATGTAAACATCAAAAATTTTGAATAGCAAGGATCAGGGCGGGTGCCTCCTCAATCGTGGAGTAACATCACTGAGGCTTATCGAATTCGCGCAAGCAATGGTAAACAGGATGTTCAACACCAGCTTGATCTTGTTGAAGTAAAACAGCTCCAGCACCTGTATCACTTGCAGCAACAGAAAAACAAAATTAAGTGGACAAATCAGGAGCAGACAAAACAGGGCAGAACACAAAGAATGGATCAAAGGTTCAGTACTGGACAGCACCTGCCCTTGAATCAACGAAGAAACTACGAGTGAAACAATTAACACAGCCGACTTTCCAGACGAATCCGGAGATCTCTCAAAGTACGGCAAAAACATGTTAACGTGACACAGACGAAACTTCTTTCTTCGGTCAGATGTTGAAGTGCACAAAATGGTTTTCAAACCCGGCCAGAAAAAATTTAGGAGTACACGATCGAATATTTTATTTACTCCTAAATGACCGGCAAAAGGAATATTGTGTGCGAGTCGCAGAATTTCGAAGCGATATGAGGACGGAACTACCACCTGCTTAACGATTTGCCACTCATCATCAGCAGATGCAGTTAACGGTCTCCATTTCCTCATCAGCACACAGTCTTCCACAAAGTATCCTTGCGATACATGTTCGAGTTGCTCACTTGGAACAACAAATTCAAAGAGGGATGACAGTTTATTATCATTCCTCTGCTCAGCAATGAGCTGCTCACGCGACAGAGACAGGTGATCAAGGCTAATTAAATGTTCATCTCGTTTAGAAACGGCGATGCCTAAACCGTCAATACAGTTTGAACACTCAATGTCACGAAAATCAGAATTAGAGAGGAACGTATCATTCAAATCCAAATTCCACTCACCCTCCGATTTACCAAGATTTTTCTCTTTAATTCTCTGTGTCGTAGCGCGAGTGACAGCACACGAAGGAAATACCTCAGGGTATTTCTGAGCCAACTCATCAGGAGTAGAGCAAGGAAGAGGAACATCTGTTACCTCTGGGCTGGCAAAAACTTTTCCTCCCGCTAAGTCATTCCCTAAAATAAACGTGACATCTCGAACGGGAAGACACGGTCGCACTCCAACAATAACGCGGCCACCAACAAGGGAAGATTCAATTTCAATTTCGTGCAAAGGCACGTTCACAAAGCCCATTTCAAAACCCTGCACTAAGACGCTGGAGCCGATAGAGCTTTCTTCAGACAACGGCAATATGCCTTCTAGAATAAAACTCTGAGAAGCACCAGTATCACGGAGAATTTTGACAGGTTTACGCAAGCTAACATTACCTGCCAAAGATACAAATCCGTCCGTTAAGAACGGCATATACCCCTGATTTTCACACATGTCAGCTTGTGAAGCCAACAACTCCAGTTTTTCTAACGGAGGCGAGGACGTCGTCAACAAAACTACAGGCTTAGAGACATTTTTCTTTTTGAGCACCGCACACTCAGAAATAATATGTCCATGTTTCCTGCAATAAAAACAGACACGTGAGGACGAAGACTTATCCGCCGCGGTTTCAACAGGCGGATCTCGCTCAAAGTTACGTTTAAAAGATCGAGGACTTTTGCTACCAGATGGAGTTTTCGGTGCTATATTAAACACGTTCTTATGTGTAAGCACATACTCATCTGCTAGTGCAGCAGCGGCGTAACTTTTTAGAACTTTCTGCTCATTAATGTACGTGGCAACGCGTTCTGGTAGGCAGTTCTTAAATTCTTCTAGAAGAATCAGTTCACGGAGCTCTTCAAAAGTTTTCACTTTCATCGAGGAACACCAACGATCAAACAATGATTCCTTCTCACGAACGAATTCAACATAAGTCTCGTCAGTTTTTCGATGATTGCGGAACTTCTGGCGATATGCCTCAGGCACTAATTCATAGACCCGAAGAACAGCGGCTTTCACATGTTCATATTCAAGAGACTCTTCAACTGACAACGAAGAATATGCTTCCTGAGCTTTACCCACAAAAACACACTGCAGTAACATGGGCCAAAATGTTTGTGGCCATTTCATGTTAGTGGCAACACGTTCAAAAAGAGCAAAAAACTTGTCTACCTCTTGCTCTCGAAAAGGAGGAACGATGCGGATATTACGAGTCACGTCAAAAACGGAAACATCGGTTACACCCCTCTCACGAGCTTTTAACTCAAGTTCTTTGAGTCGACAAGCTTGTTCCATTTCAAGCTTTTTCAGCTCAAGTTCATGTCTCTCACGCTCTCTTTGTCTCTCTCTCTCACGTTCCCATTCTTCTCTCTCCCGTAACAAAACTCTTTCGTGCTCTTCAGCTTGCAGTTCGAGTTTTTTAATCTGCAATGCAAGATCTCCTGAACTCACCTCAGCCAATTCAGGATTCTCTGTTAATTTTTCCTCCTCACCAAAGACGCCCTGATTATATAACGAATCCACAAGCAAGAGTTGAAGTTCACGTTTAGACATGGTGTTACGAAAACTGACCCTATAATGAGCAGCAATTTTCATAAGGTCTACTCGGTTAACTTGAAACAACTCCGTTTGCGTCGGATTCGCAATAAAACCCGTTAAATCGAACATGGTGTAGATTAACGTCTGACAGGATTAGAGAGAAAAAAATAAAAATAAATAAAGAGTACTACGAGCCAAACAAATCAAGAATCTGTGGTTATCAAAGTTACAAAGTAACAATTTCAAAAACGCGCAGGCAGATCAACACGATCAAACGAAGCTGCGCGAAAACAAAGAACTACGAGGATCTTTTCATTTTAGATCTTTCAGATCCCGGACGAGCCCCCAAATATGTTACGGCCCAAAACCAAACAATAGCTCGTTGATAATAATTAAACAAAGAGTGGTAATGGACCGAACATATAAATAACCCACAGACACTAGATGCGGTTTAAGACGCCCAAGCGCCTACTTTTACTTGATCAACAAAAGTGAATACAACGAAAGTCAACCAAAAATTATTCAACAAACATAAATAAATAAATAACAGTAAACTGGTAGTGTAGCTAAGGAAACAGACCCTCGCCTACACCTGTTCTTACCAGCAGTTCTTACCTGGCTCTCGATAAAAGAACAGGTGAGTCTTCCGGGCATCTGCTTCCCTCACTATTCTAACTAACTAACAAAACGTGAGCTAACAAACAAAAAAAACACTACCAGTTACTAAAAATAAGAACAATAACGAATAACAAGAAATACAGAACTTCTCAAAAGATCAACATAAAGACAACTAAACTAGAAAGCAACAAAAAGGCGAAGCTCTCAAGGTGCAGCGAGAGCGCGGCGTCGAGAGACGATGGGCCAAAGATGGAGAGAGAGTGAGACGCGCCATCATTGTCTCGACTGACGGAGTTATATCCGGAGTCACAGATGACGTCACGGCGTTCCGTTAATAGGGGATTTCCTAAATTACAAAAAGACCAACATAACATAGACATTCATGAGTTCTGCCCCAAAACATTATAGCTGACATCACAGTACTTATAGGTTGCAGATGCTTTTTGAATTTTGGAGAAACTAATTCACAGGGACTTAAAGGTGTGTGGAGAACTTTACATTGTGAAAAGAGCAAACTGGTAAAGGTCATGCTTTACATGTTAAAGCTTGTGAACATATAGGTGAAGTACTGGACTATGATAAGGAACAGAGCAAGTGTGACTTGAACTTCTGTTTTGAAGATGCCTGGAGTTATATGTATTATTATACTGATGAATAATTGAATGTGTAAAAAGTCTTACCAGATACAAATGACGCAAATTAAAAGTTAACGGATAAGAGAAATAAATTTAGAGGAGGACAAGTTTCTATTGATGCAGAGCTTTTGTCAAGGTTAGGCGATTTACTCATTGCCCGCACTGTAATTTGAATTAATTCACTGAATCACCAGGCTTTTATTAGACAAGAATGAGCTAAAATGAAAAATGAGAGTATGGATGAAGATTTTACAGTTAATTCACTGTTCATATCTGTGCCGTAAGAACTAATTACCCTTAATGCTTACTATATGGCACCAAAGTGAGATTTCACTCTGAAATTAAGAGGCAGATAATAAAAATAAATTCTCATACCAGTCAGGTTTTTGCAGGTTTTTATGCAAATACTCCACCCTACATTCACATACTCGAAATTATATGCAGAAGAACGCACAACATTGACAAACGATGCCTGGATGGCTAAACACAAACCTCTGCTGCTTTCTCAGAGCCTATGATGCACAGCATACACTCAAGACCCTGCTGGTTTTGTTGCGGTCTTTAGCAAATGCATTTCCATTGCAACCACCGGAGCGTTGAAAGCCAACATGGGACACTTGCAGTCTCTCAGTGCAGGTCATGCATTAGTCATACCTGACATTTACGGTTCACAATTAGTTTCCCATAATGGCTTTTTCTGAGGGAATGTCTAGTCTCCAGAGCATAGCTGGAAATAGCAAAACACAATTGTTTTTACAAATAACACTCTATGCTACTTTGCAGCGACTGAAGCTTGAACAAGCAAACCTTTGCTATTTTGAAGTGCAGTGAAAATAAAACTACAAATGAGGGTATAACACTTGCCTAAACAAAAAAATGGCTGTAATGAAAATGGATTTCACTTTCTGTCAAGGTCTTAACTGACACTAACACGGTATCAAGCCGTTAATGTTTTTCCTCCTATGTTTGCGTCATTCATTTCAAAATGAACAATGTCAGTGTCTGCCTTTTCTTGATTGTGTATAGCCTGGTCCTTTTTCCCCCCATTTTGCAATTCCATTGTGACTAGTCCTTTTCTGACATTCATTTTATGCCAGTGCTCGCAGTGTTTTCCTGTTAGTGTTTTGTTAATATTGAGATACTTGAGTTTTTCTCATTCATGATTAGAATTTACTTGTGAGACAGTGACGATGTAAATACTGCAAATGAAAGACAAGATGCAGCGGTATAAAATAAATAATTTGAGACAAAAATTATCTTGTATCTGTTACTGCAAATGCTGGATGTGTTTTTGCCACTTGGGGAGATATTATACACTGTGGTCCTTGTGTGAATGTGTGAATCTCTCTTGTCAGGAACAAAACGCTAGTCAGACTAAACAGATGGATGAGTCATATTTGAGCATAGCAGAGGTGTGTGTATGGAGGTGTAAGTATGGAGCTTCACGCTCCCTCCCCCCTTTATTTTCCATATACCAACACCTACAAAATTCTTTAGAGGAAATATAAGAGGAATGTGTATATATTTCATGGATCTGCAATTTGGTTTCATATTACTTACTTAAATGCATGTATATATAGACACTTAAAAGCCAGTCTGACACAAATGCAAAAGGCTTGTTTTCTGAATCACTTGCCGTTTTTTAGGCAATACAACAGCATTCATTTACAAAGTTGGATAAATTGATTATTAAATGAATTGTCCGCCTCAAAAGCTGTATAACATGCAGGGACAAATTTCATTGTTTGATTACAAATGCAATCAGCCAAACAGGAGCTATTATGACAAATGGGGTTACTTTACAGCATTCATGATAAAATGTTGCTGGAGCAAAACATTTTTTGAAGATAGTCTTGAATGCAGTTTTACATATTACATTTATAAAGTTTGAGGTGAAAGTGAAGGTTCACCACATCAGGGTAACTGATCTACATCATTAGTTCTCAGACTCACAATACACCAGACTGCTTTTGTATCTCATTTAATATCTATTGCAACGGAGCTTGGCACAACTAAGCTCACATTCACTTTCTGCTAGCTGTGACATCAAAGGCATCTTCTGAAGAGGAACTAAACAAAAGTTCTCACACGTATTGTTTTAGCATATGTAATAAAAAAAATATATCTGCACACAAAAAAAAGTTTTGTTAAAAATTTAGTTTAAATTTTAAACCCAAATTTTTTTTGCAGAGAAATACAAGTGCATTTTTCTTTAATATCGGCACAAGTCAGTTAAGTAAAATCATACTCCCAACTGCAGATATGAATAACAGATTACACACATTTATTAATTAGGCCTACATCTTATGTTTTATAAAATAGAAATTGAATATAGAAAATTATGAAATTATTAATTTATGAAATTATAAATTATAAATTAAACCTATTAAAAATGGTTTAAAATGCTTCCTGCTTTTGAATGTTTCATAATAAAATGACAAATACACTACCCTTTCTGAAATACATTTAAAATAGTCATTATTCATAGATTTCATGTTAAAATATGTTATTGAATTATTATTGTTTGTTATATTTCTCAGAAGAGGAAGAGGGAAAGCTAGATTTGTGCAAGATAAAAACTATGTCACCGTTTGCACATGCTCTTGCCAATAGCATTAGAAACATAATTAACAAGGATATGAGAGGACTTGCTGCTTTAAACTACATGTTGCCTTTCAGGTGTTTCTTGCCCTGTATTAGGCAGTATTTATGTTGGACTTTGTTTACAATTTTTGCATAGTAATAGGCAGGATTTGTGTGGCATTAACCCTTTGGCAAATACATTTAAAATAATCTGTCTGATCCCCAGCGTGAGTTTTTAGGCGACTGTTATTTTAGAACTTTTCACCTTATTGTGTCCATGGCAAAGTGTCATGTTTGTCACGACACACCACAGCCACATTTTAAATGTATTTTTTTGCCAGTACTTATGCGTATTTAAATGTCTGAAACCTAAAATACACCTTATGTGGTTGAAAACGCTGAACAGTTGTAATAAATGACAAGCTATGAGCGCGTCCGTCTCGAGTTTAGCGCCAGTCAACATGTAAAAACAATTTTTTTTATTTAGCAGTTGATCACGTGACATACTGAATGTTCTAAATCACACAGGTCTAATCGTACGCATCAGAGGTTTAATTTTACACGTTGCTCTAATATGGTGCGTGCGTTTTAAGTCAGACACTTTTTTAACAATTTTAATCATTTTGTTAGAAAATTATTTAATAAAAGTTAAAAATACAAATAGTAGAAGTTGTACTTAATTACTGGAAGGATAGCCAAAAAGATAGCTTTTTTTTATTACTTGTGAAAATAATCATTAGATTAGTCAACCAATTGGAAAAATAATAGACAGATTAATTGTAAATAAAATAAAATATATTTTTTTTTTTAAAGTTAGATGCTCTAGTTACGTGCTTCTACATTAGTGTTATTAATGTATCATTTCCCTCTGGTTTTAGGGATAACTTGGGTAGGTTTAGAAGAATGGATAGAGTTAGGACAAAATTTTCAAACAGTAATGTTGATCCATGTCTTGACAAAAATCCCAGCAACCCAGCGACCTCGATAAATACTTCACTAAAATACGCATTCTTCTAAAACTATTTTGAGTATGCAGCCACAAAAACGTTCCCAAGTGGTCAGATGTCTGTAAATACAGGTGCAAATGGGTCCTAACTGTTTATTTTACACTTTAACAAAATAATAGAATACATTTATGAACTGGGTGTCTTAGCTGAAGTGTGTTCTTTCTATTGCTACCAAACAGAATTGCTCAAATAATGACTGATTTTAGGTCTCCCAAACAATTCCCTATCTGCCAGTGTTCAGACAAACAGATACTCCAGGCCCAAACTGTAGACATTTTAACTTGAAATAAGAGACATTCATAATCCACTGTTATGAGGCCTCCAGACCGAGACACAGCGGTCTGTGTGTGATGAATGGTGCATTCCACGATGCGTTCGGATTTCAGGAAACAATTTAGCTTTCTGCCTTTGTACCGCCAGACTCTTACTTTTCTGCAGAGATTAGCATGCCGTCTAACATCTGTCTAATTATGTTCATATCTAAATATCAATTTGCTTTTTCCCATTTTGCCAATTCGAGCCCTTTACAACAGGAGGCTGTATGACAGGAATAGCTAATTGAGCCAAGAGAATATTGGGCAGAGGTAAAAGGCAGATGGGTTTCAAAGCAGATCTGCCTCTCGAACTGCATTTTCAGAGACACCTTCAGGGCTCCTCCCAGCAATCTCACAAGAGCGGCTGAAGTTGATGAGAAAATCTGAAACATGAGGAGTGTGGGTGCAAGAGAGTGTCTCTTCCACTCCCACTCAGGTCAATATGTTCCACAGTAGTTCATATCGGCTCAATATGAAACTATGCAAATCGTTGTGCATATTTCCCTAAAGCACCAGTTTCAGTGTAATACCGCTTCTGATTATGTGCATATATTGGGATTGTTTCATTATTTCACCAACATTTGTCTTTCAACTTCTATTGTAGAATAATAACTGCAAGTTTTGTTTTGCTGTTATGAGGTGCTGCACACACACCATTCGGTCCTCGTGAAATTATAATCAGAGATGGAGTATAGAAATCAGCGAGTGCCATTTTCACGGATGAAGAATGAACTGGTCAGGTAAGACGATGCCAAACCTAGGGGAATATGAAGAGACCCAGAGTCACATAGGTGAGTGAATCCTCAGCGAGAGAGATGCCTGCTGCTGACAGCTCTGTCTGGATAGCTGTTTTAGGAGTCTGTACTTCCATAGATTTCCCCTGTAACCCTAACCCATTAGAGTTCCCATAGTGCTGTAATGATGAGAGTGGCTCCTCAGGCCTCTGCAGCAGCATTTACTCCCTTTAGGCAACAGAACCATTCAGCTGACATGCCTCGCTCTTCAAAAGTTTGGAAATGCCCCCTAGATTTAAGACAATCTCAGCATAAAACTTGGATGATAAATGGATTTAAATAACTTGCAATAATGTTTTTTTTTTTCATTACATAATAATGGCAATATATATCCAGGATTTTTTCCCTCAGATTGTTGGGTTTACGCAGCGGATATTTCTTTTCTTGCATGTTAACTAATGAGTGTATTCATACAGGGAGCAGGAGCAGCACATGTGCAGCAGGGAGGCAGGACAAAACAAATAGGATTTCCCACAAAAATGCACAGAATAAGCATGCAGTGTGTTTTAACAAGAACTGGAGTGTGTCATTAAAGGAAATGAAGAATCAAAATATTTATAGAAGATTTACCCGTGTTTAATTATTCCGTTTTGGGTGAAAGTATGGTGTATTATAAAAGAGCCAAATTAAACTAGCTAGAAAATATATTAAATTAACATTCTTATAGTTTATTAAATACTACACAGACAGGTAGCCTATAGGCTTTAGGTCTACACAAATCAAACCGATTGCTATAGACACCCCATGTTAACAAACTTTCAAGATTATCAAGTTTACAAATGACCAACTTATATATAGCCGTCTCTGTAAAGAAGTGCTCTCTTAAATGTAGGTTTGGAGCCACTGCACAAACACTTCAAGTGAGAATATTCTCTTGCGTCTGCAGCTACATCAGCAAAACTCAAGCTTGTGGTGTGAATAATTAAGGGAAGTGCTTCCCTGCTGAAAAAATAATGCATAAACTAATCTAAGCTGTCTTACTAATTTTAGGTAGTTTAAGTTGAATGGGGATTGTCTTCCAAAACTGTTCTACAACCAATCGGGAAACCAGCTTTATTTTCAGCAGGGTTTCTGTGTTCTGAAATCATGGTTTTATATTGTTTTATTTGATTTGCTACTCAATGTAAAAGTTACATTATCATTACAACATTTGATGCTGATTTTATTCAAAACCATACTTTACTAACAGCGTTTCAAAACTTTCGGAGGTCTCGTGAAAAAAAGGCTGAAAAAAACCCCCTTAATTTAGTGGTAGAACTACAAATGATCTTTTATAAAAAATATTATAACATCCACAAAGATATGTTTTTAGATATGCCCTTTATAGTATACAGAATGTAGAGTAACAGTCATTTTGAACTTGACTTTATTATAGTTTCTTGATTGCATCATTTAATTGACGACAGCCTTCACAGTAGTAAATAAAACCACCTACACCGTTGCAATTCATTAAAAAGGGAAACAGGGACAATTACGCAAAAATAATGCATGGAGGACGACGTGGAAAAGCAACATATTTTTGATCTCTTCCTGAGGTGAGTGGCTCTGAAAAGCCGTCCTCGTCTCAGTTTACACCGAAAGAGGGGGAAAAAAAAGAAAAGAAAAGCATTCCCGCAAAAACAACACAGATGCACTAGAAGCTTTTGTTCTCAAACCTTATTTCTTTCAGACCTTTCTTCACTCTGGTATGCACATTTCCTGAGAGAGACAGCTATGAAAGATCCAGATTTATATCTCCTAAAGCCTCTACTGTAGCCCGCTATATCTATGAGGATTTTGTATCAACTTTAAATCGTATGAAAATAGCAGAGCAAAACTGGAAGAAAGAGAAAGTTACACCAAGTATCTTGGGTACACAAAAACACTTACAAGATGACTGGAATGCAAAATGGCAAGGCACCTTCTGGAAAGTTAAATACTGGCTTTTTCAGCACATTCAGGTGACATAGGGTCAATCTTTCCATGTCAACAAAGCAGAAATCAGCTCAGCTAATGCTATAACAGAATTAAGTATTTTGAACAAAATGTAACCGTTTTTATGCCCTTCTTAATCTATACCCTGACTGACACAAACACTAAACAATGAGTCATCAGCCTCATATGGACCGGCAAATATGGAGTTAAACAACGGCTGCTCAGATCACAGCTCACTCTCGATAATAAAATCTTTCCTGTTTATATGGCTGGAATTGTCTTTCAAATATGAATAACACTTCTGCAAATGAATAATCTGTCAAATCAACTCATAAAATTCAATGGCATATGTAGAATAAATAAAAGATGAGTAAGATGAAATCTAAAAGAGCACAAACAATCTCATCCAAGAAATGTCAGGCCTCGCTTTCAGAACAATATAAAAACTCTGCATTGATGAAGCATCTGCCAGACTCTGTCAATATCAACGTTTACTGACAGAAATCAAAGCAAATGTTTGAGTATTTCCACAAGCTTCGGCACAGTGTAAACCCGAAAGATAAATAAGATTTCTCATTCAGAAATATTTAATTTGAATGCTGATTCTCGGGTGACTGCCTGAAATAGAGTTTATATGTAGTGATTTTAAAACATATCTGCAACATACAACCACTGTTGCCATAGTGCAAAATCAATTACAGTATAACAATATAATACAAATATATAAATGATATACAATTAAAATAATTTAGAGAGAACAAGAGAACTTGGAAGTTTAAGAGCACACAAAAAAAACCATTCATGTAGCTGGTGGTGGATTTTAATTTCATACTTTGGTTTTTGTTGCTATAAAAGCTGTTTTTTAAATAAAGGATAAATAAAGCAGATGCATCTAATTATTTGAGAAACAAATCATCAATTCTTCCATGATTTAAGTCTGCAACTGGCAAGAAATCAAAGAAATAGGATTAGGATGTTCCCTGCACAACAAATCCTTTCTGTTCTGATGAATATCTCCCTCTCTGTCCTCAACCTAACAGCTTTCTCTAGGCCCAAAATCTTGTCGACAGGTAAAATCACAGACTCATTAAAAGCAGCACTATAACCTGCGTCCTTTTCTGAGTCACAATTGTGAGGCAGCTTTCCAGACATTCTAATGAGGCTATGCCTCTCTTTCTCATGTAATGATATATCTATACTTGGCCCTTTCAATCCGTCGGTTTCATTATTTCTGTTATAACAACACCAATGTTCGCTCCAATACCAACTCTGGAGGACAATATCTTCTTGCCTTTAAATACATAGTCTACCACAAAATGAAAAGAAAAAAAATCTATTTACTCACCTGCATTTCTTTTGAGTTGTGAAAAAAAATATTTTTTGGACCCCCTGTTTAAACAACAACTTTGGCAACTTTCCTCTTGGTATTTGTTAAGCTTTTACATAATGGGTTTGTGCATATTCTGAAAATCCATAAAAATGTGAATCAGAGCATGAATTTAGGAGATGACTGGCACATGTAAGAGGTAATATGTTCTAACAGGATTAGCAATAAAATCTGGCATATTTCTTGAATAACTCAGGTGGCTAGAGCACCTCTCCATAATTCAGCAAAGTAATTAACCTTTGAGAAGTGTCTGTACCAAACGAATGGTATTAATTCCAGATCAGAGCAAGAGATAGAGCCGTTGAGCTGTGACATTTTGCCACCAAAACCAGCTGGAATAACAAGGTCTGAGAGAAACAGATCCTGGTTTGACAACTGACAGTGAATTACCACAGTGACAGCAAAGTCCAATGGCATGGTGAAGCTTTCTGGAAGCTTTCTTCATACCCCTGTAGAGGTGCATGTCCACTAGCAAGAGCAAATCAATCTCACCTGTAACTTCTCTTTCAATTAACCCAGCATAGGAAACTGGTTAAAAATTATGAAATAATACACTCTGTAATCAAAGAAAGACAATTTGGTGTCGCTCCATCATTGTGGATCTATTTTTAGTGTGACGAATGATCATTGCTGGTTTTACCTCTGTATTTGTCACTGCTTTTCTGATCTTTCTCAATCCTATAGCTGTGGATATGACTATGGAGAGATGAAATGGCTCAGGTGGGGATTCAAAAAGGTCCTGTGAGGTATTCACAGCCTGATCAATTCTTAATTAGACGGCACCAGCCAGCTGTTAGGTTATTTATAGAAAAACACTTTCCGTTAGGTCAGAAGATGGCGGTGTGAAAACAAGAGTTGCGGCAGAAGCAAGACTGAGCTACATGCAATCTTATACCTGGAGAAATCTATCTGCTTGCATTCCCATTTTGTAAATGGTATGTGACAAAAAGGGGAGACACATTAGTGAAATTTCCTTCAACTGAAAATAAAATAAATCCAGCAATTTTGTTTAAGCAGAAAAATTCCACATTTTTAATGGGACTCATCATTGTTACTCTAGAGCAAGGGTCAGCAACCTAGGGTATGCATGGAGGGGTAATCGATGGCATGTGAGCAAAAGCGTATACATTTAAAGTACCCTCTACCAGCATACAGATCAGAATTATGAGGTAATCATTACACATAGTAATACAAGTAAGTTAGGAGTTATAAATACAATTCAAGTATGAGAATTAAACTGCACAAGTCAATGAAAACACGCAGCTCTAACAAACCATTAGTAACTGACTGACAGCTTACAAGCTTGTTCTGCTGTACATGGATAATGCTATAAAGAGATATTCAATCAAGTATATTGAGTCCTATTAAACATTCAACCACAAATCAATGCATCTGTGATGCATGTGGAAATTCTGTTCATGCATAACTAGTATTGGCTAGCTATCAAATTATGAAAACATCAATTTTTTCACATTACAGATGAAACTGGAAAATGATTCTAGTTGTTGAAGCCCCAAATGTAAATTATACTCATAAAATGGTAAATATAAAACTAAATATGTGAGCGGGTTGTGACAGCTCCAAGTAGTCAGATATGACAGCGCTATTGCAGAACGGCTGTGTGCAAACTGTCGCATATGAAACTGATAGTTCGGCATCTCATCCTGCAGCTCACACACAGTCGTTCTAGGGTCTTTTTGTTATAATGTAATCCAAGAAATTACCGCCATACCTAATGTTAATGCTAAATTAAGTATTTATTTTCAAAAGAAAGCAATAAAAAGGTTTGTGTTGGTCAAACCACCTTCACACCAACTTCCACTTCCAATCTGCCCTCTACAGTGTTACATACCCCTTTTAAGTCTAGGGGTAGAAAGAGCTGTGTAATAGCTCAGAGCTCTTATCTAGGCAAAATGAGCTTGCAAAAAGTATTTAATAAGCAGGTGATGTATAATTATGTATTTAATAATAATAATTAAATAATTATGGCAAATGTGTTGGATAAAATAATTTATTTCATAATGAAATTTCAAAAGGATAAAAAAAAAAGCAATTTATTTTTACAGCCACATTTGATCACGTTTACCAGGGGCGTCAATAATTCTGACCACAACTGTAGTTTCAGTCTTTACTACGGTACTTGTTCTCAGTGTCAGAAAAGAAAAGCGACTTAGCCACTAAAAACACCACTGACCTAAAGTCTCAGGTATATATCAGTTCACTGAAACACTGCACAGCTCTTTACCTGAACACTAAAGGCAAGGCAAGATATGCAACAACAAAACAGTGCTGGGATAAGAAGATCTCTCCCTCTCTGGGTTCCTTTGTGCTTCGTTTACCAAGCTGGGATATGAATCAAGTGGCATTCATGAGCCTGTAGTAGGTGGAGCAAGAACAACATACACAGAAAAACAGGACCCAAATTACTCACAATAAATAAAATGTCACCTTACAAAAATCGTTTCCATTTGTAGCCATTCAGAGAACAATTTACTACCCATCCAATGAATCTCTTTAGAGCATAAGGGACATTCCCAATGCTGTTGACAATCTTCCAAGGTTCCAATACTTCAGGGGTATTTACACCATTAAGCGGTTAAATTTTTTGCATCAATGCAAGTTACTTTGACCTCTAAATTTTGCCATTCCTTTAAGTCCTCTTGAGAAACAATATTTTCCCCAGACCCCGGAATAGATTTCTGTGTATACACATCTGGAAGCTCCAGAAGTCACAAGCTTTTCTTGACCCCATCATTCTCAACTTTCTCCGTATCACATCATTCTCAACTCTCCTTTTCTCCATTAGCCATTAATTGATCAATTTAATTCTGTGCAGAAAGTTGCAGAGCTACCAGGGTCAAAGAATACATAAGTCAGAACAGTCTTGTTTGCTCTTGACATTTTTACTTGAACAAGTACAACGGCCAGTGAACATTGTGTTACCAACCCCAGTAGGTCTGTGATTTCACAAAGACATCTTTTCTGTCTGGTATTCTTTTCTCAGTTGGGTGTTTTTGCTGACAGATTTCACAAGTCATCCAGCATCTATGACATTTCACAAATCATATGTACTTTTTTATAACCTTATTTTTTTAAAGGTTGCATGAACAAAAACGATAACTAGGCCTGTTTTATTTTATGTATTTGTTACTCTTTTTGTGGTGGGGCAAGTAAAAATTGGAAACACTGGCTCATTCAGGTCAGCAGAAAAAAAATCCTAGCGTTGAGCCCTGCTTCATAACAAAATGATTGCTTATCCCTGCTCTAGAGGCACAGGAAAATTTGATTATGGCAAAGGTGACTGGCTAATGGCACACATACAGTACAGGCCCAAACTGCACTAGCAACTGAGCCACATCCTGTTTTGTATTAAATTTATGATAGCTGTGACCTTTGAAGAGGAAGAAAGCCAGAGAATAAAAGCAGTATGAGTGATTATCGTGTTGGTTTTGTTTTTGACCACTGCTGTATAACAAGTAAAACAACTATACACAGTGTCACGGGTCAACATGATCATGATGAATTCAAAAATACTTTAATGTGACAAACAAAGATAATCCACATAGATGCAGGGATCGTCACAGTGTTAACACAGACAACAACTGAAGAATGAGTAGGAAGAATTAAATACACATTTGGTGTCCATAGTGATTACTGTGTGGTGAGAGAACTGAAACAAAGGAACATGTGACTTAATGAAAACAAACTAAGAGTCCCCTCGCTGTGACCGTGTGACAGAATGCCCCCTCCCAGAAGGCATGTCCTCGTGCCGTGAAGACAAGGTGGCGAGGAAGAGATGGTGAAGGGCTGGAGAAAGGGGTGGAATTATGCAGGAGGCGGCTCCGGATGAGGACGGAAACCGGGAAGAGAGGTGATGATACGGTGAGACCCGGTGTCAAAGGAGGAGAATGGTCAAGGACACAGACCCAGAGCTCATTGTTGCCAGCCCACAGTTGAGTCAATGGAGGGAGGAAGCAGGGTGTTGACAGCTGAAGTCATCCTGGTGAAAACCAATGGAGACAGAGCCGATGAATCTAAGGCCAGAGGCGGGCTATATAATGGTGCGGGCTATATCACAATTTTTTTAAACTAAGGACGTAAGGTTTTTTTTCAGTATTTTCCTTCCGTCTTTCTTGCAAGGTTTGTTGACTCTGGCCCTTGTACTATCACTCTAACAGCTGGCGCCGATAGGCTGTCTGACCTGTAAATCATGCAAGAAGACGTGATTGACTGTGCTGCCATGAGGGCGGGCTCTTCTCTCTCATCCGATGATCAGCACCTGTAGAATCGCTTCTTAAGGGACGTGCTGCTGCACAGCGGGAGAGACTGCTTTTTATTTTTGTTCTGATTCTGACTTGTTTATTTTCTTATTGTTTGAATTTTGCGCACAAGCACTGTGTACCGAGCCTGAACAGTTATGGATAATTGACTTCATGCGAGCAACATTCAAAATGTGATCTTACACAAAAAAAGTTTATAAATCTATGGGTTATATAGGGGTGCAGGTTATGCCAACGATTTTTTACACAAAACCTCAAAACCCGCGGGCTATAAGCGTGTGCAGATTATCTGCGTCTGCTGGTTATATCTGGGAAAATACTGTAGTCTTCCCAAGTGGTTACGTTCTTGGTCTCTGTGCGTTCTAGAAACAACAATGAGATGGCAGAATTTAGCAGTGAAGGTGATCAAACAAACAAAGATAATCCACATAGATGCAGGAATCATAACATCAGTGTTACTTACCACACACACCTTGTCAACACAAACAAAAACCAACAACTGAAGAGTGAGCAAGAAGAACTAAATACACATACGGTGATGAACAGAAATGACTAACAGCTGTGATGATCAGTGTCCATGGTGATTAATGTGTGGCGGGAGAACTGAAACAAAGGAACATTTGACTGAATGAAAACAAAGTAAGAGTGTTCCTGCGTTGTGACACACAGTAACTAAATCAACCTTCTCAGGCAGCACAAAACTTCTACAACTTTTAGTCTTTGTGCTTTGATGGAGAGAAATGTAATTGGCTTTTATTTGTCCCTTATCTTATCATTGTCTTGCTTTCATGGATAACTTCAAACTAATTAATCAGGCCATGAGAATGATGGAAACGGTCATTGTACCCTTTTCCCTTGTCTTTTTCTCTTAACATCCCTTGTAGTGCTGACAAAGGCCTTTTGAAACACTCTGTTATGAGCACATAAATTGTAGGGGAGGGTGTGGGGGATGTGAATATTCAATAAATATATCTCTGGTAAAGTGTGTTCATTTCCACCATCTCATTTACATTAATTTTGTCTTGCACTGATTTTGTTTTTAATATCATCTCATCCAGGCCCAAAGCAGTCTAATTTTAAAGCATATTTTTTGAATTCCTTATCACAAAATTAAAATAAATGAATAAATGAGCCTCTCTTTGCACATCAAATCTGCATTTAAATGTTTTGTAAATTCTGTGAATTTAATTTCTCATGTTGTGCAGTGCAAAATCAGTTAAACAAAACATTATGATGTGGCCTCTCCAACTCCAAAAGAAAAAAAAGCATAATTTTGAATGAAGAAACATAAGCTGTTAAAAAACATGCAACCCAATTAAACCGCCTTAAGAGATCAGATTTGCTTTCTTCTGTCAGCCACTCTGTTGGCAGAAAACATCAATGTAATATGCATGTTTGAGGCAAATGTAATGCCAAAGGATGCATGTTTAGATGTTAAGTACCCTATATGAGCAAAATATATGGACACACTCTAATAAACAGGTTTGGCTACGCCAGTAATTCCACTCTACTGTAGTGAATCAAGAACTAAAATGTCAAGAAATGTCTTTTTTATTGTTGTTGCCACTTGAGGCACAAAAATAAACAACACAACCGGTAAAATATGACTCGCAAACAAATTACTCTAATAAAACAATCACATATAAAGAACATAACACATGAAATACTCTTACGTAATAAACAAATCACACTTTCAAAACCAAATAGATCACATAGAAATCTTCAGGACAAAGAAGAATTTAAAGGTGCTTTTACACTAGCATTTTTGCTGAGTACCCGGGTTTGACTGACAGTCAACATAATGTGAACATGGTCCAGCGGGGGCAGGAGGAGAAGCACTCAAACTTGGGTTAGGATCAGGCAATGGAATCAAATATGAAAGAACCCTAAATGTCATCACAATTTGAAACTGCGATGAACTAAAAGTATTTATTGGCTGAAAAATGTTATTGAAATATTATAGAACATTTTAATTTCTCTGATCTGACTGTACGGTGGTCTCTTAAATGAGGCCTCCTGCTTGCTGTCAAAGACTTAAGTGGATCTTCGTGGGCTAACTTCAATGATTTAAAAATCCCAGACAAAAGTTGTCATTATCACAGCATAAATCTCTCATTTGATGCAGTCACAGCAGGCTTTGAGACATAATGACTACTGCTAGATTTATGGGCACAGCATGCTGCCACTGTAAAGTGGCTTAACTGCTGGCTGCTTTTATAGCCTCAGTGGTTTATTTTAGCAGAATGTTAAGGTAGCAAGGCACACAGATCTAAAGCAATAACTCTAAGTTTATAGCAGTGAACCATGACCATATAACCTACCAAAAGCTAGGACAGGTCTTTCACATATCCACTGAGGAAAGAAAAGGCACATTTCTTTGTGCCCTCTACAGTATGCTATCGAGCTCTCCTATTCATTTTACAAAGCATGGATGCTGACTAAAAAAAGAATAGCAAATACACAAATGATACTTCATAAAAATAAAAATCACAAGAACGGATTTAACAATCCACAACTAAGGCAAGTCAAGTTTGTTCACCTGTAAATCAATCTCTGCTAAATCTCTGAGAGAGTATCTGTCAGAACGAACCCATTATTTATATTGTCTAAAATATAAAGCTTAAGAGCTTTGCTTTATCAATGGGGCTAAGAGCAATGCTTGCAAGACCTCAGCAAAATGTTTTGCTAGAAATAGCAGTATTCAATTCCAGAGGGAATCGGGCTCATGCACCCACTGACAAACGCAAAAACACATTACAGAAGAAAAACGAATATGGATGACTCCAAACACCATTTGCATGTTTTACATTAAATTGATATACTTCAAAAATATTCCATGAGACAGAAATACTGAATACCGTATTTTCACGCATATATCCCGCAGGTTATACCAGATTTTACAAACCCCGCAGACTATATCACCATTTTTTTACACATAATAATATTTCAATATAAAAAAAAAAAAAAAAAAAAAAAAAAACGCGGTATTTTCTTTGTTTTTCTTTCTTGCACGGGTCATCTGGCCTCTTACATTTTTTACACAAACCCCCAAAACCCAAGGGATATATGAGGGTACGGATTATCTGCGTCTGCGGATTATATGCGGGAAAATACGGTAAAAACTTACGGTACGGTACTTGTAACTTTGTATTAAGACATGATGTGCGATCTAGATTCCACCAACTGTATGCATGATTATTGAATGCGTTTGTGTAGAAATTATTCAACCATCAAATAGGCTTCATTGTTTACAGATTTCAGAGACACCTATAATAAAATTATATAATAAAAATATTATTATTTCCATGTTATGGCCTGAAATTAAAATTCAATATTTGTCTGTAAATAAAAAAATAAAACTGCTAAAAGTGAATTCAAGCAAAGTCATTCTAATGTACACTATGAACAATATAATTTTTGTTACATTTAATAAAGATTAGAATTAACGCTGTTATTGTTTAAAACTACAGTTTAATTAAGCACCGACTGCTGAATAATTTACTTATTCAACACAAATGTATAAATTAATAATCATAATTTAAGGTTAAATTTGATTGCGTAGACAACTTAAAAGGAATCTAAATGTGAAAAAGGAAATTACCATGCAAAATTTAAATATCTGATATAGACAAAAACTGACTAATTAAACTAAATTAACAACAGTTAATTAATCATTATTAAAGATTTCTGTACTGCACAAATTGCTCCAAAACATTCATTACAGAAGTTAATCAAGGAAGCTACATCAGGCTTTTTAAAAACAGGGTTTTTTGTGTGTAAATTCTGTGATAAGCATTACAATTATGTGTGAACAGACAGGAGAACCAATCAAGAAGGCTGGCTTAATCTTTGAACTACTTCTAGTTCAGTGGTCTCTGAAACCTGTGTTTCCCTAAACAATAAAGCAAAAAGGAAAGAGGAAACAAACATATCAGTAAGAGATTAACTTCAGAATTGGTGATGTATCCTAAATGTAACCTTATGTCTACAGGTTAAAGTATCTAGTGTTAAACCAGAAATGTATGACAAAACTACATGTAGAGAACACGCTTCCACAATAAAATCTACGGGGAAATTATCCCAGGGGTCTCATTAGTTTGGGTTTATCGAGAGCTGAATATATCTGGAAAGGTCTGTGCTTTAGCCCACTTATCATTGAGTCTCACTGAAATTGAGGTCGGAGCCTGTGAGACACAAGAAAATGCTTTTTATTATAGTGCTTATGAATGCTTGCCAAATCTTTATATCCTGAAATATAAAGCATGTGTGCATTTAGATGCATTCTATAAAACATTTCCCTCTCAATTCACTTCTTTTTATTCATCAGTGATTCCTGTGGCAAAACCTCAGGGGACAATTAGTGCTAGGCTAACATTAAAATGTAATTATCACGGTAATGAATTATGATTAACTGCAGGGCTGTCATATTCTCAATGGACCTACTGCCAACTCAGAGTGGTGCTGGAGGTACACAGTTGTCCCTCAGGGGCTGCAGTCAGCACCGCAGAGGGCACAAAAGCTTTGAACAGCATTCATCCAACATCAGCCAAGCACTTTCTGTGTCCTAGTCCAAGTGATGTAAAGTAAGTTTATGGTGTGTGAAAAGGACTGCAAAGTTGTCCCCTGGGAGAATGGCAAACAGTGTGCCCATTTTTTTCTAGGGCTGTTTTTCACATTATTGCACAATCCAGCTATTGATTCGAACAAATCACAGGATCACGTGGTCTGTGTCACTTTTGATCAATTTAATGTCCTTCCGGAATCAAATTATTAAATTCTTCCAGATAAATTAAAACTCCAAATTTTTTTCTTAAACTAATAAAATTGAAACCATGACCAAATCTAATTGAGAGCTTGTGTAACTGAATCAAATCAGGAAATCTGTATCAATACCCAGGCCTACTTTTCTCAATATTCATCCAATCAAACATGTACAGCTCTAAGACCATCAAAGAAAATGGTGTCAATGGTGAGATGTTTGGTTTGAGACTTGTTACAACCATCTTCTTGTCTGTGTTCCTACCAAGTGTGCCACAAAAGTCCTGAAAATTTGAGCCAAAACGTTTCCATCGGCCCCATGTTCTGGGTTCATTCTAGATGTAAACTAATGGGACATGAGACAAGCTAAACAATCAAATTAGACTTCAAATTATTTTTTCCAAAGATGCTTTCCGTCATTTTAGGTAGTATTTATAGTAGTAGTATTTATAGTAGGTTTAATATATTTTTTTTTAAATAAGTTTGATTTTAGTTAGTTATTTGATGCTACAAAAACGTGAGTGTGACGTCATGATTGACAAGCGAGATCGACATCTCTGAAAAAGTAGTAACTGTGGCACCAGCAGATTGTCGGGAGGAGATTGGAGCTTTAACAGTAATTTCTACATTTCCATAACGGTTTATATCACACAATGAGATGTTCTGCAGTAAACCATCCTAACTGATTCTGTAGGATTGTGGGTAGGGCCTTGATATCATGGCTCAACATCACGCTCCGAGTTTGCATAATCAGCGCAAGATGTCAGCGCCATATTGGGACATTGGCGGCTTCACTTTTCTACAATGAAAGAAAGAGAGTGAAGCTGCGTAGTCCATATTTTTTCTTTACAGTCAATGGTTCCTATTCATTATTTTAAATGAGAAAGAGGATGCTCGTGTTTTTGGTGTTTTTTTACACAACAGTGTTGCCGCGATTTGTTTGATGAAGCGATCGTCTGAAATGTTCCGAGTCTCATCCAGAACTGTGCGCATTTGAGTCTTAAGCCACGAATCCACTTGCTCCTGTTTAACCGCAGCACTCTCTCCACAAATCACTCTGAAGACAATGTTGTGCCTCTTTTTGAAACGATTCAACCACCCCGGATTTGCTTTAAGGTAAAGTCAAATTCTTTGCAGCAAGAATGTCCGCCTTCTCCATCAGCAAGGGACCACTGACGGGAAGGTTTGTTGCTCGTGTATTTGTGAACCACTGAAACACTGCATCGTCGACATCTTTGAGATTGATTGTCCAGTTTTCTCTTAACACCTCCAGACATTTTTAGAAGAAAAAAAAAAACACAGAATACCAGCAGTGTGTTATCCCTCAGATCAACGTGAGTGAACTGTCATTGAAGTGAGCGCGCGCTCCACCTGCAACGCAAACTCAGCAAACTAGGTACGCTCATAAGTCACGAAATAGCCATGTGAAGTGGATAATTTGAATCTCATTTATGCTCGAGATACTAGATTTCGGCGACATTAAGGAATCGACATAACCAACAAGAAATACTGAGACAAATAGGGAGTTTGGCGGTTCCACTTCAAAATCGTCAACATAATAGTATTGGCGAGTTAACCATGACTCGAGATAAGTGAACTCCACTGTATTTGTTCCTGATCATGGTCATGAAAGGAGGAGGACAAATTCTGCAGTATGAAAGAGTGTGCCACTTTAGTGGGCCTTCAGATCTCATATTCTGTATTAGGAATGTAATTGCGGGAAGGAACATAAGATTTAAAGTTAAACACTTGACTGGAACCTCCTTAAAAGGGTTCGAAGGGGACCTTGGATAGGCCCTGGAGCACCAAGGAGAATCCCAGGATGCCACCCAAAGGTATGTGGAAAGCAGCTATGGCAGCCATATAGAACTTTAGGGTAGAAGGGTAGAACTCGGCAGTGAATCGCTCCTGCAGGAACTCCAGCTCAGTGTCAATCTGACAGGTAACTGGGTCCAGCTGATGACTACTGTACCAGGAAGTGAAGGGTTCCACTTTAGGGCGTACAGTTTTATTGTGGAAGGAGCTCTGGAGTGGAGGATGGTCTCAGCAACCTTGATTGAGAGACCAGATTCTATGAGCTGGGCCCCCTCGGAGGCTAAGCCCAAAGTTCAGGGAAGTGAAGGTCTATCGTGCCCCCTGCCTGGGTCAGGTGGTGCCTCCTGATCAGAATCTCCAATGTTCCGTTGAGGACAAACACTAGATCAGTGAGCAACCTTATGCTGGCCAATGCGGAGCGATACAGTTAAGACAAACCTTGTCCAGGCTCCAAAACTCCAGGGACCAGAGAAATTGGGGAAGAACGTACAGACGTAGCCTCATCCACGTCTGGACTATTGCATCCAGTCCGAGAGGAGCTGAATGCGTGAAGAAGAAAAGAGGGGCAGAGAAAAACCTACAGTCTGAATTGATTGCTCAACATTATTGCTGTTTGTTGGGATTGCCCTGTTCTTTTAATTTAGAACAAGGACTAGCTTGTGATCTTTCAACAAACATACCAGCAGCAAACACACCCGCCGCCGCTTCCAGCTTCCGGCATGCTTTTATAGCTTCCTAGTTCATGACATCATTCCTCGACATCCATTCACACTATTGATTCAATTTCATTGTGCTTCACAACACAACATTTTGTGAAACATTAACATTGTGTTTTCGACGCAGCGTTAGTTCTTTTGAAAGTGAACTTGATTTTTCACCACAGGAAATTTCAGATACAAGTCAATGCACACTGAACATGGGTTGAAGCTTGGCTTTCTGCGGTAGTGCATAACATTTAAACTAACTGTGGCGAACAGGGCAAGGCCGAGGGTGATGAGAATGGCGCGATGCCGGTGGCGTGAGTGATGAGTGGCTGGCACCAATAATGAGGGGCTGCTGCCATTACATTCATTTTGTTGTTGTTTTATTTTCATATTAAAAGTTGTTAAATGTTCACTGGTTCCCGCCTACTCTTTCCAAGCTTTATACTGCATTACACTAACATATATAAATCAAATAGAATTTGGTAGCTTAATACAAACAGCCGACATGCTGATCACACAGATTGCATTTAAAACATATGAGATGTAGTGGAATGGAAGAAAAAACCCACAATATAGGTTGTGATTCTTATTCTTAGTAAAGAATAAGTCTTGAGACATATTTTCTAAAAGTTCAATATAATATAAGTTTTCCATCTAGAATATATGCAAAATATGCATTCTGTGTGAATGGCTTGCTTTCAGTTTTGATGTAAAAAAAAGATCTTCTCCACATTGAGCTTCACTATTTCTCTAATATTTTGAATGAACAGAGCAGCAGTGCCGCATGTCGCCAATTCAACTGATTTCAATTCAACTTAAACACGTGTCCATGTGTTCTGCTTTCACATGCTGCAACCAACGGCTTTCTATGAAATGAGCATGAAACTTTCAAGCATTATTAGCAAACATTTTTTCTATAGCAATCAATGAAAGTGTGCCGTTTATAAATACACAGGCCTACTAGTAGATCGCACAGGCCTACTAATAGATCTGCCTGATAACTACCCATGTCCACAATGGCCTTTCCTCAGAAATGTAGTCCACCCTGACTTACTCCCAAAAGAAATAACTCTTGCTAAAATGTGCCATTCATCCACAAGAATCAGATGCTGAGTCGCCTGCCAGTGCTTGGCAGCTATTGAAACTCAACTGCAAACCTCCAAATGAAGATGTGAAAAGCCAATCTACGTTCCAGCAGGAGAGGGAAGTAATTTTCTCTTCCCGCCTCTCTATTGATCTCAGCATGGCTGATTCAGAGCCCTGCTGCTTTCTGGGCACAGGAAGTAGAGAGAAAAGAAAAACATGTGTAGAAAGTAATTTTTGTCTTACCCTCAATGCACAATGAAAATCTCATACAGGACAAACATTGTATTACATGCTTCCCCTTACTGAAAGACAACCTCACTGGACATCAGACTACAAGATGAATGGCTTATTGTTTCAGAGAAGATCCATGGTTGCTCTCTTAGACATGTAAAAAAATGCTGGTTCCACAAAGCATTATGCATGAATTTATACATACTTAAGGAAAGTCATTTCAACTGCTACAGTAGTTTTTGACTTCTTTACTAAACTTCTTAAACACAATGCAAAGGAATGAACCCAAGGCCGAAGCAACAGGTATAAAAATTTAAGTAGCCACTTTTTTAAAGTTTAGAAAGTACTTACAAACTTCCCACCCAGAGATGACTGGAAGCACATGAACAGTCTTCACGAATCAGTGTGTAGCAGTAAATCTTCAGCTCACTGCCTGGGGGAAACGGCACCTTACCTCAGTGACAGATGTGTTGCTGAATAACTTTGGTAAAATGAGGAGTAAACAGCCAATGGGCAGGTGCCACATTAGAGACAGATTATCAAGGTGCCAAGCTGCAGGGAAGTTAGTCCTCGATGAGAAACTAAGGGGTCAGTCTTTAGTTATTCCCACACAACCAGGGTTAGGCATATTGGCTTCAGTTTATCACGAGGACAGCCATCCTGGAACAACATATGGTGAAGTGCTTTGCCCAAAGGCACAAGGTTTATGCTCACGGCGTGATTCTTGTGTTAACTGACCCAGCAATCTTCCAGTAAACAGCCTTAACAATTATCTACAATGCGGGTAAATCTCTTGCATATGCAACCAAATTTCACACTAGACAACTAAAAAAACATGTCTTTAATTAGACAATGACTAGTAAATTCTATGATTTCAGGCACAAAAAAAAGTTTAGGGCAAATATAATTTAATAGCCTGCTGAGCTTTATGCACGTTGCTAGGCTAAAAGAACCATCATTTGCTTTCTCTCACACACGCGCACTCAACGTCAGAGAAAGAGAGAAGCTTGCACATGTAAGAAGACTTAACAAGGTAGACCTAAATGCAGAGTTCGACAATAAGGACTGCCAAGAGTTAGCCGAGAGTTGACAGAACTGTCACTATCCCGATCGGACCAGTGCAGTATCGTCATGAAAGGTTATCATTTGCATCATTGTGTTTCTAAGCCTTGCCAATTTAAACATTCATGCACAAGAAGATGTGTGAGCACACATTCAAGGCACAAGCCCAAAAAGGTGCAAACAGCTTTAACGTGAATATTGAGTTGAGTTCTTCTATTTATTGTCTTCTTGCACTTGAACTGACAATTTCACTGAGATTTATGTCAAAATGCCCATTTTGGTAAGTATCCTAGAAAACATTGTCAGTCATGTTTTAACTGAATAACTTTAATAAAGATGTATCTACATTTAATTTGTACAGTGAGGATTATACAGAGTTAATTTACATTTTATTACTTAATTACATATTTCGGTACCTAATCTGTATACAAGTACTTTTCAATTAGTGTTTTTACTTTTCTTTAGTAACGTTTTTAATGTATACATTACATTTAAATAAAGAACAATTCATTTTCATTGTTCTTGCATTCTATGTAAAAAGTCTGTAAAAAAAAGAAAAGCCTTAAGCCTGGAGCTTAAATGTGTCCGCAGAGGGTTGCTTGAGCCTCAAAGTAGCAGCAGTGTGTAATTGCTGAACCACTACATCACCAAAGGGAAATGTAAAATAAACCTGTTCTACAAACACTCGTTTTTAAAGTTTACGTAACTAAAGATATTATATGTGACTATTAAATGCAATTAAATATTTAATGTTTGGTACCTCACAATTTAATTTAAAAAAATATTAGACTGAGGTAGACAATAAAAAAAATCCCAGTGAATTAAATGTGAATCTTAATTTATTTTGTTTTTCTCAACATTTTAGGTCAACCCCATATTACTCTTCAGCATCTGTGTCGGTTGTGTGTCCATCAAGCATGATTGAGTCTTTTTATGGCTTATTATGATTAATAACACTCTGACATGTCAATAACTTTAAGTAGTACTGTGAAGTTAAAGAAGTATAACACTTCAGACAATTGATATTTGAAATTTGTGAACCGATGCAAATCAGTAGAAGATAGAATCGTGATTCATATGTAAATCGATCCCCCCAACCCTAATTATTATGGCAGTGGTTCTCAATCTTTTTGATTCCAAAATTAAAAGACCTCAAAACCTTTTTTGTGTGTTTTAAAGATTAAAGTCAAGGATTTGAACTTTTTTTTTAAGCTTTTGGATGAAAAAATTCTCAGTCTCTACACAATAAAATATGAATAGCTTGGCATTATAAGATTATATATAGATAAATGTACATTATTTATGTCAGGCCTAGAAAAGATCATCAAATAACAAATACGGTCAATTCATCTATTCAGGTTTTTCTGGACAGATTGTGTTGTGGTTGATTTGTCTTATTTTAAATAATTTCATCATTGGAAGTGTGCTGAGGCCCCCTAATGGGCCTTGGCCCTCTGGTTGAGAACCACAGAAATATGGTACTGATATTGTGCATTCCTCTTTTTTTTAGCATTGAATAGCATTCAGGCTAATTCTTGTAAAGTATATTCTTAGCACAAGCAAACAGCTTCAATCAAGTACCATACTGAAGTACACATTTGACTCTGCGGTACTCTGGCATCCCACTCACTCTCTATAAGAATAAAAGTGTGTTGAAGAGGGCATTTGTACAGATGATGCCCCCCATTGAGCCAGGCAAAGTTAAGGTTTGTATATCACTGCCTGAGGGTCTCTAGGATGCTCTGATGGAGGTGAGGAAAGGGGTTGTTTTGCTGCCTGGGGAACTGCAAGATAGACTGGACTCATTTGCAGCTACCCTTCAACGAACACTGTCGACTGCATGCCAAGTGGAGCTGTGCATCGGAGGTGTCAATGTGAGCTCCCATGCGACAGGCCTCTCTCTGTCCTGCCTCACACATTCAGAAACTCTCCCAATCTGCGCTAAAGGAGCAAGTGTCAAACAGTGAAGCATGACCAACTGTGAAATTGTAACAGCTCATATTGATCTGAGAGCTGAGAGTGACCCAAAGTTGTGCAGGGCTCAATGCTGACACTTATTGTTTCATTCCGCTTTAATGGTGCCTTTGGGTTTTTTGTTGAACCGACACTTTTAAGTTAAAATGTTCAGTGCTAACAAATACACCTGTACTGTGCTTGTCGATATTTATTTAAACTTGATCGTTCCCAAAGTGTACCCATCTTACTGTAAGAAGTTAATCTAGGGACAAAACTATGCACCATTATGAAAACTTTATGAATTTAGTAAAAAATTAAATAAAAATGACCGAACATTTGACATGCAAGAATGCACAAATATTTTAGAAGTGTAAAATATATACAAACACACACAGAATACACACACATATTTTCTATTTCAAATAAATTATGTTATTTTAGACTTTCTATTCATCAAAAATGATTGTACTATATTAGTTTTTGCTGTATTTTTGATTAAATAAAAACAGCCTTGGTGAGCATAAAATAGTGAATAAAATGTACTGAAGCTTTAAACCAGGGGTGTCAAACTCAATTGCACAGGGGGCCAAAATCCCAAAAAAAATTTAGGTCGCGGGCCGAACAGGATAAACATTTATTGAAAACACTAAAACTAAACTTTTAAAACTTACCTTTTTTTTAATTAGATGTGAATAAAAACAGACAGAAATATTATTCTGGAATAAATCAACTTATACCTTGAATAACTTAAAAATATAAAAATATTTAAAAAATACTTTAAAAAATTAAAATATATCCTGTCTAAATTATACAAGTTAGAAATAAAGTAAACAAGTAAAGTAAAAGTAAAAGTTAAAAGAACAAACATTCAAATTTCTTTACTCTTATGTCATTTTATATAAAACTTAAAAAGATTTATATATAAAAGATTTTGCTCTCCATAAAAAAATTATCCTGTCAAAATTATACAAATTCAAAACATGGACATGCTGCATAACAAAACCTGGAAATCTAAATACAATTTTTGCTTTTCAGCAATAACAAATCAAATCATTCAGTTGAATTTGCTCTTATGTCATTTGTCTTATAGTGCCGTCTTATTAAATTATTTACTTACTGCCACATTAGCTCCGCAAATGAGACACACGGGAATACCGGCAGTATGTCAGTAAACATATACCGTATTTTCCCGCATATAACCCATGGGTTATAGCAGATTTTACAAACTATATCACAATTTTTTTTACACGTAATAATATTTCAATATATTTGTTACGTCCCTAAGGACGTAATGTTTTTTTTTTTTTGCGCTGTATTTTCTTTCTGGCGCTTGTCCTATCACTCTGACAGCTGGCGCTGATATGCTGTCTGACCTGTCAATCATGCAAGAAGACGTTCTGCCATGAGGGCGGGCTCTTCTCATCCGATGATCAACACCTGAATTTCGCGCACAAGCACTGTGTACCGAGCCTGAACAGTTATGGATAATTGACAATAACAATCGCGCGGTACTAGCGCGAGCGCGAAGCATCATTAGCCACTTCCTGTTTAATATACAGGAAGTGTTCGGCGGGTCAGTTGGAGCGCGGGACATCTCGCGGGCCATTAATAAAATGCTCTCGCGGGCCGGACATAATTACACGCCGGGCCGGATGTGGCCCGCGGGCCTTGAGTTTGACACCTATGCTTTAAACAATATAAAATATAATATATTGCAGTATTTCAAGAATATTTCCTTCAAAAGAAAACTAAAGACTGCATTTGTATTTTTATACTTAAATAATCACACAGATAGTGCTTAGCTAAAATAAAAAAATCTATCAGACTGCCAATAGTAATAATGCACCTTGTCATTTGCATAAAGAAAACCATCTATAAGACACACTACAATGAAAATATTCCAGATTCACAGCATAGCCATTACAGATTCAGCAAAAGGCTTTGATGCTTTAAGAAGTTAAATACTCATTCAGATATCACTGTGACTGCTTTACTGCACTCAGTATTTTTAAAGATACAGTTCTATATCCTCCCACATCCCTTACTCCCTCAGGCTAGCAACACATAGATAGAAGAGGTTGTAGAAGTTGATTAAAAAGGCATAAACCCAGGGAGAGTAGTGTGACTGCACTGTGACCCCTAGAGCTCAAACATGGCAAATTGAAAGCTGATAAACTCCAGCAGAGCCCCTCCACAATAAGCATCAATAGAAAAAAGGGTCAGCGGTTATGATGGTGCCTGAAGAGGAATTAACTCCAAGTCTGGGTGGGTTTATATTGAGGCATACACATGAGATGTCACAGTTCACCTTACTCACCAATGAAAATCCCAGTGACCACTGACTGTCAGGTTTACAATCAGAGGGATGAGAACTGAAATATGAAAAATGGCAAAATGCTATTTCCTGACAGCGCTTCCACTAAGATTTTCTTTTTGGAAGTCCAGACTTCCAGATGTTAGTTTTTGGAAGTCCCATGTATTATCTTTGGAAGTCCCAGGTATTATTTTTGGAAGTCCCTGTTACAGTACTACTACGTCGTAAAGCACAATAATTTTATGCCTGTTACATATAAAATATACTAGAAAAGATACTAGAGGGTTAAAGTAACAAATACTTATGAGTTTTGTGCAGAAATATTTATTTAACAGGAACAACACATACATGTAGTAGATGAATATACGGTAGTAGATGAAGGATCCGTAGTGGTAGATAATTATTAACATATCCATTCCGTATCATGCACAGATAACCAGGCTATTTTGGGGAGTTTCGGGAAAGTTTACCCGTCAATATAACACATCTCTCACAGTTTCGCGATCCCCGCACGTTTGTGCATAGTTATCAATTAGTTTATGGCCATAGCTCTCGCTGTTGGCTTTCGCGATCCCCACAGTAGGCGGAGTTTCAGTAGTTCGCGGGAATTACCATAGTTACATCACTAGTGTACATCTTGACAGGAGTTGTATGGCGAAAGAGATTAAGTGACCTGCTGTGTCCTTATCAATGGAGTCGCTTAGCATACACGCCTACGGCGCATGTGGTGATTTACAATGCATTTGGTCACTTTGCAATGCACATGTACGTCGAGCGCTCTGTGATCTGGTGTAAAACCATTAAACAGGACGTCCCGCGGACTTCCTGAACTTAAAATTTTGGCGTACGCTGGCGATTTTCGGACGTAAATTACGCCCGGACGCCCGTTAACGGAGGCGCTGTTCCTGAAATGACTTCCTAAGGTAATGGTTGATAATTCACTTAAATTCAAATTAAAAAGCCTCAGTTGAATCCATCACTACAAAAATTATTAATATAACTACAGTAATACCTCGAGATACGAGCATCTCTACATACGAGTATTCCAAGATACGAGCAAGCCTTCCGGCAGATTTTTGCTTATAGATACAAGTACATTTGAGATACGAGCACACGTACACACGATGCCGATGCACTTTCACTTCAGTGTTCACTGACTTGTACGCGTTGCTGATTTTCTCTCTATTTTGTTCATTATTCTTCATAACAGCGATGAGCTCTAAGAAAGTGAGTGGTAAGGATGGTACTGAGAAGAAGAAACGCATGATGGAAATGAAGCATGAAATTGACAATAAATATGGGCGCGGTGCCGCGTGAGTGATCTAGCAGCAGGAGCAACAGGAGGAACTGTCGACCTTAGGAGTTGATCGATCTACAGACGATATGCAGGTGTTGCAAGAGCTCAGCATTGAAAAGAAACACCCTGATAAATTGTCTACTGGTCGTGCTTCGGCGCGTACCTCACTTATTTTTAAAGGGAGACAGAAACAAAACTCCTTCGATAGATATTCCATTAAAAGGTCTGCGCCAAGTGAAAGTGGTCAGGCGAAAAAAGGGAAGAAAAGAAACAAAACAATAGTATAAAATAGAAAAATTACAAAAAATACGTAAGCTAAGTTAGGTATGTTAACTTAGCTTACGTATGTTCAGTCTGGTATGTTCATTTAAGTTTCGGTAAGTTACGTAGTGTTCGCGTAAGGTACTCCTGTCTACGTATAATTAAAACCACATTTTATTTGATATCACACGAATCCTTATACTCTATACAAGTACTATAATTGTGTGTCTCTATATACCAATAAAAAAAAAGTTTTCATTTGGATTCATTTGTTTTCTATTATTTCTTATGGGCAAACATGATTCTAGATACGAGCAATTCGAGTTACGAGCTCCGCCCTGGAATGGATTATGCTCATATCAAGAAGTATTACTGTATATAAAGTCACGGAATTACCGTAAAAGCTTTAAAGAACCGATGACGCCATTACATCGCATTTCTTTGGTCTCCAAGCTTAGGTCCCCTTCAACTGAAAAGCAAAGTAAAAGTTCAAATCAAAAGTTGTACCATGTAATTCCCTTGACAGAAAGTATAAGCACACCGAGTGTCAACTAGTTTGGCAACAGACTGATTTAACATGCAGCTGTAGACTATGAAAGATGACAGGTGGAAAGGGAAGTGACAAGGTAATAATTCACAAAGGACAAATCCTGTATTTACCTTATGCACACTGTATAAACAGTCTGGTTCTGTCGTAGTCCACTACACTGCATGCTAAACGTACAATATGAGAGTGTCAAATGCATAACGTGAGGCTAACATACAACTGAGAGTTACTTTACCCCTTCGGTAACTGATATGCATTTATAAAACGTTCTCACGTTTGCTGGGTCACAATGTCAGTAGCTACTTTGAGATCCTTACTTTTTGAACATCTTAAAAATAAGTAAACACTGATGTGAGTGAATAATAGAGGTGAAAGGTTAATAATGGACTTCAGTCACAACTAATTCACCTACTGTGGCCTTACTCATTAACATAGCTACCAGCTAAAAAAATAAAACTAATTTAACAGTCATTTGAAATCACCTTTGGTGATTCCTATTCATGTCTGGTGCAGAAATGTAGTAACGTCACACTTAAGCCCACATAACATATGTTATATCATGAATTATATAATGCTACAAGACTAACCAAATGGCACTTTAATGAGTGTGTCATGTGACAAGTTTCTTAAAAATGAAGGGAACTCTTACTCAGGAAGAGAAGCGGTTTTTAATGTATCCATTGTAAGTTATTTTTTAAGAGTTTGTCATTTGAACACCTTTTTTTAAATTTAATTGACCTCCTCCCTCCAGACCCTCTCTTTAGATGAGAAAAATTTAGATGAAAGATAGACATTTATCTTTAGATGAAAGATAGACATTCAGCATAGAATAACAGGCTATCTATCTTTTCAGTGGCCAAAAACGATGGTAACATACTTCATTGAAACTGGGATTGTCCTGGTCTATGTAACATTTGGCTCTCGGGACAGTAAAGATGTGCCAACAAAGAATTTATCCAATTTAATGAATTTCTGCTCCAAACATTTATCATAAATTCCACTGTTGCATAAAAAACCTGCCAGTGATACACTGACCCCTCTCCTGGTGAGTGCTTACCAGGTTTGCTTTCCTGAGGAATGAATCAATCATAAATGAAAACCAGCAGACACTGACAGGAATTCTGTAGTAAAGAACACACTATAGAATGCAGTTACCGTCAGATAACATTTTTGCTAAAACCAGAGAACAACTCTCCCAAAATTTAACCTGTTACAGACCCAAGAAAATGAGCAAGGACCCCAAAGTAAGTGTTTGGTTAAGGAGATCTCATATATACCTTTTAAAGCAAAACAATAATATTATTAACGCCCTTAAATCTAAACTAAAGTTTTTAAAACTACCTTGGACAGACAACAAGGTCACATTAAAAAGCAGAAAGATAACAGCACAAAACTCAAAGCATACACCACCACTATAGAGGGTGACCTTCACAAACTATGCAACATCAACACAAATGGTACTGCCATGCCAACCAATGGGGGAAAATCTTCTCTTGTTAAGACTAAAGCTTGCAGTACAGTGTAACACTAAAAATGGACAAAGAGAGAAATAATCCAGCTCATCTAAATACTCAAATACAATTCTCTTGACTATTTTGCCAAGACCAATTCTTACCAAAATACCAATAGAGTTTCATTGCTGTTGTTGTTTTGCTCCACCCACATGTGCAAATAAAATAAAACAGATAAATTGATTTTTAAACCACAAACTCTCATTTTCTATTTATTCAAGTAAACAGAATTTTTTTTCTCAATATTCCACTCCAAATAAAAAAAAAATATTATCAAAATGTACACGAACCGAGTAGTCAGACTGAAATGGCTTTCCAGAAATGTGATTTGAATAGGATTTCAAACCTCAAAATGGGTTTGCAAAAAATCCATTTCATGTTACAGTCCCGCAGTGTGGCATCATATGAAGACGGTCATCTTTCATTAACGTTAATAAAAATAAACATTAGAAATTTCTTTGTGTGCATGTAATGCAGCTTACCGTCACTGAACGTGCCAATAATTGTTGATGTAAAACTACATCAAAAAACGTTTTCTTGTGTGCATCCATTTTTAACACATCTTGACAGTCTGACATTGACAACTAAGATGTTGCAGTGTGACATGGCTTACAGCAAAGATCATGTTCGTACAGTCTTATAAGCAACAATAGCAAAGAACGATTATAAATCGTAATGTGTGCACCTGGCTTAAGTTCAGTCTTCTAACCTGCTCTATGATGGGTCTCCTGCTCTTCATGCTACAGCTGGCCAGTGAGAGTAGCATGAAGAGTGGCTAGGAGGCTCATCAAGAGAACGATGTCCACCTGTTCTTACCGCTATAAAAGCTTAGGCTGTGTTAGTGTGGAGATAAAGCTTGATCCTGGTTGCGTCGTGTTTGATTTTGGCTTTAGTTTTGTTTTTAAGTTAGACACCTTTTGTAATTGTTTCCATTCTTATTCTTCTTCCGCTCTGGACATCTATGGTAGGAAAGTTATGAAATAAGGCAGACAGATAGAGGACAGTGTGAACGGTCACTATAGCAATTGCTGAGTCTCTAACTAAATCCCTCAAATTTGCACATTACAGTTATGCTAAAAACTTTTGAACTCTTTTTTTTTTTCCTCTGATTCCTTAGCTTAAAGACCCTATGTTTTATATGTTTTATACACTAACATCCATGCACAAGACAGACATTACAGATGACCATGTGGTTTTCTTGTTTTATATAACGTTAGCCTAATAGCATAATTGCCCAAGCCATTTTTTGGCCAAATTGTGATATCTGCCTATTTTTATTGTCCTTCCACTGCTGCATCATCCTGCCTTTCTGCCAATGTCCTTAGCCAATCACAACACTTATTAGGATCCAAAAACACTATCAATTAGTCATCTCTTTGACTTAAGCAGTGTTGAGTTTTTTCGTGTTTTCCAAAAACATTGAAATATGACTTAGGCAATTATGCTATGAGGCTAACGATAATTTTCTGTTTATGTCAATTACTGATTTCACTATGTCCTCCTTTCATTTGTCACGCATTTGAGCCGGTATAGACAGCTCCAACCTACCTGCCTGCAAGTTTCAAGTCATCCTTGATTAGCTGGTTCTGGCCTGTTTGATTTTAGTGATAAACTCTGTAGGAGAGTGGACCCTAGTGGAGCAAACCTCTAAGTTAGACAATTTTATCTACTGACAAGTTAAAAACATTTTACGAATAGAATTTACAACTAAATATTGCAAACGATATTACAATTTTAGTGTGCAAGGCAAGAAATAAATGGACATGGCATGATAAAAACCAGGTAGGATACAACACTGGCTGCAGCAAGAGTCTACACCTAATGGTCTCCTGGCTATCCTTATTCAGGTCCCATGAAATGTATTAATAACAACTATTTGCATTGCAAGTTCTTTATACCCTGGCTGTTATGATTCTCTTGCTATTGCTTAAACAAAACCACAATTATCCTTTGTCCTTCTCTTTCACCTCTTCTACAGCAGACAAAGGGTGACATGGCTTGTATCTGGGGATGTTTGCCTCTTAATCACAGAGGAGAGAGGCCATTAGGGAGGCGCAGCGGTGAGCAGGATTCCACAATGGAAGTCATTTGGTCATTATCAGGGATGAGGTTAAATGAGAGAGTTGGGTTTACTAATGAGGTGGTTTATTACAGAAGAGACAAAGCATTAGCATGCAGTGAATGGAACTGAGGTTTGCCAGTTTCTCTCTCTTTCTCATCCTCAATCTAAAGTTTAACCTGCCAAGACAACCCATGTAGGCCCAAAGAAATCTCCGAGGTGTGCTGTCATATTTGCTGTCTGATGGAAAAAATCTGTTTAGCGCCATAAAACGTTATATTTGTGATATTTACAACCTTCTACAGAAGGCAAACAATTATTGCATTTGGTAACTGGATGGTAAATTCAGCTCCAGTGCTGTCTCTGCACATTATTTCACCATAAGCCTCTGAGTGGCATAAATAAAAGTTGACAGAAAATTGACTACCAAACGAGTTAATTACACACCTAAGTGATGAAAAATAATGAGTGCAGAGATCATACAAATTTGAGAGAGAATTTTGTCAATGCTTCCAAAACACCGACAGATGCCCTGAAGGATTTTCGCACATATATTCACGCCACGTGTTGTGAGCAGTACAACAAATTACTCAAAATGAGCAAGAGCAGAGCACCATGTCTAATCTTGCTAAAGCGTGTACAATTAGTCAGAGCTGACTGATCACCTCAGACAAATTAAACAATTGTATGACACATATTTAACAAAATATCCAGTCATTATGTTTGAATGCAGTGACAAAATATATGATTAAATCAGTTAAGTCTTTGATGATGAATAAAAGAGATATCCAAAAGAACAGATTATCTGGACTATGCTTCATCTGTCCACCCCCTCTCATCTTTTACAACTGTTTTAATGGCCTTACCAACTTCCAATTCCTGTCAGAGCAGTTTTGACTCTACATTTAGTTGAGGAGCACTTATTTTTTTGCTCATGATTAGTGGGTGCTAGTGGTTTTGGACAATTTATTTTTGTACTTTTATATTTTATACAACATTATAAAGCCATACAGTAACTTGCCATTAATTGTTTTAATGAGCAAAAAATGGCTCATTAAAGTTAAAGTTAAAGTGCATCTTTAACTTTAATAACATGACAAGGATTAATAACAAAACCTCTTCTGGAAGCACTTTACTATTCCACCATAAAGGCGCTTACAGTAACTGTATAAGGCAATTATAAATTTAAAAAAGAAGAAAGAACATAAAAAATAGCCACAATCTTTATGTTAAACAAATAATAAATTGCAAGCATTCCGTTTGACACCATGCCATTTTTACTCAACTATTTGGATATGTTTAGGTCCAACAAAATATTGCACCTTTCACGGAAAGACAGGCATTAGACGATAGGTAAATCGGAAAATATCAATATTTCGATCTATTTAAGTATAAAACTAAATTAAATTTCACCAGGTATCAAAATAAAATAATTACCGTACTCTCTTGTTAAGGAAGGCGTCTACTTCTGAAACTTAACGCTTCAGCATGGCCCAATTCGCGCTCATTTTTGCAATCTATACACGTGACGTAAACTTGCAGGTAACGTTAGAGCTGATGTCAAACTAAAAGTCCCACCTATGGCTCAAAAACAAACTAAAAACATTAACAAAAATGTTTTACTGTTAAAGGTATATTTACACAGAATCACAGAATAAATTTTGTGTGTAAAGAATTTACACAAAAATTAAAGGAATAATTAAAGCAAATGGTTTCACGAGCTGTAGTTCACGTTTTAAATTATAGGCCATACATGTCGGAACGCTTAGAGAATAGAGACCAACTAAAATTATATTTACGATGATCATTTAATGTAACAATTTAAGAATCAACCTTTGAAAACCCCTTTTATGTAAACAACTACACTGAATACTAGTAACTCTGAATGCAATTGTCAAGACTGACTAACCTCTTTTGATTTTGCATTAAAACTGTGCATTTTGATTTATAAGTAATAATATTAACTTATTGCAAACAATATAGAAATTTTCAGCAAGAGATTGATGAAAAGAGAACTCTAGCTCAAAAAAAAGAATGATGCTCTAAGAAAGCCCACCACTGCCATCTAGTGCTTCTGTATATATTGGCCTACTCTTCTTTATGTTTTGCATGACATGCACTAACTGAAAAGAGGTTCACTGATACAATGATCCTAATAAAAAAGAGAAGAGGAATCAGACAGACAAAATTCCCACATTTTAAGACTTTGCTCTAACTTTATGGATTTGCTAGGTTCAGTCACTTTAGGAATGCTTGTTAAGATCTGTTGTTCTTTTCATCTGTCCATTAAAAAAGGTTAAATTCAAAACTGACTCGCATAGATTTTTAAACTCAGAAGATTTCTGACATCCTTTAAAAGAATAAAACTCCTTTATCCTGATGCTCATCCATGCTTGGCCCACCTGTCAATTATTTTCATGCTACTGTGAGGTAAAAGCTTCTATGGTGCCTTTATTTTAAAAATCACCCAAAGACGTGCTCCAGAAACATAAGACAGAAATCATAAGGTTGATGAACATCACCAGCAAGTTCTCGCTCCCTCTCATTTACCATTTTTTAAACCAATTACCTTGATAAAAATGTGCAGCTGATATTTTGGAAACATTTACTCACATATGCAGGTGCACTTACTAATTGGCCAATATAGAGCAAATTTAAGCAACTGTTTCTTTCCAAATGATGTTGGACTAAATGATCTGCCTAGCTCAGAGTCTCTTTGTTCTCAACTCTTACACAGATCTTTATTAACAAATTAACTCAACAGAAGGTGGTTACATTTCTGCTACTTCATAAACAAGTCACCTAAAGAGAGAACAGTGGACATCAACCAGATTTTATTGCACAGATCAATTGGTCTTATACATGAGAGACTCAACAAAATTAGCTTTGTGCTCAAATTCAGCAAAATGATCCAAGAAGCACATTGTCAACTTGTGTAATTTGTTGTAAAGTTATAGAATATCATAAATGTGAAGCTGGGGGGGAAAAATCAGCTAGGTAGTTGAACAACTTCAGAAAACACTTCAACACTATCAAAAGTCAGAGATTGACAAATATTTACACCTTTAGCAGCAAAAAAAAAAAAAAGTACATTTGTGAACTGAAACAGTCAAAAACAATGTGCAAAACAGCAATAAAACGGTAACATTCAATCGTGAGGAATTTATTTATATTTGGCTATATAAGGTTTTCCCAAGCAGAGATCACATTCAATTGTCAGTATAAAAATATATATGTATTAAAAAAACAAAAACAAAAAACGCACACCCTCAAATTCAAGATTTAAAATATACATTTAAGAAAAATCCTCAACTTTTTCAAATGGGAAAAAAAGAATCAAACAATTTAAAAGAAATAAAAGATTTAAAAAAAACTAATCAGAACTTAGAACTCATATCAAATGTAAATATTTTGGGGGTGGGGGTCAAAAGAGACCCTGATCATGTCTTTGAACTGCCTTTTGCCTGAGGGCCATCAGCACTTACTGTAGGTGGACACAAAGGCTGTCTGATTTCACACACACGCAAATGTCCTTGAGCTAGAACCAAGTGGTCAAATAAAGGAAAAGAACAAATAATTAAGATGCATGGACTGCAATTATGCGGGTGACCAAAAAAAAAAGTAAATCTCAAAGAAACATTTCATTGTGAACTACAAAATGAGTAACGTCAGTTTTGCACATAATTACTGGACTTTGCAGTGGTGAAGGAAATAACAGCATTCAGCCATGAATTAATGCCACCCCATGATGCAGAGCCCTTTTCCACATGTAGTAGGTGGAGCGAGGAGTGAGAGGAAAGTAGGACCGGAACTCTTTGAATGTGGGAAAGGACTTCTCTTCAAAGCGTTGCTGCAAAAACAGCTTTGCTTGGGCCTTAAAATTGGCCAGTGCCACGACATCCATCACAAACACATGTTCATTACTGGACTGGACAGGCAAAGTGTATTCCGGCAGTGTGAATTCAGATGGACTGACTGTCTGTCCATTCAGGCAATCGATGTTCCCATCAAAAGAAAACATTCTTGGATTTTTTATCTTTTCGAAGACCTCTGGCGGGACAGTCAAGTTCTGGGATTCCTCTGTCTCAGACATCATGACGGGCTTCTTGGTTTTCCTGTTCAAAGAATCTCTCCAGAGCCAGTAGAAAGAGGAGGAAACTGAAGGGAACTTGAGTTTGAATTTAATGAAGGACATCTTTGACCTCTGGACATGCATTTTGGCTTCTTCCCTTAACATTTTCTTTTTGTGGTATGCCAGCTTCATGTCCCTTTGTTTGCGTCTGGAGAGCTTCACTCTTGGGGACAGTTTCTGTCTGTCAAACTTAGCAGGGGACACTTGACTTCTGGGACTCTGGGTTTTATCAGGATCTGAGCTTTCCTCGCTGCTACCTGAAAGCTCTTTGAAAGGCATGAACAGCATGGCTTCCCTCCTCCAGTTGTAGTATGTGGATCTGGAGATACCTGGAAACCTTCTTTTGAAAATTCTGTAGGGGAACGAGGTGTTCGCAATGATACAGTTCTGCAAGCTCTTCTTCGCCTCCTGCATCAAGGCCATGTTTTGGGCCCGTTCTCCTTCCAGTTTTTCGCATTTTAACGCCAACATGCTAGCAAAGCTCCCTTGGTTGGGTTGCTTCTTGATTTCTGGTGAGGACCAGTAGTCCTGTTCAGTGCTGTCTCCAGGACTCAGCTCCCCTGTGGAGCCGCCTGAGATGCTGCAAGTAGACACAAGCTCTTGCTTCCACGCGTAGTATGTGGATCTTGGAATTTCAGGGAAAAGACCTTTAAATTGGCTGAGAGGAATCAGCTTCCCTTGCTTGTACGATGTCAGGAAAAAGTGTTTGGCCTCATATCTGGCCACCGATTTCTTGTGGTACTCAATGCTTTGCCTCTTCCAGCGATAAAAGGTGCTCTTGGTGATATTGAACTTGTCTTTGAGGTTGGAGTATGACAGCTGGGCATTCTGATTCACAAGATCCAGAGACTGTACAAAAGGCATTCGCTGCTCACTGTTGGGACTCCCGATTTTGAGGTCGCTAGCAGGAATCAAAGCTACAAAGTTGTGGGGCTTGAAAACAGAGCCTGCCTCCAGGTCGCCCGACCACATTATATGAAGGGTCAAGGGCTCGGTGTCTTCCGACCATGTCCTTGGGCGAATTAGTCGATTGAAATAGGGCCGGATCTTTACATTGTACATGGGATAAACCGAATAAATGTTGCACTGCAAGACAGACGCTAAAGCATATACATGCCACATGTTCGCAAACGAGCCAGGGAAGCAGGAGGCCTTGACATCTGCGTCGAAGATGGCATCCAGCACCTGAATCGGCAGATTGAGCATGTCCTGAGATTCCTCGGCGCAGAGAGAAAACCTGACTGCCTGCAGCATCACCTTTGAGTCGATCATACCGCACAGGTAGTATCGCTTCCAGAGAAGCATCTCCACCACAGTCCTGACCTGTAGCTCCAAACTCAGGCTTGTAGAGCCCACCAGAAGCATGCTAGCCGCATCAAACAGCATGTTTCCTTCTCCTTTGCAGACCAGAGGAAGCAAACCCGCCGGGGCATCTGCTGGGTACAGTCTGTGAGCTACCGCGTCGATGCCAAGCCATGATGAGATCTCAGAGCAGAGTGCTGTAGGAAGACAGAAAGAGGCCAGGGCCTGTTCCACCTCCACAGCAACTTTAGTGAGGGCATCAAGACCCACACACTCTGTGGCCTCCTGCATCTCCTCCAAGACTGAGAGCACCACCTCCATCCTCTGCATCATGCCTACACAAAAACAAAAACAAACAGAAACAAGATTAGCATTAGCAGATCTATATATGAAAGGGTTGCCAAAAATGTATTTTTATAGACAGATGTAAAATATCTATGACAAGATCATTTCAGCATTTTGCTAAAAAAAAGTGTATTAGGTACATTTTAATTCTGTTTTTTGGATGAAACAAATGGTAGCAATAATAAAAGGAGGAACTATAATAATGCTGAGTAAAATGTTAAATGATCGTGCTCTTGTCAAGAGGTTGCTGATTTGATGACTTGCAATTGGACAAAATGTAATAATTCATCCAATTTTGAGATGAATTATTACATACAATTGAGTTTGAACTGACTAAAATAATTTCACAGGGCCTTGACAGCTATTCAAGGAATTTAATTCCGTCTTGACTTCATGTGAACATTTTACATCATTGTTTAATTCCAGTTTGAACCTCTTAAAGTCACTGAAGCTCTAGAAAAAGAAGCATTGCATATAATACTCGTTGGGTGAATCATGACTTCTCTGTATCAAAATAAATGATGATAACAGACATAATCATGTCACTAGTCAGAGCCCCATTTTGAACAAGAGCCTGACTGATTCACATTATAAAATAGTAGATTTATACATATTAGGTTAAGTGAAAATATAAAAATGAAATATGCATTAATTCTTAGCTTAATCAATCCAGCAGTCGAGTAAATTACATATTAAACTGTTACTTCGTTTGCAACTTTCCATTAAGACTGAGAATTTTTACTGTAGATTCCCACCCATTGACTTCTAACAAGCCTTTCGTTTTTCGTTTTTAATAGAAATGCAGTTTTTGGAGGTAAAACATAGCTAAACATGTATAAAAAAGAAACAAACTAATACATAGCGATTACAGAGAGATCAGTCACAGATACTTTTCACTAACGAGACAGAGACAGTAAAGCCCAAACGCGCCATCAGCGAAGAGTCTACGACGTTGCCGAGGCGAACAAACATAATTAATTTAGACGAAAACGTAGCGCTGTCGTTACTTTTTAGCATGCACGGTTATGCCAATTATGTGGACCTAACACAATTACGTAACTGAGAAAGTAAAGTGAAATATGCCTGCACTTGAGAATATAAAAGTGTAGTAATACTTAAAATTGAATTATTCCGGACAAACGCAAACCAATTAAAATGGACAAAATTATCGCGCAAATACCTTACCTAGTTTTTTAATGTTTCCCTCCCTTGAGATTTAAATCAGTTTCGTAAAAAAAAGTCAGGAATGGCAAAACAGTGACCTTCTCACCACACCAAGTTTAATCCATTGTGTGAGGTGAACAACGTGCTATCATAGGTGACAACGAGCGCAATCTGAACCCAAGCAGTGGAAATTTCACATGATAAGGGAGGGACCTCCCTCCAGGAAATTGTCAATCACTGAGTTACCCATTCACACACAAAAATATAATGAAGACTTCTCACTGACACAATGGGTTTTTATACTAATGTTTATTATACCATACATCCATACATCACAAAACAGTTAATAATAGTAGATTTAAAGTAACACAATTTGGCTCATTTAGGAGCCTTACAGTGAAGACATCAAATCTCATTTTGACATACTTCAATATATCTGTGAGGACGATTTCCAAATAATTGTGTAGTCACTTGAATAGACAACCTGTGCACAAACACAGGCCTCTGCCAGGTAATGGTAAACTACTTTTACACATACACATACACATTTTCATATATATATATATATATATATATATGAAAATGTGTATGTGTAAAAGTAGTTTACCATTACCTGGCAGAGGCCTGTGTTTGTATAGAAAAAGTGTTGGCCTGTGTTTATATATATATATATATATATATATATATACGAGTCACATATCACATTTTACTTATATTAAACATATGGACAATTATAATACTGCATAGTTTGCAAATGCTGTGTCACACATTTTGTCTGTATTCATTGTTTCTTTAATCTGTAATGTAACTGTTTAGAAAAGGCCTGTGCAAACAGTCTCTCCACTCAAAGTTTAAAGTGTGTTGCAAAGTTCGGCCTTGTATGTTTGCATTTTTATTTTAGCAATAACTCCACAAAAATGAAAAGATTTCATATGGACAACAAAGTATGAGTAGGGTCTATAGCTTCCTAGTAATTAAAGCTAAGCTTCACTCCACTTTTGGAGTAAGCCAATTATCATTGAGGAATGTTGGAAATTTCCATTTCCATAGCTTGAAGTGAGTTCCCTCAGACAATGGCTTTGAAGTGTTTTCTTTCCATGCCAAAGCCTGGGGTCCAGTTTCAATCATATGTAGATAGATTTTTCTGTATACCTGGGGATGTTTATTGTTGTGCTTTTTTTAATGGATTTGAAAGACCTTGTTTTCCATTTTTCCACCTCCTGAAAACACCATTCTCAGGGTTCTGTAAATTCACCAAGTATGCAATTTTCTAAAACCTTTCCCCTTTTAGTTGTAGTGCTGCTCATGCTCCAGTTATCTCACTAAAAGTTGAGTCAGACAAGGTCAAGCTCACAAATTTATTGATTGCAGTTGAGCAGACAGTATGTGCAAATGGCAGAGAGAGAGAGAGGGAGAGAGATCTGGGAAGGTGCATATCTGCCTCTTGTTTCTTCAGGGTATCACTTTTAACACCTCTACCAGTACACCTTTTGCAGTCTTTCACAGACCCTTTTGTTTCTACTCCTTCAGCCACACCCCCCTCCACATGAGCCTGACCTCATCTACCACCAATCCTGAAGTTATCCTATAAATTCCATTTTTTTAAAGGGAGAGAGCTTTATGGCAGGCTTAAAACAATGCTGAATGTCCATGTAGAGTATTTTTATTTATTCCTATGTCAAAACAACATAATTATTGGTTCAGTTGTCTTAAACAGCTAACAAAGTCAAACAAACTTGAACTCTAAGTAAAGCACCAAGATGTTATGGTATATCATATGGGTGAATCGAGGGGCTGTAATGTAAAAACTTGATAAGTGTGATAATAGAAGTTCTTACTGAAATGTTGATGAGCCGTTGTGTGGTACAACACCTCAAGTGTTCTCTTTCCATCCTGTGCTTAAAATGCAAATGGCGCAACATTGGGTCGGCTCCGGTAGTCTGCCGCATGCTGAGGTTGTATGTATGTGCTGGGGTATGGGCCGTGCTTGTGTATGTTGGGGGGTTGAGGGGGGATGTCAAAGATCAGTGGGACACAGACAAGGAGAGTATTGTAACCTTTTGTTCTTGAGCTTGGCCGTGTGGACTCAGGCACAGTCAAGAACAGGCCCTTGACACCTATTGGGTCATCTCAACATGGGTTCTGCTTCAGTGAAAGCACTGGCAGTCAGTCAAAGTTTGTTTCTAAACAGCATTTCACCTCATTAACTGACAAATACAAACTAAAGGTACATAGAGATAAGAAAACACATTTCCAATGCCACTTTTACTTATTTTCTATGTAACAATCTGGTAAAAACTTTTGCTCAGGCAATATGAATTTTCATTTGTTTATTATTTATTTACATTTTGACATGATATTTCTTTCTGGGAAAGTAAAAAAAAATGTTGTTGTTTTTTTGCTCTTATGAAAATTTAGCACTTTCTTTACTTTAGCATGTATGGTTATGCTTTAATCATTTTCATTTCTATTGAAAATGGCAATTAAATGGATAGTTCACTCAAAAAGGAAAATTATGTTATCATTTATTCACCCCCAAGTTGTTCCAAACCTGTATGAATTTCTTTCTTTTCTTTTTTCTTTTTTTTCTTTTTGCTGAACACAAAAGAAGATATTGCCTTCCATAGTATGGGGGGAAATACTATGGAAGAAAATATGACCAAATTTTCATTTTGGGGTGAATAATCCCTTTATGTGACTTCTATTAAGTTAACTAAAGAAAATAAATGTGCCCTCATATTAAGACTGAATTACTTTGAATAAATATAGTGCAAAGTAAACTATTTAAACAAACAAACATATTATTAATAATACTGATTTAAATGAGCTGTGTGTTTAAAATGTGTTTTATATATATATATATATATATATATATATATATATATATATATATATATATATATATATATCATCAGATGAACTGTTTTCACTATATGTTTACATGGGATGTTGGTCTAGTGACTCATTGAGATTGTTATTTCTTGTAATGAGGGTTATATAATAAACAAATATATATATATATATATATATATATATATATATATATATATATATATATATATATATATATATATATATTTATATATTATATATATTATATCTAGTTTTCAATAGATGTTTACATAGGATGTAATGAGGGTTTGTTGTCACGCATATGAATTGCAACTAAAATAAAAACGTTTTAAGCAATGGAATTGATTTTATTGTTTGTTGAATTACACAATTTGTGGATGTTTTCATGTTTTATGATTTTGCACACTTGCTATATAAGGACTACAACAAGCTCATGGAGGTGAGGTTATGTTGCTAAGAATTGAATAACCATTCTTAGCAATTTTTTAACAACTTACATTTTAAAAAACAGCTTCAAAATTCACTTTTAAGTTATGAGAAAACTGTAGAATGGGATGTTTTTGTTACTAATAAATCCCAAGTTAGCCAGCAATTTGACATTAGGCTGTTTTAGGAAGTATAACACTGCTGTTGTATAAAGTTTCATGGTTGTGGTTACAAGGGTGTAGCTTCTAGTAAACTGAAATATGAGTAATGGCTCACTGTAACATATTTCTTTGTCTTCTGATTTGATCCCACACATTGTGGCTTTTAGGTATCGAAGCATTTAAAGCTTTTTCCCATAAATAATTCTGAAATACCACATTTAACATGCCTCAATGTACTGTATTTCTGTCTCCTGTTAAGTCAGTGTTTGTCTCCATGCACATGACTCCATTGGTTTCTGTTCCCAGTGTATCTTCTGACATCACTTTTTTTAACAATAAATATTTTATCAGAGAACAGGAAACTAAATCAGAATTTCATCATTAGAATCATCATTTTCTGCTGCATAAGATCAATTTTAATGAACAAATTATAACAAAACAGTTTGAGAAACTTAAAAAAATTAAATGTACACTATAGAATTATGTTATAGGTGTTAATATAGATGAAATATACATGATACACTGTACATGAAATATGATATAGATGTTATGTGCTACATTTGTTGGATTGGAAGAATGAGGCAGAAAATAGCACAACATTAAGCAAACAAAGAGATGCTACAAGAATAAACAAATAAACAAATGGAAAAATAATTGTGACTGGATATATGCTATTATTTCTACAAAAACACTGTCATGAGGGAGTCATTTTCTACACATGACTCATACACTCATAAACAACATTTTTTATGTAGTAAATTTGAGGGATTATTTAGCATAACGTTTATAGCAATTAAGAAAGTTTTATGACAGCATATTCAGTTGTTTGATATACTTTGTCGATGTCTACTTTCCTTGGTTTCACTATGTTGTGGTTTAACTCAGCGTAGTTCACCAGATCTTCACCCTGCTTAAGTAACAGAATTTTTTTAAATTACGGACCAATTAAACATATTTGTGTCATAAAATTGGCATTTTACTCACATTCTCATGTTTATGTTCAGTACTCTGGGTTTTATGTTCCAATGTGTTTGGTTTTCCAACTGAGGTTCTCACTAAAAGAAAGAAAGAGAAAGAAAAAAATGCAAGGTTTTAACTTGGCAAGTTCATTTTGATTGGGTAAGTTAAAAGAAAGAGAATGACCATGACTTACTCTGCGCTCTCCTGTGATATCTAAGCCAAACAATGAGTGCGGTCACTGACAAAGCTCCAATCATGAGCACTGATGGAATTATCATAAACAGTTCTTTAAAAGAAAAAAAAAATATCATTATAGAATTATGTAGATATGAGTTTTGTAAATATGAGGTCTATTTAAAATGACTTTGTGTCTTGATACCCTATAATGCATGTATAAATTGCATTCATCTAAATTTGATCTACTCATGCTGTACTACTGATCTCATAAACAACTACAAACAATAGATACAAAAATAAAATTCCTGTTGAACACTGTACTATATACAATACTCAATCATAAGAGTCATGGAAATAATTAGATGTAATTTAACTGAACCTTTCCTGTCATGACTGCTGCCTGACAAATCATTATTGTCCATGGAAGTAGCACCTTAAAAAAGAAAAGAAAAAGTCATTGGATGTGTTTCGATTTTAGATATCGGGAAAATATGTTGGTTAGGATATAGATGCCATTTTGATTATATTTTCATATGTTCCATTTACTCATTTCTACTGATCTAAACGGCAACAACAATATAGCAAGAACATGACAAGAAAATATTTAACTAGTAAACTGTAAAAAGTTACGACAGCATGTGTTTTTACACTGCTTTAACTCATTAACTCGTCATAAGTTAAGCAATTTTATACAAAATACACAAGATTCAACTCATTCTTTCAGTTGAATGTAGTTTAAGCAGAAATGACTTAAACATCAAAAATGATTGTTCTTAAAAAAGGGTGATTTTTTTATACAGTGCATGTAGGAATATAATATTAAACATATTCTGTTAAATATACTGCATAAGATTCAAATGAATTTAAATTAATTTAAGCAAATTACCATTGTTTTCTGTAGTAGTGCCTGAAAGAGTACAAAGGATGAAAAGAAAATCACAAAATAATGCAAGTGCACAGGTAAAATAACGGTTGATAAATTTGAGCATTTATATATGTATAAAAAAGTTCTTAGCCTACCTTTGTTAAAAAACAAGCAAATTCTGGCATCCTCTTTAATTTGGCCTCCACTGATACCAGGAAACTGACGGCAGGTGTAACATCCCTCATCTCCAGCTCTGATCTCACTGATGTGTAGATCGCAGTTAGACGTCAGAGTCATTCTGTTTTCCACCTCTGGCCTGAGTTTACCAAGGGTGACCAACTCGGTGGCAGTATTTTCATTAGAAAGCCATGTAACTTTACTGCAGTTTGTCTGGCTGACCAGATTAAGGCATGGCAAGGTCACCCACTCTCCAATGAAGACACCCACCATTTTCTCAAGCATATCAGCACCTTAATGTAAACAAATACATAACTTTTACACATAAAATGAGCATTATTTCAGTTGAGAAAAGGGGTAAACTGAGGAAGAAAATCTGTTTTAAATATATAAACATGGCAAATGTGTAAAAGAAGATTAAATAAACAACAAATAAAATTGTTCCTGTATTACCTGCATTCAAAAAAACAAAGCTGAACAGCAATCCAAGACATGGGCACAAGAGCAGAGTCATTTTTTCTTTTACTAAAACAGGTTTCACTCTCAGTTCAGTCTTACATACACTGTCTTTTTGACATCACTTCCACAAACTGTGCAATAAGTTCATCACGAGTGATCATGTGATCCCCCCCCCCCCCAAAAAAAAACAACAAATCTGAATCACTAATTTTAGACATTTATGTTCAATAGCAAATTTATCAAGTCGATACGTTTTTAATTGCAATGTAATCCAATGTATGTTTTATACATATATAAAGATTAAACTACTGAAAAACCCTAATAGTTTGACTGAACTAAACTCAACACACTGGTTCCTTCAATTTAATTTAGCAATGGAATCTCCCAAAATGTAAATATTTCAGTTCACTTAACTTGATGATCAAATTGACTGTAATTAAATTGTTCAGTTCAGTGTTTATATAATGTGCTTAAACGATTAAGTTCACTTAATTTGGTGTTCATTTTAAGTGTACTTACATATTTAAGTTAATTAAACATGGAAATTAAACTGAAATTATAAATTATTTTAAAATTAAAATTATAAAGTTCTTATCTTATTTAACTGGGTCACAAGTCACAACTACAATGGAGTATAAAGAAAACAACAACAAAAAACCCAATGATGCTGCATGTACTGATCTGACAAAAGTCTGCAACAATGAAACCTAAACATTTATTGTCCATCATTACTTGGCCTTCAAGTATTATCCCAAAAGAGGAAGCCAAAAGCAAGAAGTTGGGGGGGCTGAAAATCGCTGACCTCGAATAAGATCCCCACTGTCATCTGGGAATCATATTTTAACACCAAAACATCAGAAGATGTTGTAATGCAGTATTTCGCAAGAGAATGGAACTGAGGGGGAGGGGTTAACAATCATCCATAATTTAAGGTCAAATGAATAGTTCAAGTACCCAAGTATCCAATAGTACCCAAATTCACTAACTGCTCTCAGAACTAGCTGCCCATACTTTCTCAAAGAAACCCGATTAAACTTTGATTAAGTTTATTAAATAATATGTTTCAATATTACAAATAAAACAAATAATAATTTGATAGATAATAATTTAATCTCAGTTATACCATCACAAAATTACGGGATACGCTAGCAAAGTTTCACCGGGAAACATTAGTAATTATAGCTCCTTTTGAAAATATCCACCAATCAAAGATATTAATTAATTTTGAGTCAATGACACTTGAAATATGGAGATTTTGTATTTTATAGATAAATAAGTTAATGTAACTTATATGTTTGAGTTTTTGGTCCAAAATGCAAAAAGTAATGTTTAGTCAAGATTAGGTTTTAGAGATTTTTTCCCCCCCCCACAAATAAGTTTGTATATAAAGAGATATCACCCAAAAGAAGATATTTTAACCAGGCAATTGACGCCAGCCATTGACTTCCATAATATTCTTCTCCTATTATAGACGTCAATGGCTGCCGTAAATTGTCTGGTTAAAATATTTTCTTTTGTGTTCAACAGAAGAAAGAAACTCATCAGGTTTTGAACAACACGATGATGAGTTCATAATGGCAAATTCACTTTTAGTTGAACTCTCCCTTTAAATTCTTCTGCCATTTTAATTTTGTTACTTCTAACTGTACAAAATGTAAAGATTTAGAGAAGAGAACCACAGGCCAGTCCAGTTGCCAACAGGAATCCAGATTTACTTGTATACTTTTGGATTGCATATAACACAAGTGTTGCATATTCAGCACCCTCAGCCGAGTCCACATTACAGAGGTTAAAGCCCTGAATACTTCATTAACACTTACTCAAAAAAATAGTCTGTTCTCGTTCTACTCTGCTAAAAGTCAAGACATTTAGTGGCAAGACTTTCGCTCAACTGTCTGGTAACTGAAAGAAAAAAAAACTTCTGTGTGAAAAAAATGTTTGAGAGGTGTCAAACGGACAGTAAGTAAAAATAACAAGCTTGTTTTAAGAGTACACAAAATGAGACACATCAACTCTCTCTTCTTTTTAAACATCATCAAATGTCTCTCTTTAGAAATTCATATATATTTTATCATCACAATAACCAACAGCAATACTGTACCTTGTTTGACCAATCAGTTAACCAACTATTGACTTCTAATAAGCTGGGGGGGGAATGTTACAGGTGTAAAATAGTATGGTGTTAAATTATTCACGTACTGACATTAATTTAGTCCTGTACAATGATCTCAGGTTGGTAGTTATTTCAGCCTTCTTGCAGTGTAGCTGTTTGCCCAGCTGGTGGCATCCATGACTAATATGTCAAAACAAAGGCACTCAATGTACAACAAAACAAAAGCATTATTTCACAAAACAACATTCATAAACCATTCTAAACCCGAAATGGGCAAAAAGGTGTATGTCCTTTTGAACGATCGAGTAAAACCTTTGACTAGTTTATATACATAAAAAACTTCAAAGTAAGCTATTAAATATGTAATACATTTTTAAATATAGCCTGTGAAAACACCTGTCCTGCCGCAGGATTTCTAAAACAGTATAGACAACTACGCATTGACTCAAAACCTGCGACAAAGAACTGAAATTGGTCAAAAATGTATATTTGTGCATAGCTGATAAATGATTTGTAAAGTTACTTAAATGACAATAAATTACTGGTTCACAGTAGGTTTTTAAAGCAGAGAGCGTCATGCAAAAAACGACTTATTTTATAATTATTTTTAAACTAATTGATAAATGCAAAACTGTTCAAATGCATTTGTGGCCAAATACGATACAGTTTGCATTTAAATGTAACCATACTGTCTATGATATTTGTCAGCAACCCAAACACGGCCAGGGGGATTCTGACAGGATGACGTTCAGCTGTGGGCAGGGACTTAGTGCGCACTGGTAAGACCCACCTCCCTTCATTTTAGCCCCTATAGCACACGGTCCCCTCACTGCATAAACACAGAGGGTGTGTGTGTGTGTCAGTTCTCCTGACATTCAGCAAATGAATCCCATCTCTGCACTGGTTTAGACAGGGTTACCGGTCAGCCTGCGCTCTGGAAGCATCTCTGCGTGGAATAACGAGCACACGCTACTGTCATGCTGGAAACAGATTGCTATTGTGGATTTGCAAGATTGGAGCAATGATGAATGAATAATAAAAAACAGCGACGTGGATAATCGACAGGTGCGGTGTATTAAACCGTCAGCTGTTCTCTTGAATTAGCCGTCAACAACAATCGTTCAAAACGGACGGCGTACTGGAGCACAGAGGGAGAATCCGCGCGAACATGAGGGAACGGGACTTTATGCCAAACATGGAACGGGGCAAACCGGCTACATACACGGGAGATAAAAAAGCTAAAATGGCTGCTAAAACCAATAAAAAGTGGGTGAGACTGGCTACTGTATTCGCATATGTTTTGTCAGTGTCTTTGGCTGCTATAATACTGGCAATATATTACAGTTTGATATGGAAACCGACGTCTGCCTCTGTGTCTGGACGGTCAGATGTGTTGGGGACGGGCACAGTCATGCCCTTAAACACAAGTACTATCACTACAAGTGATGCACCAACAATTAACAAGATGAATAATACACCACCGTTGAGCTTGAGATCAACACAGACTCCCACCTACGCCCGCTCCACTTCTCCACAGGGACAACTGCACTGGGTTAGCAACAAAGGTCATGAAGGCCTTTCAAACATCCCCACTACAAAAACAAAGAAAACTGACCAAATAGGAACATTTGACTCTGTACCCATTCACGAAAAACCAGGACTTTTCAGTACAACAGAAGTTAGCCATGTGTCGAAAACTAGTCTTCTAGTTGCAGATGCATCAAGTGAACCTCGTTTGGCGCATGGTGCCACATCTTCTGCTAAACAAAACGTCTACGGCAGTTCTGGGTTTGGCGCCACTGAGAATCAGCTAAACATTTGGGATTCAGCCTCTCCCACAACTGATCAAGCATCTTGGACAAGCAACAGTGCAAGACCCGACGTCTCGTCTTTGACAGAACATGGTCTAGAATTAACGGAGGGTTCGTCACAGTTGCAAGAGGAGCTGGTTACCAAGGACACAGAGAATGCAGCAATTGGAGTGTGACACTAGATTATTTGTGTGGCATGTAATTATATGACTTTAACGGCGATGACTGTGCAAAGAGAGAAATAAGAACTGTGAATGTGAACGTCATACAGTTTCTATTCATTTGTTTGTTTTTTCAAGGACAGAAACTGTGTTGATTGACCTGCTTCGGAAAGCTCTTATAAAGGTTGTTACATTATTGAGTGCAACAGTCAGGCTCACGTAAAAAGTTTCATTTATTTGCTCCAAAGGGGAATTCATTTTGAATGGTAACTTAACATAATTTAAAGACAGACATACTGTGAGCTACGAGGATGTTAATTAATGGCATGTGCTTTTATTGAAGCTTCCAGCCTGCGTTCTTTCAGATTGCATATTATATATATTTATTTTATTAATAATCGTGTTTAACAGAGGAAATCCTGCTGAAAAAGCTAGATTGTGTAGATTCTGGAAAGAAATCCCCACTAATCTGAGAATTGTGATGAGCAAGTTGCGGTAAAAGAGTGTGAATGATGTGTAGAGTAAGTTCTTGCATTCTAAAACTGCTAAACTATGTGTAAATTACCGTAATTAGGCCTATATTCTCCATCACTTGGTGTCATTTGCATTGCTTCATGAGATTGTAGTTCTTTCCCTCGTAAAATCCATTAAGTACTGTCTTGTACCCTGATTTTTCTGTCTGATTTTCAAATTATTTTTAGTTTGAAAGTGTGTACCATAATGTTGTCATTCATCTCGTACCTGGTTTGGATTTAACTCTTTAACAACGTTTTTTAAAATCCTGTGGGGAACATGGACCCAGAGCCAAGGCCGCTTAAAAAGTGGCCAGGCACTGCTGCACTCTATAATTTGTTTTCACGTAATAACACCCATGCTGATATTCAAAACAACAAAAGGATTACATTGCTTCTATACAAGAGTTCTATAAACATGCACATTAATATCCAGTAACTTACATTTTAGACAAAATTAGCTAGTTAGTTTTTATATTTCTTTCCATTGAAAATAGTTTCAAGATAAGTCATGTCTTTGCATGTCATGAAGCAACAAAGAATAAATTCCAGTCTAGAGCGGAGAGAAGCGACAGACATTTCCTAGGCTAGCGCTGCTCCACATTAACTTAAGATTTTCCAAATATAAACAAATTAAGTTAAACATCACAGTGCTGTTATACTAAATATGAAGTCTTGGAACACTGCTTGGCCAATCAAATTTGAGAACAAGAACTAACTGTCGTATAGCGGATGATAAATGATAATAATAGCCTTTACATACAAAGAGTGAGAGGATTATGGTTCCTTTGTAACAACATGATGTTCAATGGAGCAACAGGAAAATTAGCCATTCACATCACCTACATTGAATATGTATCCTTCAGTAGCCTTTATTTCATTGTGTAGTAATTGTGAGCAAGTTAAACATCGTTTAAAGTTAAAACACGTTTACCAATAGAGTACAGGAATGCTCAGGAATGGAATATATATCTGAACGCAAAATACCTGGCTAGTAGGAAGAATACACTGTGCAAACTCACCCATGTTTAAAAGTGTATTTTATAAATCATTATGGGTTAAACAAGATATATAATAAGCAAAATATGATGTATGAATAAAACAAATATTTTCCATTCAATGTACTGAGTTATTAAACCAGAACATAATGTGACCACCTTATGAACTATAAGGTAATTTATTATCTTATACACAAAATGATTGTGCTTAAAAACCAGATAACATTTATATATTAGTAACACTGTTTAATTGTAAAGCAATTTTTTTAAGAGGAGTGGTTATAAGGCCCTTGTTTTAATCTGGCACATATTTGTCCATTTTATTATTTATTAACACAATAAAATCATTTCTTTAGTTTAGAAATTCAGTGAATATTGTTGTTTAATGACTGTGAATAAAATACATTAATTTAATTTCAATGTAGTACTAGTTGTATAAATCACTTTTTGGTCCATGTTTTATACCCATATTTTTATATTTATATGAACAGTTAGGCAAATAACACATTACCAAAGCAGTTTATATTTCTCTTATTTAGACTTACCGGTAACTTATATTTATCTTATAATTATTTAGTTTATATTTATTTAATCATTTTGGCCAGATTTAACCCAAACTTTGAAATCTGTCAGAGTCAACAAAAAAGTCATTCCTTTTAAAGCACTTGAAGATAGCAGCAGACTCACAGTGTGAGAGTAACCAGATGTCTGCACAAGTGCACAATGCTCAAAAGTGACCAGTAGCTCATACCCATCTCTGAATTATTAGTCTCTCTGAGAATGCATGAAATGTAAACCAAAACCTACAGAAGAGCCTCAGATAATTAGATATGATTAGTGTACAAATTAACATTTTAATGCAAATAAGTTCACACCAAGACGTCATATTGTAAACGGGGAATTCATGTTTGTTACAGTAAATGAATGGATCAAGTGCATATAGTGCATTAGGGACATGATGCATTTAATCAGTGGAGATTTGTCTACAGGGACTTGTTTGCTTAATTACACAGACCTTAACATCATACTCTTTCAACTATTTGCCCTCAAACTAGTCCAATAAACAAATATCTAGCAACAATACAAATTCTTGAAGTTAGATAGTCCATTCTAATGGTATTGAAAATAGTTGCTGCTGGTTTTAAAGTGACCTGAAGTATCCCTCACTCCAGCCAACAGTTCTCCATAGGGACTTCTTCCTCACATTAAGCCTCAGCATTCCAGTCAGCCAAGCAAACAGCTCTGCCCCTCAGTAGATTCCCATTAGCTTTATTTGAGCAAAGAATGTTTACGCAATAGATATATCAACTTAAAATGGTACCTCACTATTTATTTTTATTTTACTTCTTGGCCCTATTTAAAACGCAAGGAACTGGACATTGCTTACATTTATAAAGATGGCCATGTGGCCTGTACCCTGACCCCATTAATGGAATATTTAAAAGAAAATTATTTCTTAAAAAAATGAATGGTGGATTTTGACAGTCTATCAAAAAATATAAGTGGAGGAAATGTACCACTATTTATAAAAGGTAAAGAGCAAATGGTCTTTCTAAATACATGGCTGTAGAAATAAATATGCATTGTTTATTCTTTTGATCCTTCATTGAAAGTATTAGCATAAATCTAACCTTTCAGTAAAGTAAAAGAATTGACTTTCAAAGTCACAGCAGATCATGCTTAATTTACCCTTTCCCCACACAACTCTACTGTATGAAATTTGAGTTACTTTGATATTTAATCGCACAATACTTGTAGCTACATTAAGCTGACTATTTTAGCCCTAGTTTATTATAGGTTTATTGTTATCATTTTTGTTTTTGTAATTTTTTTTATATTTTCTTCAACAGCCCAAGCACATACAGGCCTTAAACACATTGCAATGGTTGCACCGGTAGTGGGTACTTTTGCTATATATACGTTGACATACAGTACATCCAAGTAAACGAGATGGAAGGAAGTTAGCAAGGGAAGGGGATAAAAAGTTGGACTTAAACGCAGACACTGATGAGCCAAAAGATTATGAACAGTCACAGGTGAAACGACTATTGTTGATCATCTTCTAAAGGCCACATATTAAGGTCTGGTTAGATAAGATAATAACAACCAATCCGTTCTCATAATCAATGTTTGATGCAGAACAAATGGGCAGCAATAAAGATCTGAGTGACTTTGATAAGGGCCAGACTGTAACTGGGTTAGAGAATCTCTCAAATGGCAAGGCTTGCGGGTTGCTTCTGGTCAGCAGTGGTGAGAATTTACCAACAGTGGTCAGAGGAGGGAGAAACCAAAAATCGGGTATAGGGTGTTGGGCACTCAAGGCTCATTGATGTAGGAGGGCAACAAAGGCTATTCCATGTTGCGCGAGTCAACATATCTACTGTGGCGCAAGTCTTATGCACATATTTTTATATTTATATGAACAATAACACATTACCAAAGCAGTTTCTAGCCAGTTTCTAGTTCTCTTATTTAGACTTAACTTATGATTATTTTATAATTATTTAGTTTATATTTATTTAATCATTTTGGCCAGATTTAACCCTAACTTAAATCTGTCAGAGTCAACAAAAAAGTAATTCCTTTTAAAGTACTTGAAGATAGCAGCTGTAGACTCACAGTGTGAGAGTAACCAAATGTCTGCACAAGTGCACAAGTCACAAATTTTAAATGATGATTATGGGAGGAATGTCACAACACACAATGCATCGCAGTCTACAGTATATGAGTGCCTATGATAAACCTGTACGACATTGAAAGGGCCTACAATGCACACGTGTGCGTCATAATTTGACACATGCCCAGGAATTGACAAATTCCCCAGATCTAAATTCAATAGAGCATCTGTGAGATGTCCTGGACCAACATGTTCAATCCATAGAGACTCCATTTCGCAGCCTACAGGACTTGAAAGATCTGTTGCTAATATCTTGGTGTCTGATACCAATTTAGGGGAATTACAGTTAAGACCCGAGGACCAGATATGTTGAATGAAGACCAGGAGTCAGAAGTGCAGTCAATAGAAGAAATTTTGGTGACGTTTAGTTTGCAGTTTCATCAACAGAAACCAGCTTCAGGTCTCACAAGGAGTTCGTAGGCCGCCTCACTTTCAATAACATTGTTACAGCAGTTATACTCTAACAGAGGCTACTAACTATGTCAATGATGACGGTTAAATGATTCTGATTGGCAAAGAAAGAAAGAAAGAAAAGATAAACTAGTAATTTTCCACACAAGAGCAGACAGTCTGAAGCATGTCTTCATGATCACAGGGTTGACGGGTTAGTGACCTTCCACGTGGCTTGTCGAGAACAACAAATCATTCCATCTCCTTATGGTGCCAGTTAATCACCTCACCAAAACAGACCATATTAACGCACAGACACAGATACACAGCTTCTCCAACTACAAACAGAAAGACTTCTCAAAACATTCTGATAACATGTTCTATCTGCTGAGAAGTGCAGACAATATTCTTCCTTACTCTATGGAAAACTACAGAAAAGCAAAGAAAGGCTTTAACTAATAAAAATTCCTAACTTGATTATAAATCACTCTTTACAAATCATTCAAATAAGGAAAAGAACATATGAACAAATAAGACAAAGAAAAGAATATAGGTACAAATAAGAAAAAGAAAGAATATATATATATATATATATATATATATATATATATATATATATATATATGTGGCAATGGATTTCGGAATCGTCTCTATCACCACACCTTCAGAGGTCTAGTGGATTCCATGCCTTAGCGGGTCAGCAGCACGCAGAGGACCAACAGCATGTTAGGGACATGGTCATAATGTTTTGGCTCATTGTTGTTTATTTAAAAGGGTAAAGTGTAACCACTAGGGGCAGTAAAATGTATCTATTGCAGTGCTTTCAAAAACCTATCCTGGGGACCTGGGATCATATATTCTCAAGACCAGAGTAATGGTTGGTTAAAATTCAGCTTTTTCATCACAGGAATTAATTACATATTAAAATAATCAAAATTAAAACAGTATAACAATGTTACTATTTTACAATTAAATAAATGAAGCCTTGGTGAGCATAAGAGATTATTTTGTACTGTTTATTGAACTGTCATGTATCTTCTGAGAGTTTCCATCTTACTTTATTTACTCCTATAAGGCATGTATAGTGTGTCGGGGTGACTCTAGATGGGGTGATAATATGTATGAAATCACTGTGAACAGTACAGTGATTACACCTGCACCATCATTCTGTTCATCCTCTTCAAAGATTAAATTCTTTTTAATCTCAAAGATTAAAATGATTTGTACTTTAAGTCCCATTTTAAATTATGGTATATGTTCCATACATTTTTACTGTGAAAGAATTAGTTCACCTTAATTGGCCTCTCCTTATCTTTTGTGGATTACCGGTAACTGAATTTCCTGAGGATAATCTGTCTGTGGCTTCTATCTGACATTTCTCGGGGTGTCTCACAGGACAAACCACACAAACACCATGGGTGGGATATAGAAACACTACGGGAGCAGGACAGATACCCTCAGATGAAAGCTTTTGTTGATCACCCATAGGGCTAGAATGACTGACATATTTCACCTCAACAATTAATTTGAATAACAATAATTTGAATAAAAGAAAAGGAAGTGAGGGCAAAAGGTAGCAGAAAGGTAGCTTCATGTGTATATCTTTAAGAAAGAAATACAACCACCTTACCACTCAAAGGGCTTGAAACACTTGGAAACTAATGTCCCAATCTGACCTTAAATCAAACATCGAGAAATATAGAGACAGAACTGTCAGTGCAAGTCACATAATCAGGCTTTGCAGAATCCAACATGCATTTGGTGATCAAAAGTAATTGTGTTAACAATTTTTAGTCAAGGTTATTCACAAAGGGGAGGAATTGATTTGGTGACGCACACGTTTAATCCTATCAAATCCCATCCAGAGCCATCCCTGATTAATATCTACACTCGTCAAACAGGCCAAAATAGTTTTGACACTTTTTCCTCTTTCAAAAACTGATGCAGTGGATGATTGTGAATATGTCATTAAATACACTGCCAACATGTGCTGTCTCTTTCATCATCTATACTGACCCTAGGCAGCTGTGGTTTTTGGCATATAATATCAGTCACATTTTAGCATGAAAATGTAAGAAAATTTGCATTACGACAGATGGGTTAGTTGTCATTTTGAAGTATTTCAAGAATTGTTTATGTCTTATTAAGGCATGAGGCTCTTAAAGTTATATCTCACATAGCACAGAAACTGTGAACATTCACATGCACCCAAAAACATTTACATTTATGCATTTGGCAGACGTTTTATCCAAAGCGACATACATTGCATTCAAGGAACACATTGAATCGGTTCTTGCTTTCCCTGGGATCAAACCCATGACCTTGGTTTTGTAAACACCAATGCTCTACTGATTGAGCTACAGGAAAGCAAAGCGTGAAGGTTAATATAACTTGACATACAGTAGGCTATTTTGTGTTATATTTTATCTAAACACCACTGAGTACATGACTCATGAGTCACATGAGTCCAGTCACAGCTTTTCACACTAAGATTTTTTACACAGTATTTTCAACTGCCTCTTGTGCGAAAGGACAGATGGTGGGAGTAACAGATAAGCAGAAAGTGGAAAAAGCCAAATCAAAGGTGTGAACTTATTTTGGGGGTATAATAATAATAATCATAATAACAATAAAACAAACTACAAATGTTGTGTTTTTCCTTAGGCATTAGACGTGACCTGGGTTTCTTGTTTTAAATATAGTGTGGGTGGATTGAATGAATCAGCAAGAAAATGAAAGATTATATAAGGTCAGTCCAGACCAAAGGATCTTTGAACAAACTATAGTCAGGTGAACTCATTGGAGTTCAATCTTAAGTGTGTCTGGACAAAGACATTCGTTAAATGCCTAACAAAATGGGAAAGATGCTAGAAGCGTCCTGTGGTTTATCTGATCCCATAATACTTATGAAATATTAATACTGTCAAGAAGGGTGATAGTCAACGCCTATGCTAAATGACAAGTAATGAAGCAACTACAAAAGGACCAGGTGGTTGGGAAGTGCTGTAAAGTGCACCTTCAAGAGGACCATGCCTGTAAACATATGACCGGAGTGGGTGGATGATGTGTTATGGAAAGACACTCCATAACTGAAGTCGGCGTGAGCAGCTCCCATGAGGACCAGACACCCACAGTCGTGACAAACAGACCTGCCTTAAAAGGACATCATGAAAACCAGACTAAATCAGAGGGGCACGAAATGAGAGACAGGCTCTCTGGGTCCGTGATCCAAGACAGAACTCTGCTGTTTTGGAACATATAATTAGGGATAATGGAGAAGAAATTAATTTAGCTGGGTGTAACGGAAACAGACCACGGCGTCACAGATAAGGCCATTTCTGAGAAAAATAAATATGTGGTTTAAGTCATTTCTGGTTTTAAGCAATTTTAAAGACTGAAGACATTCCTTATGTTATATGGGTTGAAAAATATATGCAAGTACGTGAATAAAAAGCAGTAATCATTTAGACACATGTCATTAAACCAATATTTTGAATGTATGTTGGATGTATTTTCTTAGGTAACTTGCAATAAACGTACATAGCTCTTTTTAACCTGTTGCTCCACCATGACAGTTCACCTGTCACTAGTGAAACTCACCGGCTTCATCCAAAATCCCATACTTCCCTACTATCATTGAAAAATATTTTTTGACAAAAGAAGTAGCCTATGTTTGAATTCACAGCACTCATATAAGAGAAGGCAACTGTACCCAGATGACCTACCGGTAGTTCTTCCATCGAGATTCTGAGGTGTGTACAAGATGGGCACTTTAGTTTCCTATGAGGCCACGGGAGATGATTTATGAATGGCAGTGGAGCAACACAACTGAGTGGGTCACATGATAATAGTAACATAACAGTTATTACTTATTGGAAACCCGTACCTACTTGTGAGAGTATGTGATTTCGGACGCAGCCAATGTAAAAAAAACATTCCTTCTATCGTCGTTTTATGCGCATGCGTTCAAATAGGCTACTTTGTTCACCCGATGCAATATTACAGACACATTTTTGTATGGCAATAGAGAGATTATAGTACACAGACCTGTGAATCGTTTATATGTTTAAATAAAAATAATATTTCAACATGATGTGTCATTATTTGATTTCCATTCATTCGGACAGTTCACTCAGGCACTGAACCGTTTGCAGCGGCACTCTGAGATTATAACGGGTTTCTTTATGGCAGAAAACGAAAAGACACTGAATGAGCTTGATCCAAGTAGGAAACAAAAATGTATCGTTTGTCAACGGAGAATCTTAATCGCTAGCTCGTGAATGACTCTGGATTGCTGCAGTGTCAAATATGGAAACACTTTTTTTCTGGAGGGCTTGTGCGGTACTGGGGATAGAAAGGCTAGGAAAGCTCTTGAGGTGGGTTTATTCACTCACAACATGTAATGTAATCTAAAGAACACATAGCCAAGCCTTGTAATCTATTATTTATTTAGTAATATACGGATATTGAAACACAATACGTTTCTTAAATGCACTCATGAGGCAGAAGTATAACCTGTTCATAATGCGGTATAAAAGTTACAAACGCATTGATAAGAATAAAACACTGCCATCAAGTGGATAATAAAGGAATAACATGAAAACACGTAAACAAGAGCAGGCAGTTTGTGCTGTGTGCTTTATGTAGGCAAACATGCTGGGGAAACACAAGCTGAGCTACATGGTCAAAAGACATTACACTTGCCAGAAATGTCTCTTAATTAAGAATTTCAAGGTAAGGCTATAATACAAAAAGTAGAGTTAACTGGAAAGTAATGCATTTTGCATTACATTATTGTACATTAAATATAAAAGGTCATATCCTTTGAATCTGTGTTTTCTCTGATAATAGAAGAATTCCTCTTCTCTAATCAAGGGTATTTTTTATGAAACACCTTCTGCCATCTTACTCAGGTATTTCCTCAAAGAGAGCAAAAAGTTCCATGCTAAACTAATTTGGTTGGACAAATACAGAGTTTGTATGCGTCACAGTGAGCAGTGGTTTCCAAAACCACAAGCTCATTGGCTGCAAAGGCAGTCTAGCTGTTAGGGGAACATGTAGGCATTAAAAGGCTTTTAACCAGACATAAACTCATTTGTGAGATTGAGACCCTATTTGGGCATTTCACACAGATACTTATAGCAAAGTAAAGGCTATGTATGGGAGGGATGATGTTGTGCTGATATTTAGAGTTTGGCATAGAAGTAGTCTAATGGCATTTAGGCATTAAATACAAAAAGAGGATTTTAAAAGAACATTTAAAAGCCTTTTAATGCCTACATGTTGCAGCTTGACTGCCTTTGCAGCCAAAGAGCTTGTGGTTTTGGAAACCATCTCCAGCCTGCCAAAAAGGGCTGTAATTCATCTGTATAAATCCCTAAGATCATCTTGTCCAAACCTAACCTGTAGATAGTGGTTTATGTATAAAAAGCACCTCTAGAATTTCTACAAATGTCACCATCTAGAGGTCAATGGTGACACTACCTTGGAAACAAACAAACACTGTTAACGTTCGTTCAATCATGTGTTTGATTAGTTCTCTATGTTTTACTTTCCTACAGAGGGACACAAATTACTCCTTGTTCTAACTTTGCACCTTAATGTCAAAATAAGAGTTGTGGCTTTCTGGAAAGACCTTTAGAGGTTACAAGTAGGATGATTGGAGTACTAATGCATTTCCACAGCACTTCACATTACAATGATGCCACAAAAAAGAAATCTGCAAAAGCAAACCATTGTCACATATATCAGAAACGTGATATATAATTTCTGAAATGCAGGTTGTTGGTCTTTTATGTTAAGTTTGACAAATTAAGCTTGCATTTGTAAACAAGTTACATAAAACTTATAGCAAATAATGCACCAAATTATAGAGTGAAGAAAGGAGTAGTATCATTTTATAAATCCTGATATATATATATATATATATATATATATATATATATATACATACATACATACAGTAGTGTGAAAAAGTTTTTCACACCACATATACATATATAAATATATATATATACACACACATGTATATGTATATGTGGTGTGTGTATATATATATATATATATATATATATATATATATATATACACACACACACAATTTGAAGTTAAATCTTTCATTACTACTTTTTAAAATTACTTTTTTTCAATTATCACATTTGACAGAGGATTCCTCAATGTGAGTTATTGTATTTGATATGGTTGGTTAAATAAAGGGATAAAATATCCCGGATGGGTTTGGAGCTATCATTTGCATAACAAATATTACACTGCCATTGTCCAACAGTCAGAGGGTTATAATAATTCAACAGTCAGCCTGTAGTCTGACAACAGAAAATGCTTAATATGATACATTAATCATTGCCAAATAACACAGTAATTACATCCTAAAAAATTGTTTCGCTTTCCTATCAATTACATCACAAAAATCACCAATTTTTAAACTTTTATTTCAATCCATCTTTTTAAAATCAAAGAACATATGAGACACTGAAGGAAACTTTTAAAATATGAACAAAAATCAGTATTTGCATATTTTCCTTGCAATATTTCTACCACATTTTGTTCAGGTTTAGATCACAACACAACCCGTTACTGCTGAAAAGCCAGCGTAAATGTTTGAGCTGTTTGTCTGTAAATATTACTTGCTTGCTTTGGTCCTATACTTTATTTATTTGATAATCCTTCACAAATGTGACTACTGATGAAGAATAGATAAGAGCTGCATAAGCCCCACTGTAACACAGTCCTGATATTCCTTTACACAATCAATACATAAAGTCATTAAGTTACCTTAGCCTTAATCAGCCAGTTCACTTGAATGTGGCAACAAATTGCAAACAGAAACGTGGAGCAACAACTGTCCAAAGTTTAGCCAGACTACCTGCTCTTAATCCACTGTGCCAAGATTAATCAATATTGATGGTTCTCATTGATCGCAGCTCCAAAAATCTGCTCTCTGGTCTGTATGAACACCATGTAATTAAACTTTTAAAACATGAACCAAAAGCAAACCAACCTGGTTATTTCACAGGATAACAATTGCTGAAGTGCTTGTTTATTAATACAAACATAATAATTTACCCTACACCCTTGTGCAAGCATTATATGCCATTTCCACATACTTCACATCCAGCCAAAATAATTCTACAAGGTGTGAAATATTTGAAATGTTGAGACCTTTTATAAGCCGATATAAGCTTTAGCTGGACCCTAAACAAAATCACATAGCTTGATTGCGCTGAACAATAGTCACATGGCCCTTAATATAACCAGATACTTAATCTTGTGTACAAACCGAAGGATTTTATAAATCTGTTTGTTTTAATATTACATTAATATCTTTGGGATACCGAAATATCTACACACAATATATGTTGTTTTACTCCATGTTCACATCAAGCTAAATTAGGGTTGAATTTACAATATTTTTGCATAGATTCCTGGGTTTTGTGTGAGTGACAATTAAGCATGTACAGCTAGCTGAAAGGCATCAATAAAAGTGTTTTTCTTTGCTTTTTACAGTATTTTTAGTGTTCTGGAAAAGGAAGGAAAAGTGCCTGGATAGTATTAGCAATCTATTCTCCTTTATTATCTAAAGGGATAGTTTATTTTGGCCAAACTATCTCTTTAAAGACAATTGAACATGGAGGATTATAACAGGTGATGACACCAGAGCTTCTTGAAATTATGATGAATGGAAGCTGTATGTTCACACACAAAAAAGAAGAAGAAAAAAGAAGAGCACCACCAATAACAAACAAATTTACCCCTTTGACAAAATTATCTTAAATACTAATGTTAAAACGTTGGTAAACTTTAACAAGCCAATGCGCACCATCATTAAAGCTTCATGAACAGATATAATTTTTTGGATATAAAACTATTAGCCATGGGCCAGTATCATAACTACAAACCTATATAGCATTTTCAACTGAAACACCACAGATAGTGTGATTTAGTCGATATCTAGACTCAACCAGTGTCTGGATATCTATCTTTAAGTATAAGAAAATGAAAACAAAAGCTTGAGGCACTATCTCCCACCAAAAACATTGAATAACACATCCAGAATTTGCATACACACAGAAAGTGCAGTTGCAAAGGTTACAATTGGTGTCTAAGTGCATAGATCTGTTCTCACATTTACAGTATGGCTTATTTCAAAGCAGAGCGAGGCCTCTCATTGTCTCTTGGTGTGCTTGGAGTTGTAGTGGCTCCTCATGTCTTTCCGGAGGCGGAACTTCTCTCCGCAAACGCCGCAGATGTACAGATGCACATCCATGTGCTTCTCCAGATGCTCACCACTGGGGAAAATCTGGAAGCACACCTGGCAGATAGTCTCTCCGGCAGATAGGTGAGAGATCATGTGTCGCACATGATCGTGTTTAAGGAACGTACCTTGATCGCAAACAGGGCAGACGTAACGCGCCATTCCCTTGTGCATGTCAGTGTGCAACCGCAGCTGTCTTTCGCGCAGAAACTGTTTCCCGCAGGTCTGACAGGTGAACTGCTTTTCCTTGGTGTGCACAGTGTAGTGCTCCCGTAGGTGACACCTTTGGTAAAAGCCTTTGCCACAAATTGCACAGAAATGTTTGCGCCGATGGTCTGGCTCGCTGCTGTCTTCCAACAGGACAGGCCGGAAGGGCTCCTGTTCTGGACAAGCCAGTGTATGCTCCACTGCAAGACTTTCACTTTCAAATATCAACCCACAGAGTGGACAGCGAAAGCCCAGGTCGGCACCTTCCAGTAAGCTTTCTTCCATAGCCTCGGCATCTTCAAGTAGAAGCGAATCCTCACCTGGAGAGTCCGTCTCAGCCCCTTGGGGTTCACCACAGCGCTCTGCGTGCTCCTGCAGCTGCCTGCCTTTAATGAGCACTTGGCCGCACCTTCCACAGGCGCATATATGTCCCATGTGGCTGGAGATGTAATGAGCAGACTGATCTTCCTCCGTCAACAGGGCTCCGCACAACTCACATGGAATGCACGCACCATCTCGCTTTTCCTCTTTGATCCGGTGCACCTTTGGATCAGTCTCTAACCCTGTGCTTTGGCCCTCCAAAGCATCCATGCCAGATACTCCAGCCTCTTCCTCGCTGTCAAACTTTATCTGGTCTGCAAGATTGTCTTTGTATGCCCTGGTACGAACTTTGCAGCTACCTACGTTATGGTTCCCTACTTTGATGACTTTAATAGTTTCCAAATCACTCTCAGAATCATTGTCTCGTTCCACTTTAATGGTTATATTCCTGGAGAAGGCAGCTTCGCTGTCCATGCCAGTGGCAATGGACCGGATCACGGTCTCTGTATTCGACTTATGGTCTGGCCAGTCCTCTTCGCCCTTGCAAACTGCTCTGTGTTCATCTGTACCCTCTAAATTTGAACTCTCGGCTTTGCCAGCATCACCATAACCCTCTTTGCTGACTTTGGGTGTCTGGAAAGCTTTGCGATTGGTGCATGTGAGGATGTGTTCGATGAGCAGCTTTTCACAGCTGAAGACAAAGCCACAATCATCGCATGTGTATGTGCGTCCAAACCGAGGACGTTCTTTCATGGCAGAGCTTCGGCCTGAAGTTCTCTTCCTCAAGTCACATGGCTGGTCTACAATGGTCTCTGAGTGTGGTGGAGGATGTGTGATGACCACATCTTCAGCAGGCCTGACAGTTGAGATGTTAATGGTTTGACGAGCAGTTGTGGTTGAGGCTTTTGCTGTGCGTTCATTCTCAGAAGGGCTTGGCCGCTGCTGCTCAAACATTCGAACACCAAACATCATCTTGCCTCCAACCACGCTGGATGAGGACGAGGAACTGGACGATGAAGAGGACGACGCAGATGACGAGGGTGTCAGATTGGATGTTCTGATGTCTCGGAGGTCCTCGAGTGAGTCTGGGATGTAGTACATTTGTAGGTAGGTCATAGATGATTTCAGTTCCTCAAACTCATAGTGATCCACAGCAATTCGGCCAAGGTACATGAGCTGAAGAATGAGATCAAAGCACTCTGCGCTGATCTGCATGTTGCTGAGATCAAACCGTGCAGTCCCCTGCTGATCCCGGATGAACATCATTCTGAAGTACGAACTGCAGGCTGCCAGCACAGCCTTGTGGGCCCTGAAATAAATGTCCCCTATGGCAATGCAGCAGTCACAGAGGAAACCCCACTCCCTTTGGTTGTTGAGCTGCTGCAAGACATGCTCACTGTGGCTTGGCCTTGCCATTACCCTGCAAACAATCATTAAGAAACACATATGAACACATAAGATCCTATACATGAAAATGCATTGATTTGCAAAATGTGGATGTTCAAAACATACTTTAAAAATGGAATGAAACATGGAGTTTGGGTGTCTCTAGATACATTTTAAAGTTGAACTATTTTTAACTTGTCATGCTGTCAATGACAACACTCACCAGAGGACAACCAAAAATAAATACACAATTTTTTTTAAAACATCTTAAAAACAGGATGAATAATAAAAAAAAAACTTCAACTTTTAATAATTATTATGCAATGTTTCAAACAGCTGAGAAGGACAAAAAAATCATTAAAAGCTTTTTAATGGTTTGAAAAGAAGCATTTTATTTATTTTATAGAAAAATAAGAGCAAAAACTGCAAAATTGTGAAATATTATATCAATATAAGAAAGATATTTTCTATTTGAATACACTTTAAAATCAATTTATTCCTGTAATGGCAAAACTGAATTTTCAGCATCATCATTTCAGTATTCAGTATCACATGATCCTTCAAAATCATTTTAAAATTCTGATTTGGTACTGTCCTCAAAATTCTGAACAGTAGTGTACACTATATAAGAAAACTATAGATAAAACAGTCAAACTCACTAATCAACTAGTATTGCCCACCTAGATGTAACACTAAGGTAATTGCCATTTGGCTATATGAAACAAATATTTGCATTGTATTTTAACCAAATGAGCAACCAGATAAAATTCCTTAAGAACGGAAAATATGGTGAATAATTCAATTGATCTGGCTTTAATAACTAATCGAATCTACAGTATAATAATCTTCAAATTTATCTCGTTTCCGTCGTACAGCTCCATCATAAAGCCAGAGAGGTTTACATCCCGCCCCCGCGTTCTCATTGGCCCGTTTCAGACACAGAATCATGCGGGCGTTGTGGCTGTCAATCATACACCGCACTTAAAAGTAAAATCAAACTACTTAGACAACACACTAAAGATTTGACCATACGATTGCCCATAGTGACAACATTAAGTTTTAAAAGGATCTGTTACTCAAGACACAGCAGAACAGAATATATCTGACCATTGTCGTAGGGAGATCTCTCACGCAAGCATTCAGTGCCACCCCCGCGCAGCTTCCCGCACATACGCTATGAGCTTCACGATACTGCAGCTCGTGTTTACACGCAAAACACACGGAAAATACTCACCGACGGTAATGGGCGCTAACTTGTAGCGAACGACAGAATTCGAGTTAAAACACAGAGCGAAGAAGTTCCACCTCTTTTGCCTTCGTCCAAGCGAAAACTTGGGACGAGTAGCTAATCTCGAGGGCGAAGCCCCTTCTGTGCAGCGCGGATGAAAGAACTTCCGCACAGCCGCTGTGCGAGCTCTATCACCGCACTGAGATCCGGCCCCGCTCACGCAAATCCAGCCCGCCCCAGCACGCGCAGCAGTGAAAATGCAACCAAACCATGTATGAAAATATGCTCTTCAGGACGAATGCGGGAACATTCGTGCTGAGAACATAATAGGAATAACGATGTAATTTAGCTTACATTTTATACCTTTTTCAGCAAGAGCTACTTATTTTGCTAGTAGTTTTATATAGGCCTAATGTAATTTTTATAGAAATAATAAAAATGTAATAAATATTGCCAAGCCACCATGCCAAGCATTCCGGGGAACTGAATTTCTCCAAAGAAGTTTGTATTTGACTATGATTGAAATGAGAAGTATTTTACACCACATAGCTTTATGGGCCATTATTAAACATTTGTTTTACATTTGATATAATTACAATAGTTCAAAAGTAAGCTAACTCTATTAGCTTACTCTATTAAGTCTATAATCTATAAGATGTGTGATGATTTTACACAGACATATATTGTTCAAGTAGGCTGTTTAAGTTGTTAGAAGTGTCCCTGTGTTGGCTATATGTGTTCAAGTAAAACAATTTCATGAGAGCCTCAGATGTCCATGCAAGTTTTCAAATGTTCATACAACATTTTCATTTAGCGAGTTTACCGCACTAGATAGACCATGGCATTGTCTATAGTTCTACTGCGCCTGAGTGATCCTTCGACATAAAAGAACAAAAACCTAACGAACGAGGACATGAACACAAGCGAGGCGTCTGATTTGTATGTTTTCACCATGCGTGCGTCTGGATCAGCTAATGTACAGTACGGTCACGTGACGGATAACAAGCTAAGCCGTCAATCGCATGAAGAACCGCGAGACCATAAGAGAATTTTCCTGCTGCAACAAACACGAAATTATTAGCCGTTTCTCTCATATAGTTGGTAAGATTGCATTTTTTGGGACCGTGTGAATGCATTGTGTCTGTGCTTTGCAAAGTACATGCATGTTTTGTTGGCCAAGGTGCATGAAAACGTACACCTTTTCTTCGACAACACTTGATCGGTGTAGACTAGACGTGTAAAAATTATGATTCTGTCGCGGACAAATCTACTGGGAGTCAGACTGTGCATATTTCTGGAACATGAACTAAATAGCTCCTACACGATATTTTGTGTATTATCCATTCGTTGACATTTTCATATGCGACGTTTGCTGTTTGTAAATGTCCTTTTGTGTAATGAATTTAAGAATCACTGTCAGGTATTGTCTGGCCGGCTCTGCATGCAAAGATTTTCAAATGTTGCCTTGTAACCATTAAATACAACCCAATCGTTGCTGTTTCTCCGCAGGTATTAAGTAGGCTATAATTCATAGGCTACAATGATTCAATATGTCAATCTTCAATTAAGTTATACATTCCGAAGAACACACCGCTTCAGAAGAAAATTCTTCTTATAAAATCCCCAAATAATAGCTTTACATAATGTAAGAATGTCATTTACACATTTTTTCAATGATAAAAAAGCCAATCCTATCCAGATGTAAACATCTGGTATGTCTCAAAATGTGTTCAAATAAAATTGCAATTTTGATCGATAGAGGGCGCCAGTTACTCAGTAAACGAACTTCATTGGTTCGTTCTGGCACTGGTCTATCACGTTGTAACTAAACCATCTGCGGGACAAGAAAAAATAAATATGTCCGAGAAGATAAAAAAATAAGAAGAAAAATATAGTTTAAAAGTATGTGCTAAGTGCTTACACTCTATATTCCTGTTGGAGCCATACATTTTTAAAACATTTGTTATATTGTTTAAAAAAAAAAAAATTATATATATATATATATTTTATATATTATTTTTTAAAATTTATATATAAAAAAAAAAAATATATATATATATATATAAATAATTTATGCAAACACAGTAAATCAATTATATTTATTAGCATAAAAGTTTTCTTAAATTAGATGTATTTGACCTGAAAAAAAAAACTTAAAAATCAAAATATCACAATATGTAGCACTGGAAAAACTCTTAAAAAATGTCAAAATGACATTTTATCAAGATATGAGACATAAAAGGTCAAGTACGTTCATCATAGAAGAGGATGTTTTTTTCACAAAATGTATTTGCTGCTAGAAATGTTGACTACATAAACTGCACTGATTAATATAGGTAAATTCTATTGTTACTAATACCAGCGTAACATGCAGAACAGTAGGCTGTTTAGGTTATGCATAGGAATTTGAATTTGTATGTTCTGTATAACAGGTTGAGATGGACGTATCTGGTCATAGTCTGTTCCTCCTGCAGCAGCTGAATGTCCAAAGGGAGTTTGGCTTTCTGTGTGACTGCACTGTTGCCATTGGTAATGTATACTTCAAGGCTCATCGTGCAGTCCTCGCTGCCTTCTCAAACTACTTCAAAATGATCTTTATCCACCAGTCCAGGTTAGTTAAAGCTCTACAATTTTCAAACTACAGTAATCCCTTGCCACTTTGCGTTTCAAGTTTCGTGGCCTCAGTGCATCGCAGATTATTAAAAAATATTTATCGAAAAATAAGAATTCAAAAATACCACCATATCAGCAGACGTATTGCGAAAAGCAGTGCTGTTTTATCGAAATACGCGAGAGAAACGGTTTCCCAGGATGCCAGACAAAGAAAGAAACTCTCTCAGAGACTTTGTACACACCCACGGGCACTCAGACAAGACACGTGATTGGTTCCCGGCGAATGAAAGCACGAGTGGATGTATCCCGTGAGCTGATTGGCTGATCCTACTTTGCGTATTTCCGCGGGGGGTTCCGGTCCACATTAACCGCAATAAACGAGGGATCACTGTACCACTTATTTAATTAATCTTGAAGTGTACCAACATAACAGTATTGATTTGAAATGTCATCCATTATGCTTACAGTCTGATAATCAAATAAGAATGTGGAGGAAGTCAAAATAGCATTTTTTTTTGCATAATAATAATACTAAAAATAGACCAAATGGCAATTATTGCATATAATTTGAAGTAAATTAATAAATTGCTAGTTATGTTTTTGACTTTCTTGCTTTTTCCAGTGAGTGCATCAAGATCCAGCCCACAGATATTCAACCAGATGTGTTCAGCTACCTGTTACACATCATGTACACAGGCATGGGCCCCAAACAACCTGTAGACCAGGGCAGACTTCAGGAAGGCATCAAGTTCCTCCATGCGTACCAACTCTGCCGTAAAACAGGTGAGGGTGGACAGGATGCATCCTCCGACCCCATCCGTATGTCCAATTTGTATGGCATTCAAATCTCTTCGCAGCTGGCCAGTAAAGAGAACTCCGGCCTGAAGGCTGGTGGTTCACGGGACCCTGAGGACAGCTGCTCAAGCACTAGGGCTGATCGCACACATGGCCGTTTAGCCCTCGCTGTAGGGCTGGAGGGCATTGCATCTGAGCGACAGCCTCAAAGCTTCCGTGCCGCGTCCTCTGTGGCCTCGGGTGATGACTCTGACATTTCAGCACGGATCAAACAGGAACGGGTAGAGGAGGAAGAACAACAACAGGAAGGCGACAAGGAGCCTTGCTCTCTCTCCCCTTCCCAGGTGAGCCCCTGTCAAGCCGGTCTATTCAAAGATGGCCCTCTAGCTCTTTTGTGCCCCCGGTGTGGGGAACGTTGTCTTTCACCTGAAGGCCTACAAGAGCACCTTTTTACCCATGCAGCCTGTGTCCTTGAGCCTAGCGGTCTCATGGAAGGCCCTTCAGAAGACAAATCTGGGGAGCACACATCCCTGGAGGAGAGGCGGCTTCATAAGGAGCGCATAGACTCTGGTAGTCTGGAGGATGCTCTACGGCAGAGCCAGGCCCTGGCAGATGAGCTGGCTGTGGAACTCAGGCGGGGCGGTGGGACCGGACGGAGCGGTAGCCCATTGGCAGCCTTTACGCGAAAGCGAAAGATGGCCTGTGCCGTCTGCAATCTTCGTTTCTCGCAGAAGAGCCAGCTACAGGAGCACATGTTCGCCCATGTGGGCAAGCCACTCCGATACCATCGCTACAGCCGCTTTTGCGGTCAGCTGCTCCACGGCTGCGAGGGCCAGCCAGATATTACCGCAGCCACGGGAGAGGAGGGAGCCAAGGACACTCAGGATAATGGAAGCTCCTGCTACTCACTGGACTCTGAGGTCTCTCAGGAGAGTGTGGACGCAGTGACTGTGGAATGACGTTGTGTTTGAGATATTCATGTGAACACACAATGTATGGTAAAAGAATATTCTGGGTCCAGTACAAGTTAAAGGGTTAGTTCACCCAAAAATGAAAATGTCCCATGAATCAGTTATATTTAAAAATATCCTTCCAAGCTTTATAAAGGGAGACAATGGTATCTTAGATTTTGATTATCACTGGCTTCTAGTAATGGCTGTACACAAGTCTAGTTGTGCCGAAAGAGTCACCTCAGACCTGACATATGACGCATGATGTAGTAGTAGCGTATATTTAGGTGAGAGTAGACGCCTGTCGCAGGTCAAACAAATAAGGTTAGGCAACAAACTCAAGTTCCTCTTCTCTCATAACGAAATCCTCTGACATTTCTCTTTTAAAAAAAATCTAATTTTAGAATTCTACGTTTTGATTTCCTCTATCCCCTGCTCTTCCGCATTCAACAATAGGTCATGCGATGGGCCAGAGGTCACTCTTCCACCAGAACTAGACTCATGTACGGCCCTTATTGGAAGCCAGTGATTCTAGTTTATAAATGTATAGGTATGAATGTATTTCTTACAAAAACGCTTCACTTTGCTTAATTTGCGTTAACATCCTGGAGCTTGTGGATTACCTTTATAATGAATGGATGCGTTTGGAAGCAGCAGGATATTGTTTTAATTATTATGTTTGGCTGAATGAAGAAAGTCATATACACCTAGGATGGCTTGAGGGTGAGTAAATTAAGGGATCTTTTTTTTTGGGGGGGGGGGGGGGGGGGTGGGTGAACTAACCTTTTATGCTCAATCAACAGTATTTGTGGCATCATTTTGATTACCACAAAAATCTATTTACTTGGAAAAAGAAATGCAAAAATCGGGGTTAGAGTAAGACAATTTGGAAGTGAATGGACTCAATCCCTCAAATATTTACATGCTCACTATTTCAAATAGTACAGCCACAAGACATGGACACAAACATGTTAACATGATTTTAGTGTGAAAATAAAATCACAAAAAAAATTATGCAAAGCTATACCACTCTATATCCAGGCCATTGTTTTAAATTTGACAGCAACAGACGTACATGTTGATGAGGGTTTGTATGGGGTAAAGAAATATATGCAACACTAGATTAAATAACTTCTGGAAAGAAATAGCACAGACACTGGACAAGGATCACATTTTCTAGTGTGCATATGTCGAGTGTGTTTGTGCACGCTGTCAAATGGAGTCTCCTTAGAAAGGACTGTGTTTAGCTATGAATGCATCAAAACTGAAGTATACTTTGGGCTCAAGGCTGTAAACCATAAAACAACAAGTTTCATTCTGAGTGCCTTACCATAATGTCGATTTTTGCTTTTTAAAACATGGACAAGATTAAACTGGTATTGAACCCATAATATTCCTTTATTGATTTTTTTTTTCTGACTCAGCACTTCTGTCTTCTGTCTCAAAAGTCTCTGTCAGTGTTAAAACATAAAGGAATTTTGTTTAAAACTTAGTGTTGATGATTGTAGTGTTGATGTATAATGATGTTGCTGACTCTTGGATGACTGACTACTGTTGGATCAATTATATATTCAAAGAAATTATTGAATTGACAAGCACATGCGCATGAAACTCAAATAGCACTATAACGTGCCACATTTGACAAATGACAGCAATCATAATATTTGTTTTTAGAGGCCAGCTTAAACTAATGTGATTATTTCTTGTGGCCTAATGAGTGAAACTGACTGTGCAAAGTCTAAATGATTTTCCCCTAAATCGAATTTCCTAAAAAACGGGTTCAGTGCCTTAGAATATTTTTTGCCAAACAACTCTGTAAAGAAAACCGCTTAAACTATTGCTCAGCCAGTTGAACCAAATCCAGTTTGTTTTCATTCTCAAGTTAACAGTGAACAGTGCCTATTTGTGCAAAGTTGTCCAAGACATCTACACAATCAGAATAATCTATCAAATGAATGTGAGCAACTGGTGCTTTTCTAAAAGCTTTTTGATATGAAGGACTTTCATGATTATATTGTGTATGAAACAGAGTACAATCCAAGTTTGCTAACAATCTTACTACACAAACTGGGACAGTGCATAACTAGAAAGATGGGACAATACCACTGTAAATGTCTAACATTACACTTCTGGACAAAACCAGCAATGGCACATAGTTTCCAGTTATTTTTCAAACACAAGACATGACAAAAATGTTTTATTTAGAATGACTGATCAACTGTAAGACATCTCTGATGGTAGACATGGTTTCTTTGTGCTGTATTTGAACTGTCAAAGCACCACTTTTTGCAGTTATATTCATTGAATACTCAAATTGAGGTTTGTGTACTGTGATGAGCATTTTAAATAAGCAAAACTTGCATTTGTGTTATTTGTGTGACTTGTGTAGTGCATTTAAACAGTCCCTTTTAGTTTTATTCATCATCAGCACTCAGTGCCATTGTGATAATGTGTTTGGTTATTTATTTTTTTAAATAAATGGCACATTGAATAAACTGTGATTTATAATGCATCTGCTTTGGTTGTATACTTGTCATTGGTTTCTATGGAACTGACTTTAAAGGGACAGTTCACCCTAAAATTAAGATCCTGACATCACTTACTCATCCTCAAACCCTATCATTATAAACCTACTGCATATTCTACAACATTTCACACGAAACATTATACGTCAATTTGGTCCCCAATGACTTTCAATGCAAGGAAAAAAACAGTTGAAACATTCATCAAAATATCTTCTTTTGTAGTTCGCAGATGAAAAAGTCATACAGGTTTGAAACAAAATAAGGGTACATTTTAATATCCTGTAACTGACCATCTTGTAGTAACATCTTAGTGCCTCAAGAGAGTAGCATGTACTCACAAAAGCAAACATAGTGACTTGACATCTAACAACTTCACTGTAGAAGTCAGTAAGGGCCTCATTTAAATACGAACTGAGCAACTGATACACACCTGGGTTCTTAGTCAACTTATTTTCATATGTTGCCTTAACCGTAACACAACACATCATAAGCATGTGGCTCAATGCCTTCTTGGAATCATGTGTGAGATTCATTGCTATAGAAACTGGACTGCAGTAACAGGAAACAACATTGCAGTATAAAAATATGAACAATAGAAGGTAACATTAAATAAATAAAAAAAAGTGTACAAACGATCATGAAAAGAGGTTAATCATGCAAGTACAAATTTACAGCATTAAAATCACAATATGAGTGAAAAGTGTTCCACAATATCTTTACAAACATTTCCAACGTGTTTATACATGTCATGTACATTGAATTAGATTCCTCTTTTATGCAGCTTATTCATACCATCTCAGAGAAATATGAAATTAAGAATGCGAATATGTGTGGTTATGGATGGCACAAACTTATCTGACTGTGTTGCTGCTCGATTGTGAGCTGTTCCATTGCACCCCGAATGGCTGTTTGCACCATTGAAATTGCCGTCTGAATCAGTAAGGTCTCATCACATCGGCCACGGTCCAGTTCAGTAGACACATTCAGATCAAAAGGATGCAGCTTGTTGTTTGTTAGGCTGTTAATTTTGAAATGTTGCCAGGACCCATTCATTGCAAGACCATCAAACTGTGGTGCCTCATTCATGTTGTCTTCCTCTGATAAGTATGCATGTTCTATAGTAATCACTGACCTGCATTTTGGATCATTCTCTTTAGACTTCTTATTTAAGACTAGCATATCACTACTTAATGATGTGGTCAGAAACTCAGTCTCAAGACTACAGCCACTCCGACATGAAAGGGGAACCTCAGGATCCAAAAGACCACTAGCTTGAAACACCAGATTTTCTTCTTCAGTCACACTCCCATCTTGAGCAGGATACGTTTCCTGATTTTTATCCATGTGCATGTGGTCAGACTCCACATTTATGTTAACGCTCACGTCGGCACTGAATGTATATGTCTCTGGAATGCTTTCCGCTTGTTGATCGGCTACTTCATTTTGTGTTGCACTGGGAGCGTCACACTCAAACTGATCAATAGGTGGTGTTTTCTTCCTTCTTGGAAAGATGCGATGGATCTTTTTAAATGTCAAATCTTTTGGTGCCATTATCCCCTGAAAAACCACGTCAGCGCCTTGCTCTTTACATCCCCTTCCTAGACTGAAATTGGATGTGGCAGATCTCTTAGAAATGGGCCACACTGAGAAAAAAACTCTCTTTTTACTTTTTCCATTAGGAACGTCCTTATTGCTTGCATTTCTCAGTTTATTCTCACGCACCGAATTGCACATGTGTTGCGCTTTGTTTTCTGTTTTGTCTGATTCCTTCCTCTTGCCACACCTGAGGAGTGAGGAAAATGTCCTCTTAAAGGATGTTTTTGAAGGGCTTCGGGTCATTTTCATTATACTTTCCATGTTTTCGTCTTTGCTTTCACTTTCCTCCAGCGTCACAATAACTCCTGAGGTGTCTCCTGAAGCATCTGGTTGGGTATCTCTCCCCTCTGAGGCTTTTTGAGGGCTGTGATGGGTAATAAGTGAGGATTCGTTGTCTTTGCCATCATTGTTTTCTTGATCATTATTCTCCACTGTGCCATCACAACATTTAACTTGTCTTTGCCTTCTCAGTGATTTACCTTCCAATTTATCCTTTGATTTTGTTTTCCCAAGCAGAAGTCTTGGTGGGCCTGTCAGTTTTCTCTTCAAGCCCACTTTCTCCTGACAGTCTGGTAATTCTGTCTCTTGTATGGACATGGTTAATCAAACAGTCAAAAAGTCAATAATTGTTCTCACTGGCAGTATTGGATCAATTACATAAGCAGATGTTTTCTCCACTTACATATTGCCAGCTTAAAGATGAGGAAATGCTGCAAACCCATAAAAACATTGTATTGCTGAAGTTAAAAGTTTTCTGCATTTCACTTGTTGGTTGAAACATGTTTATTGACTTGGGCTATTTGTCTTTTTATATATCACGTATTTAAAATAGGTCTCCAAATGTATTTTTAGCATACTCATAAAGACACTCACAACAAACATACTGGGTGTGACATCAATGAGAAATATCTTTATATGAAAACATCCTAAATAATTCAACAGGCTATGCGTTTTGCTAACAGGTTCCAACAGTAAAAGTGAACCATAAAAATACCCTTATGTATAATAACTTTACATCTTTAAATTATAGGTGACATGAACAAATATATCTCAGTAGGCTATAACGACACAACTCGACAACTCCGATAAAAATGTATTTTTGTTTGTGACGTTTGTAAATTTGTGACAAATGTAAACGGTCATTACTTTTCCGTCTTAATCGTAATGATGACAAATATAACTCATGTGAAAAACAGCACAGGTTAACTTAGATTTAAAAGTGGTACAACAATGTACTAATTAACGTTAAGTTAAAACACCTACCTGCAAAGTGAAGAGCACGACGTAAACTTGCCAGTGTTGTGGAAGGCGTGAGACTCAAACAGCGTTTATAAATCCACTCGCAGATCTCCGCGCGCGCCACAGACACTCAGCACAGCAGGTTACGCGCCTATCTGTTTCCATAACTACCAGCTGATTGACGCTTTATGTGAGTTTGCCCGTTATCCAATCAAACACGGCGGAGGCTCTGCTAATGTGAAGATATTATTAGTATCCATCATTGTGACCAGTTTCTTTACACAAATTCTATTTCTAAATATTTGTCCACACTTAAACGTTTGAAAACACACTAATCTTTCAACTTATTCAACTACTAGACTAATGTTGGCCCTTGAAACACTTCACTCTCAGTTTAATTCATCCACTAGCAATGTGTGATTTTGATATTTACATTGTTGTTGTTGTTGTAACACTTGAGTTCACACTTGAGTTTGAGTTCATTGGAAATTCTAAATAAAACATATTCATGCGATAATTAGGCCTACCTTGTTTTTTCACTGATCAAATGTCTTTATTCTATCTCCAACATGATCAATTTTGTCTCCTTTGTAACCAAGTACCTAGATTTGATAACTTATTTTGGGGCAACATTTTTATGTCCTGATGAGATAATTGTAAAAATGAGGGACAGTTCAATTTTTTTTGTAAAAACAGATAACAGATAATAATTTTCACATAATATTTAAATGTTCTTTTTTAGATTTTCATTACATTACATCACTCTCTCGCTCTGATTTATGCATGCTTTTTGTTTAAACCCAATTTGTAGGTTAATAATGAGTGTGGCTCATATTGTGCGATATACGGTTATAAATAGGCAATATTCACTTTGTCAGTTCAGTGACTACTGACCCTCAAATTATTACAAACATAAATCTTTAATCTGGCAGTTAATTTAAATATTTGTGATTAGCAGATGGCACAGAATAATTAAATCTCATTTGGAAGTTTGCCTGATATTTGCAAAAGACGTGCAAATATGGCCCATAATCTTTTTTTCACTGGGTCTTCTATGTCTGTAGCAGACATTTTTTTATGGACTTTTTAGCAGGACAACGTTTTTATTTATTATTCAGGCATGTTTTAAACTTTGTTCAGAGGAGGGATTGCCTCGGTCCCTCAGGGTATGACACAAATCTTGACATCAAATTCATGAAATGTTATTTCAGACTCAAAGCAACAAATATAATACAGTGACTTGAGGTCTCAGATGTCTAAGGAAAAAAATGCCCTTGAAAGTCTCAACAGGAGTGGGAGTTTGAGGGGAAAAAAACTTACAAAGTACTTGACAAAGCTACCACCTTAGAGTATTTAGGCCTGGCAGAGATCATTAAGGTTCACATTAATGGTCTGCCGTGGCAATGTCCCGAAATAACCCCTGAATGAAAGAAGACAGATGTGTGCACTCAGTATCTAATTTAGCAAATATGGCACTATTTTCATGGTAACAGACCTGTTAAACATTCCATTCACAAAGCAAAATGTGCTGAAATATTTCTTTCAACATCTGGATATAAAGGAGTTTAACAGTTCTATGCATGAATGTAGGTTTTCCATGAAACATTTTAAAACAAGAACAAGACACTGTTCTTTAATATGTTAAAATAAGCCCCCAAAACTTTGGGGTTAGCATTAGATTAGCTCATTTATTCAACAGTATCAACACAGCAATTAAATGCAACTAAATACATACACAGTGCTGGGTAGTAACTGATAACATATCATCTTGATTAAGTAATCAGATCCTTTTGAATTTTAATATCAATATTAATATCGCTCTACAGATTGTGAAAGCTGATTCCAAATCATCAGTTCTCATTGTCCATGATTTGTTTGCTGCCGTTCATAATGTGAATCATCAGGGGTCTCATTTATAAAGTGTGCATACGCACAAAACGGGGCTGGAAACGTACGTACGCCAGTTTCCACGCAAAGGTTGTGATCAATAAAAAACAAACTTGATGGGAAAATGTGCAGACCTTAAAACAAACTTTGAGCTGTGTATTCGCACATTCTGGAGACAGAGGGAATTGGCGACACAGATGGTTAATTTTAGTAAATTTTTTGGTGTTTGCCATTTTTGACTTTTAAGCGTACGTAAACTTTTAGTAGGGATCCTACACACAGTTTATAAATGAGACCCCAGATCCTTCTGTCCATCCTTTCATCACCAGGCATCACAGGAACTCCACTTCACTGGTTTGAATCCTATCTCATAGTTAGGTCTTTTAGGGTTGCTTGGTGTAAGGAGGTCTCCAAAGCACATCAACTGATCACTGGGGTTTCTCAGGGTTCAATTCTTGAACCCCTCCTCTTCTCAATATAAACTAAATCACTAGGTTCCATCATAAAGGCACACGGTCTCTCCTACCATTGTTATGCTGATGACATACAGCTCTACCTTTCGTTTCAACCAGATGATCAGTAGCTACACAAATCTCAAGCTGTCTGGCAGACATCTTGGCATGGATGAAAAAACATAAACTGCAGCTCAACCTGGCAATGACAGAGCTTCTCGTCTTCCCTGCCAATCTGAATCTACAGCATGACTTCACCATCCAGCTAGGTTAATCAATGATTACCTTGTCAAGGTCAGACAGAAATCTTGGAGTAATCTTTGAGGACCAACTGACCTATAAAGACCACATAACAAAGACAGTTCGGTCATGCAGCTTTGCGCTGCACAACATCAGGAAGATCAGGCCTTTTCTGACTGAGCAGAACAGAACAGAACAGAACAGAACAGAACAGAACAGAACAGAACAGAACAGGCCTTGGTCATTTCCAGGCTTGATTATTGCAATGCTCTTCAGGCACTCAAACAATCAAACCTCTACAACCGATCCAGAACTCTGCAACACGTCTTGTCTTCAAGACGGGCCCATGTCTCACCTCTCCTTATCTCTCTGCACTGGCTACCATTTGCTGCTTGCATCAAGTTCAAGGCATTGACGCTTGTTTACACATCTAAAACAGGCTCAGCACCCTCCTACTTCCACTCGCTCTTATGAGTCTACACCCCTACCAGAAACTCATCTCTTCCATGAGCATTTAACCTCGTAAAAAAAAGCTTTCTCTTCCTTTAAATCCCTTCCTTTTCTAGCTTTCTGTCAGACGTGCAAGCAGGATGAAGGCACGAAGACGAAGATGCAGGGTATTACTACATATATTACTTTTATTTAGCAATACCAGAGTACGAAGATTCACACTATACATTAAAGATGAGAACGAACTCTAAGACAAACACAGGGCTTAAATACACAAATTAGGGAAAAGGGAAAAGCTGACGAGACTAATGAGGTAATGAATAAGACAGTTGATACTGATGACATGGGGAGAGAACAATGGGGAACTAGTAGGTGAACACAACAACCACGAAGACAGGGAAAACAAAACCATGTACCCCACGTTTACTACTGTAAGCACTGTCTGAAACTTTGCATTGTGAGCACTTCTTGTGTAAATCTGCTTCTTCACGCTGAATCACTTGCTTTATTCCTCAGTTGTAAGTTGCTTTAGATAAAAGTGTCTGCTAAATGTAAATGAGATTATCCAATACTATCCTATTCAATTCAATGTGATAAATCAGTTAGGTCAATAATAATAATAATAAGTAGTAAGATTATTTTACATAAAATGTGTAATGTACTGGAATCAGTAACGGACTACAATTTGTAAATAATCCACCCAGCACTGTACTGTAAGCTATCTCAGAATCAATGCGTCACCAATAAAATCAAAAGGGACTTTCAACAATACTGGCAAACTGACAATTAACAATTGGTTCTGTGCTTCTAAAGCTCAGTCATGTCTAAAAATATCTCATGGCACAAGAACCTACAATGTAATAACTGAAATCTGGAGTGAATTAAAATAGTGTACACAGAAACATTTGTCATTTTACAAATTTACAGATAATACAAGTGACAAAGAATTTGATAATTAGCTGTTAGCTGTTATAATGTAGCCATAGGATGTTTTATAGCAAGTTACAGTACAACATGACAATGGTCTACATTTTGACCATTTGGTGCTATAATTTGATGCCATGATTTGACTGAAGAGTCTTTGTAGGTTTTAAAAAACATATTTTTTTAAACCTGTGTTTCTTTCCAGTAATTAAAGGTTAATTAACCAATTGTAGCTTTCCCACCTTAGCAAGTAACCATTGGGCTACTTGCTGTCATGGTAGAGGTTGTTGCCATGGAAACAGGGCCACATGGGATCATCCATTTCTGTATTTGTCTGTTGGAGAGTTTGAAGAAATTGGTCAATGATGGTGTTATCATGAAGGAGACTTAATAATAAACCCTGTTATGTATTGTTTGTCTGAGACAAATAACAAAGCTAGCTCAAGTAACGAACAGAAAAAATACAAAGTCAGACAAGCTACGGAGAACGATGTTGAGCCAAGTTAACCATAACTGGATATGGTTGTGGCTGTTATCCTGAAGAGCAGTTCAACAATCTGATTTACATTTTTAATCTGTAATGAACAAACGTTGGATAAGGTCACTTGGACCACCAGTGGATTTTGTTGAACAGCTCATGTTCAGCACAGCATGCAGCCTAGCAACGTGTCTGGATAAAAATATCCACAACATGTGTGACCAAATATTCTTGCTTTCTTTTCTGCACTGTAGACTCACCCAATGAGCGATTGACTGAAGGGGACAGATATGAGTCAATGACATCATCTGACTCGAGGTTAACCACCCTAGTGTTCATGTAATCTCATCATTTAATCTCCCATTAGCGTGTTCAGCCAGTTATCATAAACACTGAGGACATGGTCGACGACAACAATCACTTTACTGTTATGTTTTTTCCTTCTTCAGGCATGGGAAGATTAATGTGACTGGACTCATTTGATGTAATGTTTTAATGTTCACCAGAGAAATATAGCCTAATATATGACTACATAAACTACCATTCAAAAGTTTGGGATTGTTAAGATTTTTACGTCAGTTTTCAGTTACATAATCTTTGAGAAATCATTCTAATATGCTGATTTAGTGCCCAAGAAATATTTCTTGTCATCAATGTTAAAAACATTTGTGCTAAAAAAAAAAAATTGGAATCTTAAATATTTGTACAGGAATCTTTTATATAGAAAGCTCAAAAGAACGGCATTTATTTGAAATATATATTTTTGTAACATTATAAATGTACTGTCTCTTTTGAGCAATGCCATGTGTCCTTGCTGAATAGAAGTAATAATTTCTTTCAGACTTGCTGACTCTAAACCGAACTTGAACGGTAGTATGTATGGCTCTGATACTACTGTGGATAGATAAAGGAGCATAAAGCTTACCGAGTCAGTCAGACAAGAGAAGAAACCAGCTCCGGCATTGGCCTTGATATCAGTTATGGGCAGCAAGAAGTTGGTGGGCGATCCCTTCATCATGGGGTCATTTCTCAAGGACAGGTGTGTTTTAACTATGCAAACCGGCAAATTCCCAAAGCCCTTTAAGAGACATGAAAGAAAGAAGTTGAATAAGAGAAAATGTTACACTCCCCCTGACAGAGAGGCATACACCGACACTGTAGTGCAGGGGTGCCCAATAAATCAATCGCGATCTACCGGTTGATCGCAAAAGTAGTGTGGGTAGATGGAAGGTAATGGAATTAACAAAGTAGACATCAGCCCATCATCCATCCACACTATGAAATTTGTCATTTGATTGATGTTCAGGGCAGCCAGTCTGACATCTGACCTTCTGACACATGGGTCACCGCACAACGGCACCAAGTGCTGCAAAACTCTAGCAAGCTTGCAAGATAGCCTCGAATTTAATTATTTTAAACTTAAGAAAGGGTATAAAAATTAGTGAAGGAGCTGTATCGCTATACCGAAGAAGGGAATGTGGAGCAGCATTTTCGGACTGTTCTTAAAAACTACGATACTGACTTCCTTCTGAAAGGAAAACTGAGAAGAAGAAGGGTGAAGGAACTTAGTTGTCCAGACAGCAGACATTTTTCTCACAGCTAGCTTCAAATGCGAAGGCAGCCACCGAAGTACAGAGTTGTATTGTGCAATATGGGTTCATGTAGGTATGCAAGTTATACCAACATATATTGTGCATATAAAGAATTCTCAACATATTCAGAAATAAATCTATGTTTTGTATTTTTATAGCAGGTAGATCATTTTGACATGGTCATTTTATAAGTACCTCACAAGACAAAAAAGTTTGGGCACCGCTGCTGTAAGCCTAGAGCTTCTGGAAACAGAATGAGTATGTGTTGAAAGACACATTGAAATTTCACAAAAAAGCCCAATCGTTCCACAGAAGTTTGCCAAAATAAAAAGAGCAAATAAACAGACAAATAAAATCCTTTAAACAATCTGGTACATAAAAATGTCAGGGAAAATTAGTGCAAGTACAATAAAAAAATAAATAAAATTAAAACCCAGATGGGAGTGAACATTCTGTGAGTCAACACAGATGCAGCCAGATCATTTCCATAATAACCAACACAATCTACCATGAGCAACGCAAATTAGAATTTAGTTTAAAGGTTTAGTTCACCCAAATATGAAATTTCTGTCATTAAATTATTAACCCTCATGTTCTTCCAAACCCCTAAGACCTTTGTTCATCAAAATTAAGATATTTTTTATGAAATCTGAAAGCTTCCTGACCTCCCATAGACAGCAGTGTCATTACCATTTTCAAGAAAAGAAAAGTTAACGTTAAAATAGTCTATGTGACTACAGTGGTGGTTCAACCTTAAGTTATGAAGTGACAAAAATGTTATAGTTTTTTTGCGCACAAGAAGTAAACAACAACAACAACTTTATTCAACAATTTCGTCATCAGATTCTACATCAGAACACTGGCTCAGTATTGCAGAGTTGCAATTTGCGCACAAAAAGTATTCTCTTAATATTCATAACATTAAGGTTGAACCACTGTAGTCACAAATACTATTTTAACAATGTCTTTACAACCTTTGTGGGCCTTGAAAGTGGTAATGGCTTTGCTGTGTATAGGCGATCAGAAAGCTCTCGGATTTCATCAAAAATACTTCCAAACGGCATGACGTTGAGTAATAAATTACCATTTTAATTTTGGGGTGAACTAACCCTCTTTTTGGACTGTAAATGATGGCGCAATTACCAGTAAGGTAAATAGCGCAAACCTTATAAAATCACATTGCATGACTTATTTAAATACTCTCCTCCCATAAATTTTGCATCTGAAAGGGAAACTCCAACAAATGCATATGCAGTAAGGACAGCTGCAAAAATAACTCTTCACACCTTTTCAGCGTCTTTAGTAAACCCTGATAGTAGTTTAATGCCAAAAGAGTGTTTGAGCTGGTGCAAGCTGTTAGTAAATCTGCCTCAAAGTATCCACAATATGTCATACAATATTATTTTTTGTAAACCTCTCAATAAATTACAACAGCTGCTTCCAATAATAATACCAACCCCCATTAATGAACCTACAGTATTAGTATTTGTGTCATAGTATAATGTGCATTTGATTACCTTTTCGTTAATACAGTTTGTTCAATAAGTAAGCAAATACCTTACATGTACATGCAGTGATTCGCATAAGCCTTTAATTAAACAGCCTTATTGTGTAAAGAAAGCTCACCTGTTTTGTATAAAGAGCAAGCTTTTCCTTTGCTTTTGGAGACAGCTTGATATCTTTTGCACCGTACATCTTTTGTGCCACAGCTCTTAACTTTTCAGCAGCTGGAATCTGAAGAAAAAAAAAACTTATTTGTGTTTAATAATGCATTAGTTTGAGTAACGGATTTTGGCTATATTCCATCAGTTGAATCTTTGTGTACTTAATACACACAAGCTTCTTCCTTACCTTAATTGGTGCAATGTGTTATGAACAATTTTCATGCTGGTTATATTTAGGCCTTGTCAATTAAAAAGATTTCATGCATGATAAAGTCATCGGCTGTAATGAAACAGCTCTATATATAAAGTGTTAATTGATCTCAGAATATGTGTGGGAAAGAACAGAACAAGTACAAGTAGTATTGTATACTTGTATAAGGCAGTGGCGTTGCGAAGGGGTGGGTTGGGGGGCTTTGGGGCCTTAAGCCCCTGATGTATTGTCAAAAGCCTCTGATATTTTTAAATATAGAATGTTTCACTTCACAAATAAAATAGGTTGTTTAACATTTATTTTGTTATCCAAGTTGTCTATTTTCTATTGTTTATCTATTGTCTACCCTTTAGATCTTTCATTTAAAAAAAATTCTACATTGAAGTAAAATAATTGGGAGGTAAATCACATTATGAAATAAATGTTTTTCTCCAAAACACGTTGACCACATTATTGGCACCCCTAGAATTAATTATGAGTAAAATATCTCTGAAGTATGTTCCCATTAATTAATTTTTTTTAGTACACCGGGATGACTACAAGAAATTGTCTAGCCATGACTTCTTGTTTTATCTGTGTATAAATATGAGGAAACATAAAAGCCAAATTCTCTTAATCATCCATCATAATGAGTAAAACCCAGGAATATAGTTCTGTAGTTCAGCAAAAGATTGTTGAGCTTCACAAAATAAGTAAATAGCTAAAGCATTGAAAATTCGCATTTCTACCATCGGGGCGATAATTAAGAAGTTCCAATCAACTAAAGACATTATAAATCTGCCTGGAAGAGGACTTGTGTGTCTATATTGTCTTAATGTGCGGCAAGGTAAGTTTGAGTGGCCAAAGATCACATTGATTTCAGCTGGAGAATTGCGGAGATTTGTCTTGGGGTCAGAAAGCATGAAAAAAAAACCTAATTTTTGCTCATCCAAAAACAAACTCCAGCATGTTCAGTTACCCGACACTAATCGAACATCAAACGCGACTGGTTTCTGTGGTCAGATGAAACCAAAAAGACAGCACTGATTGCTCCACTCACGTGCTGAAGAAACTGACAGGAGTAAACAAACAACAGAGAAGAACCGGTGACACCCTGACCAGTGACACCCGTCTCCATGGTTAAATATACCGCTGGATATTTAATGGTGTGGGCCTATTTTTCTGCTGAAGGTCCTGGACTTCTTGTTCAGAGACATGACATCATGGATTATATCCAATATCAACAAATGAACAATCCAAAACTGACAGCCTCTGCTAAAAATCTTATAACGGGTTCTGGTTGGACCTTCCATCAAGACAACGATCCAAAAAAAAATTCAAAATCAACACAAAAAATGTGTCACGAAGCACAAATGAAGCTTCTTCCATGACCATCCCAGTCCCCTGACCTGAAACCCTATAGAAAATGAGTGTGGTGAACTGAAGAGGAGAAGTATTTACATGGCGCTGGGAATTTGGAGGATCTGGAGAGATTCTGTATGACGAAATGGTCTCTGATTTCCAAACTCAGAAATTTAGGAGAAAACTCAGAGCTGTTATCTCAGCAAATGGAGGTTGCAAAAAGTATTTAATAAAAGGGTGTCTAGTATAAGGTAGTTAATGATGTGGCTAACAGATATAATTTCACTTACTCTTCCATTTAAATAATTCAGCAGACGCTTTTACACAAAGCACAGTATTTTTTTTGTATTTATCAGTTTCAGGGGTAAAATTGTGTGGATGTTCCTTTGTGGGATTTAAACCTAACTTACTTCGTTCATAAAGTCGCTTTAGATAAAAGTACCTGCTAAATACATAAAATGTAAATGTAGCAGCGCATGTTTTAGCTTCTTATATTAGCAACTTCTTACCTGTGAGTCGTACAGGAACCTGAACCGTCCAGGTAGTTTTGCTGCTCTCTGAACAGCTCCAGCCAGAGCCAGCGCTCCAGCGCCCCCCTTAGACCAGTTAGTGCACTGCACTGCATCGAAGGCACCAGCCTGCCTCGCCTGGCCACACACCAACTCCAGCTCAGCGTCAGTATCAGAGCTGCGCCAAATGCAATCAGAGCCCGTATTCACACACATTCACTCAAAGAGTAGGAGTACTGTGTGTGGTTCAGTTTGGCTCGCGAGCATACGATTAGTGTACAAAGGATAAAAACCTAAGAACTTTAGAGACCATTAGAATATAATTAGTGAAATAGTATAAAATGGCACACATTGATAATAATGTATGAATAGTTGCAAATAGCTAGATGAGAAAATGCACAGGCAACAGTTTTGTTGGCTGCTTGATGTTGCACCTGAATTTGTTGACAGCTACGATCACTGGCAAACCAAACGCTTGTGCATTTTCCACCTGTCTCCTCAGGTAACAACAACCTCTTTCCAGCTGCTTGAGGTTCTGCAATGGAGAGAAGATCTCAAGTCATGTGGTATATAAACTCACCTTCTCACATTCATGCATTTAATTAAAATTTTTTCCTGATTTTCTTGCAGTAATACGGCGTCCACCTGACTGACAATCATCAACATTTAGAACTGGACATTAAACGGTTACACCACTGGTCAGTAAATTATAGGTTATAAAAATTTAAAATATCAAGAAATGAAAAATGTCGAAAAGTGCCAGCTGAAAGGTTGTTGTACCTGCTGTGAATACTCTTTTGGAAGGGGCAAACCTGCTTGGATCTATAAACAAGAAGAAATGGAAGCATAGAGACAATGTGAGCTATTGGCCCTGTCGTCAAGCGCTAGATTGATAATTTAATAAACAGTTGATGTGTTACTTGTTCAAGTGAATCCACAATGGAAATCTATCTATATATTTGTGGATCTGACTCACAGGGGGGGCACCGCCATGCATCTTCAAGGTACGAACAGTGGCAACCATCACTACTACATCTGGCTGCAGGCCAGAGTAGTGGCATTTAATGTTGAAGAACTTCTCCAAGCCAATGTCAAGCCCATGACCGGTCTCAGTAACTGAAAATACAGGAAAGTAGCTTTAGGTTATTTTATGATTTAAGATATAGTAACAGTTTTATTTGTGTTTGCCAATTATATTCCAGAAAACATCTGAATAATTTAACAGTACCGTTGAAATAATTATTTTAGCAGTAGGACTTATTTGATCATTATTTGATTATTGAAGTTTAAACAATTTAAAATAACTTTTCTAATTTAAAAATATATATTAAATGATAATGCCATCCGGAGATGGCAAAGCTGAATTTTGAAGACATTACTCTAGTCTTTAGTGCCACACAAACCTTCAGAATTCAGTCTAATATAATGATTTGGTGCTCAAGAAACATTTATTATTGTTATCAATGTAGAAAACAGTTGCATGTCTTAATATTTGTGGAAATCAAACGTTTTTTTCAGGATTCTTTGTTCAATAGAAAGTTGAACAGCACTCATTTAATTTATCCATATAAAAACAAATTATTTAAAAACAAAAAACTTACTAACCCAAACCTTTGAATGATAGTGTATTTTTAATGAATCATTTTATTATATATACAATTTTTTCACCAACAAATCCTTTGGATCCGACCATTTTTAAAGCCATTTTGTCTGCCAGAATGGAAGGACTGCCTTGGGCAATGTCAACTAATGGGCTGGTGTGAAGAAGCACCGGTGTACCCTAGAGAGAAAGACTGAGATGTGCTGAGACAGAATCTAACAGAGCTGAAAAAAAGAATGATTCTCTGTGCAGTGATTCTAAAATATTTATTCTGAAAAATGACAATGACATTTTCAGTGATCATGCAACATTTTGCGCTATTAAATCTTACCTCTACAGTTTGCATCAAGAAGGGTTTAAGGGCATCTTTCAATAGCATGGCCAATGGACCACTGACATTCTATGATGACAAAGATACAGTATATAAATTATATCACACACATATACAGAAACACACACACAAAAACATGAACACATATACTGACTAAATCCTCGGTTGTGACAGGATCTCCAGATTTGTTTGTAGCCATTACTATCTTGGCCAGCCTCTGCTTCATCTCCTCTTCACTGCTGCTGAGTGACAGTATTGCCATGATCTCATTTTTCAAAGAGCCAGAATCCTGAACAGCATAGATACCCACATAAAGTAAACAAATCATGCTCCAAAACACGTGCATACTATAAGAAATTAATTTACTTATTTAAAATAAAAGTACACACATACACACTTCAAAAAACAAAACAAATGCATATATATATAATAAAGAGAGAACAATTGTCTATGGCCACCACCTGCAAAATCATTCCCTTTTTTGGGTGTTGTTTTGCCGTTGCCTATCCAGTGCACCTGTTGTCACTTTCATTTGCACCAAAGCAGTTGAATATACCGGAAGTGTAACTGACTTGGTGTTATACTGTGATGATTAACTGTTCCCTTAATTTTTGAGCAGTTTATACATACATATATGCATGTATATATGTATATATGTATGTTTATATAAATAAATACACACACACACACCATAATGTAGTGACAAAATGATACTGATACATACTGTTGTAGTTTCTGGGTCAATGTCCAATCGGGCAAAACGTCTTATCTCGCTCCCTGTGAGGGTCAAGGGGTCAGATTTCTCAATGCCCAGTTTCTACAGGTCATAAAGTAAACGGTGACCATATCATTGTAGTTCCGCAGTGGTTTTGAAATTAATATTTGACTGTTGACTGTGTTTCCTGTGACTTACCTTCAGCCGGTTGAGCTGGGCTAGAGACACAGATCTTTGACCCTCTCTGAGAGGAACTAGTAAGTCAAACAAAGCCTGTAAGATACAAGCATCTGAGTATTAACATAAAGCAATACAAACGCATGAGTATTAACAAACACATATCAAGCACAAACCTGACCTTCTCAGAAAGCTTGTTCTCATAGTGAGCATGTGCTTTAATAGTGTCCATCGCCACTCTACTGGCAGCAGAGATGAGCTCATTCTGGCCTGATGGCTGAAGGCTGACCTGAGATCAAAATGTTAAAAGATATTCATGTTCACATTCCATTCCATATGAAATATGCTATTGTATCTGTGCTGCAAGAGGAACTGAATCATACATCCTCTAATGGGATTATCTGTGAGTATCCACCTCCAACCGCAACCCCTGTTAACAAAAAGCAACCAACAAAATAATTTGACTCACTTAAGCTTTAAAAGCCCTTTTTTGTCTCAGAGCGTAAATTAAAATGGGTAATTGTGAGTTAACATAATATGTAGTAAGACACACTGTGAGAAATTAAGTGCATGGCAAGAAATGAAAAATAAGATCACAAATGGTTTAAATCAATTTGGAATAGTGAGATAAAGTGATATTGGTGAATTTGCCATTATTATAACTTTTAGTTTTAATTTGTCAATTTCGAAGTGTTATAATTATTTCAATTGCAGCTTCTCAATATCTTTTTTAAACATTATGACATTAGTCGAAATTATTAGGTAATACTGGAAAAACTGGAAGATAACAAGCTGTCTTAGAGAAGGGCTAAATTATAACATTTGAACTCACTCTTGCAAAATTAGCATCCCTGTCCGAGATACAATCATGCTGAGTTTATCACCTCAGTATTGTCTTAATCTACAGCTGCTTCCCTTCACACCCTCTTCCCCATCTCTCCCTTCCAAATGTTGCAATGACCTGAAATTCACCCAAAAATCTTTATGGTTTTATGTTTGGTATTGTATGAAATGTCTCAGTGCGACTGGTACAGAGGTCTCATTACCACCAACGTAAACCAAAAGGTAATAAAGGAGAGTTTATTTTATACCTTATTGATATTTTGTACACTATCGAATTCCCAATTTTAGCTCATACTTCCATTTGAAAGAGGTTTCCTCCAGACACTCGGAACTTGTATGTATTTTCCCAAGGTCAGACATGCATCTTTTATTCTTCATTTCAGAGCATTTGATGTTTTGTATTGATTCTTTTTTAATTGACTATGTAATTGACATAATACATTTACCTGACTTATAATACATTGTTACATTTTAATCTGGCTTACTCTGACATTATTAACTCTAGTATATAATATTGCATCCATTGTTACCGCAAAGTTGCGTAGGGTTAGTCATGAAATTAAGTTTAGTTTGAGTGGAGCAAAGGGCACACTAACTGAAATTTTAGAGTTCTGCTAACACTTGCCACTGGTTAAAGTGTAATTAGTCTGTAAAGGCTAAAAAGGGGGAATTTGCATTTAGGACAACAAAATGTTGATAAACCAACATGACTAAACCAAAGCTGCTATCAGAGAAAGTGATATTGGTTGGCTTATATCTGTAGTAGTGGTCATGACCTCTGACTAGAGATAGTATTACTTTAATTCAACTGTATACAGATTTATGGGGAATAAATATATGACATTTAGAGAGCACAAGCATTGTGGCGGTCAATTAACAATGCTAATTGTTATTTAAGTCAATTAACTCTGTCCAGTGACTAATACTGGCAAATTTATGAACGTGAATAATAAGAGAAAAGAGTTAAATAGAATAATCAAATTCCAACCTAAATTCGATGTCATGATAAAATGGAGTCAGTTAAAAGGAATTTGAATTTAATTGGAATTAAACTACTTGAAACGACCGAACGCGTAGTGATCCTTCACCTGCTTATCGGAAACCGTTGGTGGGCCGATTGGATGGGCCATACAAGACATAACTATAACATATAAAGTCAGAATTACGTAATTATCATAATCATATATATATATATATAATTTCCACTTTCGTCATCATTTTGACTGTCACAATTATAACTTTTTAGTCTCATAATTTAAACTCATTTTGAAAGTAAAAAAAATCATCTTGACCTTTTATCATAATAAAATAAAATTATAATTTCAACATTATCATAATTTCGATTTATATCATTGTAATGATCTTACCTTAAAATAAACCTATAAAATTCTAAATATATCTAATTGTGAGCATATGTAATCGCATTTTGACTTTGTTGTAATTCTAACTTTATCTCATAATTTCAGCTTTTTTCATCATTCACTATTTATTCACATCATCACTTTTTATCTCATAATTATGTATTTTTTATTATAAATTATTATAAATAATTTTTCTTTCTTATATTGCAGAAATTAGAATCTACAGTAATCATCTTGAAAACTTGAGAATTTTTTTTTTCGTCCCTTACCCCTAGAACCAAAACAGGATCCTGGAGAAGGCTCTTGCACACAGGCAAAAGCATTGATATTCAGGTGGGCTCCTAAAGCCTGAGTCAGTCCGAGAGTGGTGGTGCGCCTTCCCTCACCCAATGGAGTAGAAGTAATTCTGGTCACAGTAACACAGGATGGATTGACTTCGAAAGCAATGCATTTAGTTTGTTTAGCAAATTGCTCAGAGACAGAGCTTAAACAAGATGTGAATGCAGTGTGTGAACCAGGCTTTAATGGAGTGTTGCAAGATCTTATTTGGTGTTTGTGGAAAGTTACTACACTATAAGTTTATGCTAATGTTCACAATTATATTTAAAAATGCATCTTACCCAGTGACAACCACATAGTTCCCATCAGGCTGTTTCTCCATGCGCTTCAGAACATCTAGTCGTATCTTAGCCCTACTTCTGCCATATGGTTCCACTTCCTCAGAAAACAGGCCCAACTCTCTAGCAAGCTGACCGACTGGTTTGCTTTGGCATGAATATGAGATTGCAGCATCACTAAGAAATGCAATAGGCATCACATGGGTCAGCAAGAGTAATGATGTACTTCACAGAATATGTTACATTTAAACTATCTTTACAATAGAAAGCAAGCCACAACAGTACCTCTGGTGAGGCTCGTGGGGTTTCTTCTTTGTGTACACTATGCCCCACTTCCCTGGAGTGTATGTCTGCAGGAACTGCTTTGCACTTTCAACTGTATTCTGATCCAAATCCAAATGAGAATAACATTAGCATTTGTAAAAGTAAATATTATCAGTTTCCGGCCAATATTTAATTAAAAAGACAGATCAAACAAAGGGCACTGATGAGATCATTAAAGTACAATGAAACAGAAGACAGACAATATATGTAACAACATTAGATTTTTTCCATTAGTCAATATTTAATTCAGCAAGTTCACTTCGCCATATTGTTAAATTTAGATTTTTTTGTTATCAAATCTTTAAAAATGTCATCTTTAGTAAACTTCAAAACATACATCCATTTTCATATATTATACTACCGTTTGGGGTCATTAAGATTGAATGTTTTTAAAAGAAGCCTCTCAAGCAGTAATTACTCCAGTCTTCAGTGTCACATGACCTTCAGAAATCATTCTAATATGCTGTTTTGGTGTAACAAAAAAAATCTGTTTATCATTGATTTTCCTGTTGTTATTTTCATTTGCACCAAAGCAAGTGAAACTGATTCTTCCTAAATGGACAGATTGATATCCGTGAAGTTTAAGTGACTTGGTGTTATACTGTAATGATTAAGTGTTAGGTTGTGATGGCTAAATTCACTTTTAATTTTTAGTCTTTTTTAAGGTTATTTCTATTTCTATTCTATTAAGGGAATTTTAAGAATGACACATCTTTAATATCTCTAATGATAGCCCCAAAACGGACATTGTGAAGAAAAAAATATGAGATTTCAGGAAATTTTTTTACAATGTTCTTGCAAATGTTTTGCACTCTCTGAAAAACTTTGCATTCGCTTCAGAACACAACATTTTTGTGAGGGAGCACAAAAGGTTTTGCGAACAAACTAAATTTATCAGGGGGGTTGAAACATTTTGTGAGCGAATGCACAAAGGTTCTCGGGGGAATGCAAAACATTTGCGTGAGAACACAAAAACATATAATTTTTCCTCCAATCTCATAGTTTTCCCTCCACCATGTCCCCTTATGGGCTCCATAAGTTTCAACTAAGACCAATATAAACTTTTAATTTGTGACAGTTAATACTGTTGAGCAGTTCAGAAAGTAAATCTTCAAGGAAAGCAGTTCAACCTTTCCACTGATTTTAGATAGTGAGCATGAAATAAAATTACTCAAAGTGACAGGTTTTTCATGATTAAATGTACACAGATTTTGCAAGTCGGTTCCATTAAATGCAGTAAATACTCTCGCCAAAAATCTCTCAAGTCTTTGCATTTGTTTGGGAAAGTCCAGAGTAGGCCTACATCTTATTGAATTAATTTGCCTGTAGTAATTGTTGCTCCGTTTAAAAATAGGTTAAACAGACTAATTTGTTCCTGAAATGATACCTTCATCAGCATAGCTACAGTCATGGGTCCGACACCACCAGGCACTGGTGTGATGTATCCAGCTCGTTCTTTAGCTGAGGGGTAGTGCACATCCCCCACCACACGTTTCCCACTGGCTTTACTGCGGTCTGTGTGCGAGTTAAAGTTAAACAAAAACCAGCAGCTATTTAATATTCCATAAATACTTTAAACAAGTAGATGCAGTCAAGCAGAGAGACCTGGTATATGATTGATACCGCAGTCTATGACCACCGCCCCCTCCTTCACCCACTCTCCTTTCACCATCTCAGCTCTGCCAGCACCCACAACCAAGATATCTGCTCTACCCACCTAAAGAAAACAAGACACTGAAAGTAATTCACTCCAACACTCCATTCATTACACCAAACTACATGCCAGGTCAAGGTCTATACTCAACAATGGTAAAGCAAACAATAAATACATCTCACATTTCTCACAATGAGCTCTTCATTGATGTAAAATCTAGATGATCTAGAATGTAATGGGAAAAGTGATAAAAAATAGAGTGTGAGAGAAACAGATAATCCCAACCTGTTCAGCGAGATCGAGGGTCTTTGAATGACAGGTGGTCACTGTGGCGTGGTTCCACAAGAGCAGATCGTGCATTGGAGCTCCAACGATCTTACTGCGGCCGATCACGACAGCATTCTTTCCCATCACACTCACACCTGCACACATAAATCACACTTGCTAGTGAGCTGCATAGAGCGGCAGCATTTTGTGAAAACTCTAAAATCTCTTATCTTAATTTTCTACCTTGTTTGAGACCAATAGCAAAGCAGAAACACATGTAATCCTTTTTGAAGTAGGCAGAATTCATTGTAATATGTTCAGCGTTTTTATAAAAAACCAGCATGGTCGACAAGGTAATAGAAATATTAGTTGCACAAACAAATGTAGACAACCGTTCAAATGGTTTGAGGTCAGTACGTTTTTTTCCATTAATTAAGTGACAGTACAACATGCAACATGGTTACAAAATTTCAAATTAATATTGATCATTTTTTACTTTATACTTATCAAAAAATACTGAAATACATGATGGTTTCCACTTAAAGTATGAAGCAGCACACCTGTTTTCAATGTTGATACTAATAAGAAATGTCAGCAAAAAAAATATGCATAAAAGAGACATTTCTGAAGGATCATGTGACACTGAAGACTGAAAATTCCATTTAAAATAAATTACAAAACATACATTCAATAAATTACATTCCAAAATCAATTCAAATAGAAAATGGCTATTTTAACTTGAAATAAAATGATCACATTTCTGTATTTTTGATTAAGTAAATGCAGCCTCGTTTAGGATTAAACCATTCTTTTTAAAATACAAAAAATTTGTATCAACCCCAAACTTTTGAACAGTGGTGTATATTTTATTAAAGACAACAAAACACCAAAAAAAGAGCTGTATAATACAAATGGAATATTTTACGTAATATTCTTGGTGTATTTCTAAGCTTATTACAGATACTGTCCGTGTAGGCAGTAGATAATAAGGAAGCTCACTAGGTTTTGGATCGAGCTCCTTTCTGACTCACCTAGACGTGCTGCAGGGAAAAAAATTGTTCTGGAGGCTTCTTTACTTTCCTTAGGGTGACAGCTCATTTCACCACCCAGTCATTAACTGCATTTCTCTCTGTGTGTGTGTATATATAGATTTCACACCTATCCAATGACTCTGCACACTCATTGTGGTGTAGTATGAAGGCCTCTAAGACAATCATGCTATGATTCTGACTGATGAGAGGTAGAGCTCATAGGAAGAGGTTCACAAGGTTTCCACCCACCTGTCTGACTGATTAGCTCCATACAGCCATTAGGAGTGCAAGGGATGAAACAGTCACCCAGGTCTCCACGAGACAGCTTTCCTGCATTTATACTGGTCAAGCTGGAAGGAAGACAGATCAAATAATATACAGTAGATACAATATTCTGTGGTTTGTTTTTAAATGTGCTATGCATTAAGGAAGTTTTCCTAATAATTTATATCAAGTAGGCATGACTATTTGCTGCGTTTTTGATTTTAACTATATTTTTTAAACATTATTGACACTGAGAGGAACATACAATAAAAATTGATTTATGCTTGAAGCTGATGAATCTATCCTGAGGATGTGTAAACAACCTGCAGGTGAATATTGCTTATTTGTGCAGATTTGTTCCTCTCAAAATTACATTTACTTCGATAACCCATTTGAAATGAGGAAAATAAATGGCCAATATTCACATACATCTACAAATGAATAACGCTCTCTGACTTTGGGTGCAAAACACAGATTAGAGAGCAAAACAGAGTGATTAGACCTGGAAACTAGAACTAGCAGACTGAAACGATGGGAAAAAAACAATTTTAGCTTGTGTTGAGCTTTGAGTTTCTATTCCAGTTATTTGATAGAATATACTGTAGATAGAATACAATTCACTATTTCTCCTATACTCTGTGCTCCTCAAACATATATTTTAAGCATGTCAGTTTGAGTACTGCACCGTATCTTTCTTGAAAAACAGCAACAACAGACTTCACCTACCCATCAACATCTTTTTCTGGGGCCACAGCATTGGTCACTTTCTCTGTGTTTATTGGGTTGATGGAGTCAAGAGGTAGTTGAACGATGAGACCATGAACCGCTGGGTTCTCATTCACAGCAACTATGCTTTTTAGGACCTAAAATCAGTGGGGATCAGCCTTCAGACTTCTCACAAAACAAACTTTAATTTGCTGTGTGCCACAATTTATTAATAGATTAGTGTGCTATTGATCGATTCCAACCGATGATCAAAAGAAGATTGATCTGCATGGTTCAAAGTTGCTTCCCACATCTCAAATGTTCATTATAATCAATTGTGAGCAAAGCTGCATGTATATATGAAAGGAGAAAGGATAGAGAACAAGACAAGGTGAATCACACATTTGTTATTGTTGCTATTTCTCTTACTTCATCTTCCGTGGCTGTTTCGGGAAGCCTAATGTGGTTTGCATTGATTCCAATCTATGTAAGGGAGAGAGACAGTGTCAGCGAGAGGTTTATGATAAACATGATTTCTGCTTATTAAATCAGCTCACTGAACCTCAGCCGCTGCCTTGAGCTTCATGCTGATGTAAAGGTTTGAGTCATCTCTGTCCCCAACCTAGAACAAACCACAGGCTACATGAGAGTGTGCAGAGGCAGTAAAATATGAAATTGATCTGATATTTTTATAAATGATAAATTGTTAGTCTAACACTTTGGTGTTTTTTACGTTTGCATCCAGAAAAACAGAATCAGCAAACTCACTGATCTAATACATATCTATGATCTCACACAATGCTGGTAAAAAATAAAACATTTATAAAAATATGCTGTATTATCTGAATATTTTAATATTTCTGGGATTTTTTTCATCAATTTATGCTTAATATTCTATAGTTGTTTATTATATGAATATAAAAATACAAGTCAAAAATATTTAAATATTATAAACTATTTTGTACATTCATTTTTTATAAATAATATGATTTTTTCAACTGAAATTTAAATGCATTTCTTTTAATCCAGTTTTGATTATGTTATGAACAAATACATTTATCAAAAAATACCAAAATATTTAAAAGAACAGCAAAACAACACCGTATAATCAGTGAGGTTATTATGAACCAAGACATGTGTCACACATCATATCAATGTTATCTTATCCCAGTGACCTTAAACTAACACACCTTTTCTTTCACGTTGCACACTTTTGCATTTATTAACACATGACCATGAAGCCATAGGGAGATTATCTATTTTAACAAAACACCCACAACCATGAGAGAGAAGAAAATGGCACATTACCAAATGACCATCTGGAGCAGAGTGAGAGAAAAAGAAGAAATATGAGTCAGAATATTAAAAGAGATGAAATTATACAGCTAGCATTCACCACAAGGTGTATTATTGTCATGATTGCGTGTGTGGAAACAGCACGAAGATGAAGGAAATAAATGAAAACAGTCTTTTAATCACAAAACTCGGGCGACTAAGGAGATAACAAAACACAACTTAACATGGACGAGAACGGACGAAGAATGAGGGAGAACACAGGGTATAAATACACAGGGGACTGATCAGATAAACGAGACACAGCAATATGTTGGATGACAACTAGGAAGCACATGGGGAAACTGAAAGAACATAAACAGAGAGTGAACACAGACAAACTGAATCAAATCCTGACAGTTATATGGGTCAAAATAATGAGCAAGATGTCAGAATGACCTGCAGAACAACCAGGCCTGGCCTAAAGCCTGAGAACTGAGTCTTCATCTCTGCTACCTCCTTCTTCAGTCTCTCCTTCACCTGTCTGGACATAGAGAGAAGAAAGGCATTTAAATAAAATTGAATACATTTCTTAATCAATGTATTGCACAAATAATAAAGTCAAAATATACATTAAAAGCATTATTTTAAGCTGCAATCTTAAGAAGCTGAACTTCACCTAAATGTCTCTCAAAAAGTGTAATAAGCAGAATTAAAACATAATCTTGTAAATTAAATTTAGTTTTTTTATGTTTTTGACAGAAGTCTCATCAAGGTCACATTTATTTGTTAAAAAACACAGCAAGAACAGTCATATTTTAAAATAAGTTTTCTATTTTAATATATTTTAAAAATGTAATTCATTCCTGTGACAGCAATACAACATGTATCATTACTTCAGTCTTCAGTACTACATGATCCTTCCAAAATCATTATAATGTGAAAAGAAACATAAAAAAATATATTTGTAGAAAGTTTTTCATTTTTTTCAGGATTCTTGATGAACAATTTATTTGAAATATGATTGTTGTGTATTAACGGTTTCAACAGTTGAATGCATCCTTGCATTTTATTTGACCAAAAATATATCTATAAATAATCTATTTGATGATTAAATGACTCAATATTAATATAGTTCTGTAATTCAATTATTAAATGAAGAGAATATGGCCAGGCTTAAAATGTAACCCTCAACATGTAACATTTCTATGTCCAAAAAAGGGGGTCCCTGGCCTGAAAAAGATTGAAGCGCCCTGATCTATCTGACACCTACATCCGAAGGACCCCTCAAACACAGAAACTTACTGCGAGGTCTTGTTTCCAGACACAATGGTTGCTATGGTGCACTGGCTGTCCCGGAACCTCAAAGCTCCTCGTCTGAACACAGAGGCAGTGAGGGAAAACATATCCAGCTACTGAGCACAACAAAGTGGCAAAGTTAGTAGGAAAACATTATAGAGAGAAAAATGCACATTCAAATCAAGCTGCTTTTGTATTCTACAGATATCAACACCTGTCCTGTGTGACTTCTTCCTCTCTGCTTTCTACATGCGTCTCCTCTGCTGTCACGGGAAACTGTGTAGTGTGCAGCTCCCAAACCTCCCAAAGAGTGTTATCGCTGGATCCAGCTGCGGCATTCCAGACTATTCCAGTATGAGTGGGGAAGCAAGCTGATAAGGAGCTTGTCAAGGCCGCAAAAGCTTAGACAAGCTCGAACAAACAATCACATGGTGTGTGGAAGAATCTTGCACAGGGCCATAGAGGTTAAAATACAACTGCTGGGTTGTAAAGGAAGTGGGCTGTTTCATAGCAAAGAGCCAGGCAGCCAATCAGGGATCCTTTGAGCTGAAACAGGAGCATTTCTGGGACTATGAGCTCTGTCTCCTCCTCTTCTTTCTGGCGTGTGAAAGAACTCCAGCATGTGATCTCAAAATCAGAGTCCCTCCTTCTCACTTTTCTGTAAGCATCCGAAAGTCTTCGAAACAGCTGTCAATCATACAGACTCTGGGAGGAGTCGAGTGCAGAGAAGTTGAAGCACTTGATTCTCGTGTTTACGGTTTGTGCTGCCTGCAAGCTCATACTATTTGTTTAAGGCATTTCTGCCATGATGGTGAAAATGATACCGGTGAGGTGTGTTCAACTTTCAATTTTGTAAGTTTGAAGTGTTACAGATTTCAAGGGTAGTCTTTAAAAATGCTTTTATGGCATACTTAAAAGAAAAAATAAATTTATTTAAAACATGCATACGATATCATAAACGTTATTCGACTAAAGAAAATGTAAACAACAGAAAACTTTAGAATATCATTACGTTTCTAACGGTTTGTTGTTGTTCGCTTTAGCGCCCTCTAGTGAGAAGCTGTTCCATATCGTCTTTGAGAAGTTTTCCTCTGCAGACGCAATCATTGAATTATTAGTTTTAGTTTTTAGACTCAGTCATTTAGTTGAAGCCTATGTGGGTGTTTATTGTAGGTATTTTTGGCAGATTATCTATTTGTTATATGGCGGTCACTCTTTTTAAACATGCCTTCAAACTAAACAACTAACAAATACTGTACATAATTGAAGTCTTCTTATTATTATTATTTTTATTGTTAAGAAGAAGAAGATTCGTTTCTTGAGCACCAAATCAACATATTACAATGATTTCTGAAGGATCATGTAACTCTGAAGACTGAAGTATGGAAAATTCAGCTAATATATATAGGTATATATATTTTATAAAATAAAAGCTATTTAAAATCGTAATGTCATACTGTGTTTTGAAATTAAATAAATAGTTCTCGCCATTAGTTGCAGGGAGCAAATATTGCCCGTTAATAGTAATAATAATAACAACATCATGTTAATTTCTGCCGCTGCCACCATTAAAGCTAAAACTTCTGTAACCACTAGGGGGCGATATCGTGTTAGCTTATAATGTAAGTGACCTCACAAACGATTCAGTTTTTTAAAACATATTAAATGTTAACATATTAAAACAAAGCATACATACTTGTTTAATATACAAATGTGGTTATATTCTTAACAGAAAATACACGGGTGTATTGCCACCTAAATCAAATTTGTCTTTTTAATAGAACACTCAGCATTGAGACACTTACAAACAAAATACTGCAGCCTACAAAGGAAATCAGACTGATAAAAGTTAATCTTTTAAACCACAACTGTGCTTTTCTCATACACAATCCAGCCTCTATCCCCACAAATGTACAGTCTATCTGGCTATCCACCATGCAGATCCAACAGGCTCTCCAGAACACCATTAGTGTCCTATAAGCATTAAAATAATTAGAATTATTTCCTGCTTAAGGGACATTAGACTGTAATTGCTCTGGTCTGACTGATCTTGTTAGCCAAATAATATAAGCCTGACTTCCTTCTGGTTCTGAGGAGAAAATATTTGAAGAGTGATTTTACATTTACACGCATTGCCAGAAGTAGGCCCATTACATCATGCCACATGAGTCACTGAGACGCCACTGACCCAGAACTTCTGGACTGATAATCAAACAAGATACTGGTAGATACTGGTTATTCAAATAGTATTAATGCACAGTTAAATACAAACACACAGTTAATCCAATTATAGAGGTGTAGAACAAGCAGTAACACCATTGCTCTTTCTACCACTTGGTATCAGAAATAATTGAAATCACTGTATTGTATTGTATTGATTTTGTACTCCTCATTTGTCTTCAAATCCCGCTGAACGACCTGCTCAAATTCCTAAAGACTCAGACAAGTTCTCTGGCAGAGGTAGGTTATCAATTTATAAAAGGAGGATAAAATGTGTCTTATAGCTACATACAGTTTCCTTTAAGATATCATGAAACCTCCATTTTATTTCTGGTCGTTCACAATGTGACTTATATCTGATGACGTCCAGTTTCTCAATGCAATAAACCTGGTTGCTTTTGCTCTTATTAGAAAAGCATTTTTGACTTTCATCATGCCTTACTGCTTTATCTCTCCACAATCTAAAGTGAAATTTATATCTGTAAATATCAAATAAATGCAGTTCTTTTGAATGCCCATTCATTAGAGAATTCTGAAAATAATCAAATAGCACATAAATGATAAAAATACAGCACATTAATAATCATATTTTCATGAACACCAAATCACCATGATTGTGTCATAATGATTTCTGAAGAACCATGTGACATTGAAGACTGGAGTAGTGGCTGCTGAAAATTCTGCTTTTCAAATCACAGGAAAAAAACAGTTACATTTTAAACTGTAATAATAGTTCTCTGTATGTGATGCATAAATAATTTTGCATAAATACATTTTTATAATTATTTATAACGTTTTATCATCTAGTCTAGTTAGAATGTTGTTTGTCATCTAACAAACCCTGAATATCTATACATGCAAATACACACACAAATATATACACATACATGCATACTTATCTATCATTGTTTTGATAATGAAACAAGTACCGAACCTCAGTCTGACAATTAAGGTTGAACAGAACCGATTTCTCACAAAGTTCGCTTTATAAGTTTGCATTATGCGCTTTTGCTAACAATAAAAGTGTACTCAATTTAATTTTCAGCATGCATAAATTCATAATCCATTTGATAAATTATCCCAGCAAACATGCAAAAAGTAAAAAACTTTTATTTAGTCAATAATCAACATAATTATACATAAAATGTTGATGTGGCTGACTGTGAAAAGCCCTGTCTTCCTGATGCACAACATGAAATATTAAATTTACAAAGGGACTTCCTTTGCCCATGTGATGAGGGACATTATGACATTCCTCCTCCACCACCTCCTCCTCTATAGAGCTTTAACGTTCCCTCTTACACACACCTTTGCTGACAAGCTCAAACTTGCCTATGACATGGCACTAATAGTACTAAGAACTGTGTGGGCGTATGTGTGGGCGGCTTGCTTGTTGAACAGATTGGCCTGTATGAAAATGATGTCCTTATCAGGGTTGATGCATTCCCTGGAGAAAAATGAGCTAGCCAAAACAAACAGAGATAAAGTAAAAGGGATTAGTACATGTCTTGCATATATGTAGTAGTTAATGTGATTCCAATGCTTAGAGACACAGAGACATTCACATTCTCACAGCAATATGCAAAGATGGTCCAATTATCTCTCCTTTTCCGAGTTCTTTTGGCCTTTTGTAACTTTTTCTTCTTCTTTCCTCTAAAGTAATGGACTGGAAATCACAGAGTGCTTTATTTGCACTCTGCTTTTACATTTTAATTCACTAAGGACAGCGCATTTTGTGACTCTGATTGCTAATAGGGGTGTGAAAGCAAAATTACTTTGTGCTTGTTGCTGGGGAGGTGAAAATGACATTATTTCCTGAACGAGTGCAGACGGTCAACTCTGTCCTACTTATGTCACAGGGTAGCCTTATTCTTCATAAAACAGAGTAAGCAAGACAGTACGATAAATCAGCTATGGTGATCACCAGTGGAAATGAAAAGATGAGACATGATGGTGATTTAGGGGCAGCACTGTGCTTTTTCTCTCTCTCCCTGGATGCCAGACTAGAGTCACTTGTGTCAAAAAGCATGCAAAGGTAGGAAGGCACATAACTAAATGGGTCATTGAACTGGGACAGCGTGTAATATTTGCAGCGTGAAAAAAAAATGCCATGGAGATCAACCTAAATGCAGATTCACATAAGTAAGACTTGTTTATGAGAAGCTTAATAGATTAGAGTGCAAACTGTTTGGTTGTTGTGGGACAAATTCAACACATTGCCTTTATTGCTGAATCTACTGTGCGTACAAATCAGGAACAAGATGAACACTGCAACAAAATTACAATGATATTAATTCTGGAGTTGTCCAAGCTTATTTATTACAATCGATAACTGAGAGACTCAAGTTGGTGCCAGTTGCATTGAGTTAAAGATGAATCATAAATGTATTGTATTATTTGCTTGGAGAAATTCCGTATTAAATCCATTTATCTGATAAAGTGAGTTTTGTCAACTTTTTCAGTGCAGTAGCATATGGGTTCAAAGACATTAACTCTTTCCCTGTCAGCTTTTTTTTAAATGTTATGTTTTTATTTGCCAGCCACTTCCAGGATTTTTCATAATTTCATGGCCCCCAGATTTTTTATGTGTGTCTAAATATCTGAACATGTAATGTTGAAAGAACAGAGCCTCTATTTTTAAACAAACAATAATTTTGTTTTTTTATTTCTAGTTTCATGCATGTATTTTTTTTTAAACCAACAGTTCAATGTGGGTAAGTTTCATTAAAAAACAACAACATTTGAAATAGAAAGCAAAGAAATCTGCAATACTACAACGTGAACTAGCAATGTTTTTATCCTTGTTTCTGCTCCTTTTTTTGCCTGCTTTGACCCGGAAAGTCTCTACTCTTTCAAAAGATGCGTAATTGTGCCCCCCTGCCATATAACAGTAAAAACACGTAAAGGAGGATAATTCCATCAATCGCGGGGAAATATTTAAATATCGACAAGAAACTTTAATTGTGATTTGCTTTTCTTCCCGTTTGTAACGTATATACGAGTTGAGCGGTTTATCTGAGGAGGAAAATGTGGTGCTTGAAAATGTCCTAAGGAACTGACTGGATTGTTGTCATTTGCTTAATGTTGCGATATCGCGAGAGTGACAGGTTACTGGAGGCGTGATTTTATTGTCCTGCCATGTGCCCTCACACACTAATGTACTTATAATCAGAGAGATGTTGAGAGGGGGAGGAAATTATGTTTTTGATTAAAGATTATGAGGGCACATTGATAAAAAAAGAAAAGAACAGATAAATAATTTACTTGTAAATCTCTGTAATGTTTCATAAAAAAACAAGACCTGTCAATGTTGATTTCGTTGTCATTAAGTAATCTACATTTATCTAAATTTTCGACTTTCCATTCAAATAAAGTGGCTGTCCGGCAGATGGCGCTAAAGTTGATTACATTAGTGAGCGGTGGCTAGTCTAACAAGCTTCATAAAAAAATAAAACATTGAGCACCACAGGTTTCCATCAACAGGTTACAAAATGAAATATTTCACGAAAACTGTATTGCGAGGTTACACACAAAACAATGAAACCCTGAGCCTCAACCCCCTTTTGAAGTGTAACAAGCCATTGGCTGACAGTAAATGGGCTGAAAAACATTTGAAGCCTGACTCACACTGTGTGTGAATAAATCACCCACTGAGCACTGCGAAACATGGGAATGTTCATTTTAGCAAACTCTGTTTCTGCCGATTATAATTTCTTTCAGATTTCCAATTTCTACAATCTGGTTTAACCCGTAAATGATTGGGTAGAATGATGATAGCAATTTATTTGTAATATTTTCAGGTGAGACCACTAATTTGATCCCCTGCGTGACAAAAAAAATAAATAAATATAAGCCTGCAAACTAGATACAAGATGAAGACAAAAATAAAATATGATGATCTAAAGCTACCCAATGTTACTTCACTTATAGAGTGACTGCTGTGAGAGAAATCAGTGGGGAATCATGGATTGGTAACGCATTCCTGAATCAAATTATGGAATCACCTTTATCAGATACAGTCACAATTCTTCTATTAAATCAGCAAAACTTTGTTATTTTTTCATTTTCTTGAAATATATAAAAAGTAGACGCTCAAGAGGCACTGGGGAGCTAGACAAAGCCTGAAAGAATTGCCCAAAGCATGTTTGAAGCCATTGCACTTTAAAACCTTAAAGGTCTTATTAAAAACAGCAAGAAGAGCTTCGGTTTGTGAGGAGTGGGATAAAATCCCTGAATACATTTAGGACACTTATGCAGCTCTCTGTCCATTTGCTACCATTTTTTGGTGGGGGAAGGGGTAATGTGCTCTTTCTTTTCTTCTTTAATGACATCTTTTACTTGATAATCCCTTGATGCAGAGGAGCCTTTGAAACCCAGTGGAGAAGAGGGTCATGAGGTGGTCCTTTACCATTAGCACAGAATTAATTAATTGACAATCTAAGAAAAACGGCTTGCTGTTCAAATCTTACTGAGTGAAGCGAGAAGAATATGATGAGGTCTGATTTCCATGAGCTCAGTTTCTTTTTATTGATTGATATATTTATTTATTTTTGCTTAGAGACATAGCACTCGCTGTATGTGGGATTATCGCTGTGTAGTCAAGCAGAAGAGCTTCAGATATGCAGGCCAGATACAAGTCAGGGCTATCCAGAGGCAAATAATATAGAGTAGTAGAAAAAGACAGACAACAGTAAACACATAATGGACATCTGATGGGACAAAACAAACAATTAACTACCACTACCAAACTTGCCAGATATGCTAAAATCATAGTGCAAATAATGCAACTTATGTTTCAACTGGTCAAAAAGCACTGTCAAGATTCCACCAGACTTCCAGTTCCAGAATTCTCAATTTCATTGGGGTGTAACCTGATAAAGGTTGTGAAAATCAAACATTCACTTTAACTTTTGCGAGAATTAGTCTGACATTCATATGAGCCAAATTTGCTGAAAAGTGCACTAGATTGGGATCCTTACAATAGGTAATGATACCTACTAACAGTAGTTTCTGTGTAGTGTGTTTCTTGAAATAAAATGTTGTTTGTACTGTATGCGAATACAGAGAATTGTTTTTAGTAACTGTATTTTCCACAGAAACCAAGAAAAATGACCCTCTTTCTATGGTGCCAGAGCAAAATCCCATTACTTATCAGGCTATTTCACTATCCTTTTAGCATTACCTGATAATATTATAGATAGAAAGCTTCTTTTGTAAATCAGGATGTATATGTGGTGTTTTTCATAAAGGTTATCAAATTATTCTTCACATGCATTATCTATATCAAATAAAATAGCTATATAAATGAAGCTTCCCATTTGAGAGTAAAGCATGATAGCAGAGCTAGATGCAATGTCCCTATATCTCAGAGGGAAAAGAACATTTTTAGATACACTGCTACTGAATAAACAGATATTTTTGCCAATAACAGACACAAAATTACTCATAATTTAACCAAATATCCTGTCACAGACACTGGGCAATAAATGGATGAATCTTCTAAAACATGCATGAAGTTCTCACATCTATTTCATTGTGATTATTAAGGATTCCCTTGCTAATGGACAGGTACTTTACTTTACCCCATATACTCATTTGGAGTGATTGTAAAGGTGATTGACTGAAAATGGATGTAATTCCTAATGATTCCGCTTTCAAGTTTTCAATGCATTATTCAGGAATCAACAGTACAGCAATTTGGGTCCCCTGAATTCTATGAATATATCCATATACAAAAAGAGGATGAATGTTTTCTACACTATAGCTTATTCCAGTGCAGTTTCTATTCTGGAAGCAGGTTCATTTTAAGTTTAGCTCTAAAAATAATGAACACCTCATGCAGCTCTCTGTATTTCTGAATTCTTGAAAATGTGTCAAGTAGCAACAGAGACAGTTCAAAGATTGAATCTATAACGTAGAGACGCAGAGTGACAATGTGAGCTCCAGACAGGAGTAATAGTTTTCCCCTTGAGCTTATGTACTGCAAAATTCAGGAACAGAGAATATTGAAAATAAAGACTTTTCATAACCATAAGCATGAAAAGGAGATCACTGACATCAGTGGAGGCTATCCTGAAGCACTGGCAAGTCTGTTCTCATTTAATTGGATATGAATTGTTAATATCATTTTGGTGAAGGTGCGCTTGCATTGGAGCAAAATGGTGAAAGGATTTCGTCAATATTGCATGGCAGGTCTCAAGAGGTTAAAAGAATGGAAAGAAACTCAATGAATTAGGGAACAAGGGATGGAGTCCTTCGCAACCTCTAAATGAAAGGGACATAGAACTTACAGTAAATTGGGCATTGTATTCAGCATTTGAAAAGATGAACAGTACAAGTGTGCACAATGAACAATAAATCATGCTTCAGGTGTTGTGTGCTAGACATACTCATTAATAAAATAATAAAACGCCATAGGTGAACTTGATTAAAGAAGGATAAAACAACAGTTTTGCTCTGGGCAGAGTTACAATGCATGAAATTCACTAATTAGTAAAGTGATGAAATTAATTATTACATGATAACAGTAAGACAACAGGACCTTAACATCTATAATTTAAAACTAGATCATTAAAAAGCCTCCATTTTAAAAAGTCTCCAAATCTTGACTGACAAAATACAAATTTGCTGCCAACTGTTGTCAAAAGTATGATTCAGGAACAGTGGATTTAGCCCATGCATATAATTACCTGCATCTCAGATACCTGCGTCTGGAATACTTGATACTGTCACGAAACGGGGTGTTGGTGTGCGATGCGGCAGAGACGAGGAGCGGCAGGATACAAACAAACAGCACTTTTAATAATAAACTGAAAACAAAACACTTTAAATAACAAAACAAAGAGGCACACTGTGCAAAACCAGAACTCAGGTAGGACAGGCAGAACATCCACATACCAATACAACAACCGACAAACACAAGGGAAATGCACAAGTGATATATACACAAGGGAAAACAGCAACACCTGGGAGACTAACGAGGAAGTGATTGCAAGACAGGTGTAGGGAGTGAAACAATGACCCAATAGACAAGAAGTGAAACAATGACAAGACTGACAGAAAGTGACAAGGAAGACCCAGACAGAAACAGGGACACGTGTTACATAACGCCCCCCTTCCGGTAGGCGCGTCCTCGCGCCGTCAAAGTAACAACTGCGGAGGGTGGGCGGGGGACCAGGAGGGGGACAGAACAAGACTTGACAGACAAGAAACCAGAGGGAACCCAAAGGAGACAGAACTAGAACCAAGGAAAACCTGTGTGAAAAAGATAAACAAAAAATAAACAGACCTCAAGACATCAAGGAAAATAACTCAAAACAGTCCTAATGAAAAAATAAGTCAAAACACAGTCCTGACACATGGGGAAAAAATAAAAATAAAATACAGAGTCCAGGGGGAGGAAAAGGTGGGATGAGCCAGGCGGGCTCGGGCAAGGCCGGCGGGGTGAGCCAGGCGGGCTCGGGCAAGGCCGGCGGGGTGAGCCAGGCGGGCTCGGGCAAGGCCGGCGGGGTAAGCCAGGCAAGATCGGGCAGGGCGAGAGTCACTGGGGGCGCCGGCAGGGCGAGAGTCACTGGGGGCGCCGGCAGGGCGAGAGTCACTGGGGGCGCCGGCAGGGCGAGAGTCACTGGGGGCGCCGGCAGGGCGAGAGTCACTGGGGGCGCCGGCAGGGCGAGAGTCACTGGGGGCGCCGGCAGGGCGAGAGTCACTGGGGCGGCGGCCTCCGGGCCGGTAACGGGCTCTGGGACGTCGGCGAAGACCGGCGGCGGCTCTGGGATGTCCCAGAAGTCCAGCGGCGGGTCGGGCCACAGTTCAGGCAGCTCTGGCGGTTCGGGCCACAGTTCAGGCAGCTCTGGCGGTTCGGGCCACAGTTCAGGCAGCTCTGGCGGTTCGGGCCACAGTTCAGGCAGCTCTGGCGGTTCGGGCCACAGTTCAGGCAGCTCTGGCGGTTCGGGCCACAGTTCAGGCAGCTCTGGCGGCTCGGGCCACAGTTCAGGCAGCTCTGGCGGCTCGGGCCACAGTTCCTCGGGATCGGGCTCTGGCTGGCGGATCTCTGGATCGGGCTCTGGCTGGCGGATCTCTGGATCGGGCTCTGGCTGGCGGATCTCTGGATCGGGCTCTGGCTGGCGGATCTCTGGATCGGGCTCTGGCTGGCGGATCTCTGGATCGGGCTCTGGCTGGCGGATCTCTGGATCGGGCTCTGGCTGGCGGATCTCTGGATCGGGCTCTGGCTGGCGGATCTCTGGATCGGGCTCTGGCTGGCGGATCTCTGGATCGGGCTCTGGCTGGCGGATCTCTGGATCGGGCTCTGGCTGGCGGATCTCTGGATCGGGCTCTGGCTGGCGGATCTCTGGATCGGGCTCTGGCTGGCGGATCTCTGGATCGGGCTCTGGCTGACCGGTCGTAGCGGTGGTAGTCTTTTGCTGACTGGTTCGGAGCCAGACACTCACCTGACACTCGTGCACTGCTTGCTGCCAGCACATGCCGGTAGTGTCAGGGAGGTCTCGAAGTTGGAGATGGTTAGCTCCGAACCAGAACAGCTTCTTCAGTATGTCATCACTTAAAGATGAGAACGTGGCAAACATACGGAATTCTGTGGAGAAGTCATTAAAGTCCAGATTCTCCTCAGCCAGTTGGAAGACTTTTGCCAGAGAGTCCATGTTGCCACACAGTCCTTTTTTGGGAGACCAACCCTGGTCCGTTGTAGGTGACCAGCCTGGTCGGTTGTTCTGTCACGAAACGGGGTGTTGGTGTGCGATGCGGCAGAGACGAGGAGCGGCAGGATACAAACAAACAGCACTTTTAATAATAAACTGAAAACAAAACACTTTAAATAACAAAACAAAGAGGCACACTGTGCAAAACCAGAACTCAGGTAGGACAGGCAGAACATCCACATACCAATACAACAACCGACAAACACAAGGGAAATGCACAAGTGATATATACACAAGGGAAAACAGCAACACCTGGGAGACTAACGAGGAAGTGATTGCAAGACAGGTGTAGGGAGTGAAACAATGACCCAATAGACAAGAAGTGAAACAATGACAAGACTGACAGAAAGTGACAAGGAAGACCCAGACAGAAACAGGGACACGTGTTACAGATACTAATTGGTCAATCGCTTGTCTGTGGACTCACAATCTCGTTGCATAGAAACACTTGTTCCATCTTGACGTTAGTAATCGACTGTCGTGAAAATGACCTCAGACTTCAGTATTATTATTACTGTAATATTGTTGCTGTGTTCATCTTGTTACTGCACTGATTGTTTTGTACATTGTAATGGACATTTGTTTTCTTAACAGAAGCTATAAGAAAATATATATGTAAAATGATTAATAAAAAAAAATTCTTATAATTTTTTACTCTAATCAATAATTCTGTGTAATTTCATATAATAAGATGGATAAATCTACAGTCAGTCATTATTACAAAATATACTTCTATTCAAAGTCAAAGTCAAAAGTCAAAGTCAGCTTTATTGTCAATTCTGCAATATATACAGCACATACATACAGAGAATTGAAATTCTGTAACTCTCAGACCCAAGGTGCAACCAGGTTACATTAACAGTAACAACAGAGAGAGTTTGAATCAACACCGTTTTGTCAACTACTGTAAATATATAGAAATATACTTTAGAAGTATTATTGAGCTACTTTCACACTCAGGTGTATTGTTCACAAATAATAATAAAATTAATTAACAATAAAATAAATGTTTTAATGGATATGGTCATTATTTTTTTATATGAATTCACAGAATAAGACAAAGTGCTTGTTTGTCAAGGGTCTCCAGATGTGAATTATTGACTGTCCGTGTTGCAGCAAATAGCACTGCTTGGGACTGCGGGAAAACCGTGATACTTAGATTTCTGCACCTAATGAAGAATTCATGAATGTACCCATTGGAGCAGGACAGAAGTCAAGTGTAAGAACACACAATACTAGTGCCATTTCAGAGGTTGAGCACTTAATATTCTCAGTCTATTATCACACATGGGGTCTGTTATGGAATATTTTCAGGAGACCCAGACAGAGTTTGTTTGTCACAGAATATATTTTATTTACTTGCAAGGACTCGTCTAACACACACAGTAAAGCATGTATGAGAGGAGTGAGAGCAGTCTCTTCACTCGGCCGATTATACCCTCCTAAGTTACACGACAACATGCGTCATGGAAAAAGTTCTTTGCACACATAGTTGCAAACCTTACACGTTTGAGACAAGTACCAGTTGTTTGTCCCTCAATTCTCAGAATTCTTTTCACACTCTAGTCAAATTGTTACTTTCTTTTCCTGACTAGCTTCTTGTTCAACCTCGCTCACATAGTAGCTTGATTAAATGTCATGAGAGACACACAGATACTAAACATTTGCACAAGCATTTAAAGGATTATACATGCTTCTAAATTATCCTTACGTATTTTACTTCTATCAGTGTGGTTTGACTATGTTCATTTACTCAGCAATATTGCCCTAAGCACACATTATTATCATTGTTATTACGAAATTCTTCAGAAGCATAAATCAATAACACATTGGATAAAATTTCCATTAAAACATCCTATAACCACATTCATCGTTACCCACAGTTTTTATCTCTTCCAGGCCATACTTCCCCTTGGAATGTTTGTACAGATGATTTTTTAAACATTCAAATTTCGTTTGCCACCCACTGTAATACTCTGATTTTTCTTTATCATTCAGGTTTCTCCACCCACATTTGCACCCAGAGACGGTTCCCCATCCAGATTTGTAAGGTGCATAACAATAATGTTCAGGGTTGTCCAGTCCATTGTCCAGTATCATGTTTCCCCAGGCATGTGGAGATTTGGTGACATACACTCTGACTCCACTACCTTCTAGCTTGAAGCACGTCTGGTAATTTCTTAGAATCGGGGCGCAGGTTGCGGTCACGGTACCCCCTCTCTTCCCATACACCTTATTTCCTGTGGTCGTCTGGAGGACCCCCAGGAGTATCAGGCATATGGTTAGTTTAAGGAGTACCAGGCTGACTTGTAACGCCATGTTGTTGTTGATCTGTTCGTTTGCTTTGCAGTTACTTGTCCCGTTCTTCGATTTATCAGTGGTTTGTAGCCGAATTGAGTTAGGAAAAGAACAGAAGTGCTACCTGCTGTTGCTGATGTTGCTCCTGGTTCCAGTGGTATGCCTCCTAGCGCCTCAGAGTCCACGTTGAGTTGAGTTTCTGCTTTTACGAATGCCACGCCCAGACACGCTGGGTCGTCTCGCAGCAGTGAATTGGCTGTCTGTGTGAGATACAATCCTAGTAAATTTTGAAAATGGAATCTACCTGCTGGTTGGAGGTGACTCCACGGAGTGAATGCTCTTGCTCCTGAGTGGAAAGTGGCTTCTGGGTATTGATATTGTTCCCAGTAGGTGATGGGGAGTGGTCTAGATGCTGTTCTCAGGATCTGGGTCATTCGTGACCTCTGGTTCTGGTTCTGGGACCTTCTTGCAGTGTGATGCGTGAACCCACGTGGCTCTTTCTGCGACCTTCACTGCCGTCCTGGTCACTAGCAGGACCTGATATGGACCACACCACCTGGCTTCCTTCCACGACTTCCTTTTGCAGTTTCGAATAACCACCCACTGTCCTGGCTCGATCTGGTGGAGGGCTACTCCCGTGCTGCGATCTGGTCTCGCCTGCTGCACCTGTTTGGAAATATCACGAGCAGTCTTGCCCAGGTTAATACAATATTCCAACATTTCTTCCAACCCCTGGATTCCCTCTGAGCCTACTGTGGGAGGGCTCCACCCCATGTGTGGTGGTCTTCCCCACAATACCTCATAGGGACTCATTCCCAAGATTGGTCTGTTGCGCATGCGCATGTACATTAACGCCACTGGTAGAGCATCTGTCCATCCCAGCCCTGTTTCTGTCATTATTTTTACCAGTTTGTTTTTGATTGTTTGATTTTCTCTTTCCACAGCCCCTCCACTCTCAGGGTGGTATGAGCAGTGGAATGAGAGGTCCATGTTCAATTGGTCTCCCAGCGTTTTGATGGCTGAGCTAACAAAGTGACTGCCATTATCACTAGAGATTTTCTTTGGGATTCCCCATCGGGGCAGGATTTCCCTGAGTAGCATTTTTGCCACTCCTTTTGAGTCTGAGGCTGAGGTGGGCATTGCCTCCACCCATTTTGAAAACATGTCAACCATTACCAGACAGTATTTCTTACCTCTGTGTGGTGTCAACTCAATATAGTCTATCATCAGGTGTTCAAATGGTTCCTTGGGCGTGGGATGGCTAGCTTGCTCCACCCTTTGACCCCTCCCCACATTGTTTCTGGCACACGTGACACACTTGGCACAGTGACTTTCTGCTGCAGTGGAAAAACCTTTTGTGAAAAATGACTCATTAATAGCAGATAGCATAGCCCCTTTGCTGGCGTGATCTATTCCATGTGTTATTCTGCAATACATTTGAAAAAATTTTCTGGGGAGACATGGCCTGGTTACATTTGTTTGTACTTCTCCATACCATACCCCCTTTGAGTCTTTTGAACAACCAGTGTTTTTCCATGCTACTAAATCATTTGATGTGGCAGTTTTTTGCATTTCAATGATTGAGAGAGGTGTTGTTTTGTCTGAAATTGGTTTGTGCAAAAGCACGTGTGTCAGCTGCTGTTTAGCCGCAGATTTGGCTGCTATATCAGCCCTGTGATTACCTTTGCTGATGTCATCTTGTTTGCCCGTGTGGGCGGCACATTTAATGACACTGATTTTGCTTGGTTTTAGTATAGCGTCTAACAGGGCAGCTACCTTTTTGTGATGTAAAACAGGTTTTCCATCTGCCTTGAGGAAGTCACGGTGCTTCCATAGCGCCCCAAAATCATGCACAACCCCAAATGCATATCTACTGTCTGTATAGATGTTTACGGTTTGCCCTTCGGCGAGTTCGCATGCGCGTGTGAGTGCCACCAGTTCGGCTGCCTGTGCTGACATAGGGCCTAGGGGACCGCTCTCTACTGTGCCAATATCATCCACTACAGCATAACCTGCGATAGTTGAATTAGCTCCATCTTTGGTAGAGCTGCCATCTACATAAAACACTTTATCTGGGTTTTGAATTGGTATGTCCAGGAGATCGGGGCGTGGTGTGCAGACCACTGACATAACCTGCAGACAATCATGCGGCTCTCCATCGGTGGGCAGTGGCATGAGTGTTGCAGGATTAATGGTGGTGCATCGTTGTACTGTGATGTTTGGCATGTCAATCAAGGAAGTGGTGTATCTTAGCCATCGGGCTGCAGAAAGGTGAGAGGTGTTCTGTTCTAATAATATCAGTGAGACGTTGTGGGGGACAAGCAGAGTTAATTGCCCATACCCCACAAAGTCCCGAGATGCCATTACAGCTTTTTCTGCTGCTGCCACTGCCCTGAGGCATGGAGGCAGGCCCCTTGCCACATTGTCCAGGCGTGATGAGAAGTAAGCCACAGGTCTGAGTCTATCACCATGTGTTTGGCACAGCACAGATTTCATGTAGCCATCCTTCTCATCCACACACTGGGTGAATGGTTTGGTTGGATCTGGCAGGCCCAGTGTTGGGGCCTGTTGCAAAGCCAATTTTAAATCATTGAAAGCCTCCTCCCCTTCCTTTGTCCACGTCAGTTTATCATTTGGTTTTAAAGGAGTGCCATGTGTCATTGTAGACAGTGGCCCCTCCCTTTGAGCATAGTTTGGGACGAAAGTCCTGCAATAAGAAGTCATACCCAGAAATGACATCATTTGCTTTTTCGTGATTGGTTTTGGAATGGATGCTACAGCCTGAACCCTTTTTTCAGAGATGCGTTTTTCTGCACCATGTAACACGTGGCCCAGAGATGTTACTTCAGGAACACAAATTTGGACCTTTTTTGGATTGACCTTATGACCTTCGCTGGCCAGATGACATAGTAATGCTACAGTGGATGAGAGACACATATCATAATTGTTTGCACAAAGCAGCAAGTCATCAACATATTGTAGCAATACCACCCCTTTTGGCAGCTCCAATGGGCTTAAGCTTTCTCTCAGGGCATCATTATAAATCGTTGGGCTCTCACAGTAGCCCTGACACAGCCGTGTCCATGTGTATCTTTTGCCCTTAAATGTGAACCCAAACCAGAATTGACTGGCAGGGTCAACTGGAACAGAGAAGAAAGCATTGGAGATGTCAATAGCTGTATAGGTGGTAGTGTCTGAGGGAATTTGTGATAGAATGGTGTACGGGTTTGGAACATTCGGTGCACGGCTTTGGACAGCAGCGTTTACTGCTTGGAGGTCCTGGACAAACCGCCATTCGACAGGTTGTCCAGGGTCCCTAATTTTCTTGACAGGAAAAATGGGCGTATTGACTGGTGAGTTATCGCATGGGATAATTATTCCTCTTTTGGCTTAGCAAGAGATAAATGGGGCGTTGCCCCAGCAACGTCATACAATTGCATACATTCGTCAGTCAGCAAAACGGATACGGCACATTTGTAGTCAGTCCAATACATACACTCCAATTGCAATTCATCTTCTGTTGATTGGGCCCATTTTATTTCATAATCATTGTCAGGTGTCCAAGTAATGTGTGCCGTGACATGCAGATCTGAGGGTGTCATTTTTTCTGCTGTGGTCATGCACCTCTCTTTAGCTTTTTCAAGGAGGTGCATTCCCTCTGACCACAGCCACTCATAAGCAGTCATTGATACTTCCTTTGCACATCTGACATTTATGCCAGAGGTTTTTGTGCATTCTACAACAGCATTTAATTTTGCATAGCACATCACGGGCACACAGATTCCATGGACAGCTGTCACTGATCAGAAATTGATTCATCACTGTTTTATGTTCATATGTTACAGACAGAGGCACTGTGAGCGGTTCCTTAACCACCTGGCCTGATGCCACAATACTTTCAGTCATTTTCCCTGACAACATCATTCCCTGAGCTAAATCTCGTTTAATTACAGAGATTGTTGCCCCCGTATCTACAATCATTTCAAAAGGTTTACCAGAAATTAACAACATAATGGTGGGGGTTTCTAAAAAAGCTTTGGCTAAAGTGACATTTTGTAAAGACAGAGAAAGATTGGTACTCACCCCCTCGTCGCCCTCAGACCCACTCACTTGTCAATCTGGCTGATTTCTGTGGCCGCCCCCTTGGGTTTGGTTCTCAGGATTTTGTGGGCATTCACGGCGCCAATGTCCAGTTTGTCCGCAGAAAAAGCATTTCCCGTCTCCTGGGTTCTGTCCTGGTTTGACATATTTTCGCTGACCACGTCCTCTCCCCTTGTTGTATTGGTAGGGAGGTTGTTGGCCGCCTGGTTGATGAGGCGGCTGTTGTTGTTGTTGTCCCTGTTGATTCTGTGCCTTGAATAGTTCGTTTTGTTGTTGCATGTTGTTGACGTGCAGCGCACGTGTTTTCTTCATGAGTTTGTCTTCCTTGTCTTCCAGGCGTGTTTCGTGGTGTTTTGCGTGTCTCACCACCACTGGCAGAGTTTCAGTCTCATATCCAATGCATGTTTCTTTGATTCCCTTCTTAATGTCATCCTTGAGTCCCTCGAGGAAATAGACTTTGAGATGGTTGTTGAACATTGGGTTCTCTGCGTTGTTAGGCGTTCTTTCAGGAATCCCAGAGTGTTTTTTTTTAACACGTCTGTCAGGCAATTGAGGAAGTCCTCCACGTTTTGGTCTTTGCCTTGTTTGCAGTTGTTCAGTTTGTGTGGATTGGACGGTTGAGGGAAAACTTGTTCCATGTTGTTTAGGAATGCGTGTACCGCCTGGACGTAATCGTCATCATTGTCCCAGCCGTCAGTTTGTCGGCGGACGTTGGTCATCCAGTGCCCTTCCATTTTTCTCCCATTGCTCAGTCCATTGACTTTGATAAAAACCTTGCGTAGTTCATCTGCCGTGGGGCTGCACTCCCTGCAGAAATCCTCCCATTCAGCTCTGACCCGTCCTCCTCCATCATCCACTCTGGGGAGTTGACTAGCCAGTTCCTCGATGTCTTTTGGTGACCAGACACGCCTTACGAACTCCGGACCTGCAGCTCCTGCAACCATGACATATGGGAAACGTGTACCTGTTTTTTTTTTTTTGTTCTTGTCGGTTCTTTGGCGCAGTGTCCGGGTCGTGGAGGAGGTGGACATAGAGTCAGAATCCTGTTATGCGTCTGTGTTCGGTGGGGAGAATGCCTCGGTGGTCTGTGAGGTTGTTGACCTTTGTTCCTCCTCCGAACTGTCTTCTTCATTGGGTCTGTAGGGTGGGGGGCGGTCATCATCTTCCAAGTGGGTCTTCAGGAGACGAGGTTTGGGTTTTGTACCTGAAAAAGAAAAAGCAGAGGGAGAAACACAAAGAGCCCTCCAGGAGGGGGGCAGTCAGGTAATGGGTCTGGATATAATCTTGGGGGCCCTTTTGGTTTTGGTGGTTTCTGAGGTTCAGCTGATTCTGCCCTTGCCACTTGTTTAACCAGTTGTTTAAGTCTAATTTCAGATTCCTTCAATAACATATCTACCGTGTCTAAAATTTCAGACAAGGGTGGTTCCCCTTTTTTGGGTCTTTGCCCATCTAATAAGGTTCTCCAGTTTAATTTCCTCGTTCTGTGGCAAGCCACTCTCTGTCACCTGTCTGGGGGCGCTACTTCCCAGACTACTTTTTGACTGTCCCATTGTCAATGGCGGATACAATTCCTTGAGTAGTTAAAATTTGGAGTTTTTTATTCTCCCCTGTGAAAATTTCTTTTCACTGTCAATGGCGGATACAATTCCTTGAGTAGTTAAAATTTGGAGTTTTTTATTCTCCCCTGTGAAAATTTCTTTTCACTGTCAATGGCGGATACAATTCCTTGAGTAGTTAAATTTGAGTTATTGATTAAAATTTTAATCAATTTCTCTTCCTGTGAAAATTTCTTTTCAACGTGCGTACTACCCCCACGCCCAGTTCCCTTTTTTGACAATAACCTGCGTACTACCCCCACGCCCAGTTCCCTTTTTTGACAATAACCTGCGTACTACCCCCACGCCCAGTTCCCTTTTTTGACAATAACCTGTGAAAATTGCTTTTCACCCTAAATGACAGTATATTTACCTGTCTCCAGAAATTCCAAGGGTTCTTTTCTTGGGGTGAGGATCCGTGGAGGGACACAACTCCCACTTCCCTTATTAGGGGGTTTGGGTCATCGACGGATTCCTCGATGAGTTGATCAGACCGTTGAGTCCTCCAGGACCGTCACCCCTTAGACCACCTCGTCGCCAATCTGTTATGGAATATTTTCAGGAGACCCAGACAGAGTTTGTTTGTCACAGAATATATTTTATTTACTTGCAAGGACTCGTCTAACACACACAGTAAAGCATGTATGAGAGGAGTGAGAGCAGTCTCTTCACTCGGCCGATTATACCCTCCTAAGTTACACGACAACATGCGTCATGGAAAAAGTTCTTTGCACACATAGTTGCAAACCTTACACGTTTGAGACAAGTACCAGTTGTTTGTCCCTCAATTCTCAGAATTCTTTTCACACTCTAGTCAAATTGTTACTTTCTTTTCCTGACTAGCTTCTTGTTCAACCTCGCTCACATAGTAGCTTGATTAAATGTCATGAGAGACACACAGATACTAAACATTTGCACAAGCATTTTCTATCAAGCTCAAGTTCCTCATCTCATATGGCTTTGACCCCACTGAATAATGCAGGTGGTTCTTCAAGTTATAAGCAGAGGTGGACACATACTTTGACCTAGAGACTTTTATATTATCTCAACATTTTCAGACCTGACGATGTTTATTTGCTCATGTGTGTTTGTGATATCCCTGTTCTCTTTTTGATCTCTCCCACTTTCATGTCATGCCTTGGATAAAGACTGACAGAAATACTCACTCCATTTCCATAATTCCTCCATTTGTGGGAGAACTACAGCTATTTGGTAGAAAATTGCTTTTAAAGGTGCCAGTACTCAGAGGGCAGCTCACAATCTTACTGTGATTCTGTAATGGCCCCTGCCACATAAACTATGGTACAGACACATCCACTTAGGTTTTCGCAGTTTCATGTTCACTTACCCCTCTGTCTTCACAATCTATACCTTGCCATACTCGGACTAGGAGACCTTGATATTCTGCTGTTTATTTTAAGTTCAGTTCACACATTTTCCCCTCAGCTCCTGGCAAGTATGTTGGAGTCTGACAATGGTTATTATTTCAGGGCTAAGAAAAATACAGCTAAACTATTCCAACTGAAGGGCTACAGAAAAAAAACATATACCGGTAGGTCATTGACAGTGTCCATTATAAATACATTTAATTTGCTTTTTTATTGCCATTATTTTTATTTCATGTTCAATAAAAGTTTAAGTTTAATCACAACAAAGTTACGCTAATGTTAACAAAGTTTAGAACTAAAATGTCATATGGTCTATCAAGTAGAAAGCAATAACATGTTTATTACACCTCTAATACATGCAAGTGCACACATCTTAATTATTTTCATTTTCAAAATTTTAAATACACAGATGGACAAACAGACAGACAGATGAATCAGTTTAGGTGGCAGTAAAGACATTTCTAATCTTACAAAAGATTTATATTTCATATAAATTTATATTTTTTATTTTTATATATATATTCTCCCATTTAAAGCAGCACAACTGTTTTCTACATTGTAATAATAATATAATAATTAGAACAGTTAAGCACCAAATAAGCACATTAGAATGATTTCTGAAGGACGATGTTACATCGAAAAATAATGTAATGACTGCTGAAAATTCAGCTTTGAAATCACAGAAATAAAGGACATTTTAAAATATATTAAAATGTATTTATTTTACATTTGATAAATTATGAATATATAAATTTCATTATTGTCACGGATTCAACCATGCCATCAGACCTTACATCTCTACCCACCTGCCCTGATTATCTGGGTAACTGTATTCAAAATAAACCTATATGTCATAAAGAGCGCCAAAAGAGGAATCTATAAAAGATGAATCTGCACACCCATATCAGCATGTACATATCAAGAGAAACTAAGTACAAAGCACAAAAGAATAAACCAAACATAATCAGGTCAACACAGACTGTTTGTATAATCCATCTCTGCACACTCATGCAGTAACATGTATTTTCTGCAAATATCAAATTGTCATTACTCAAAAGCTCATTCACACTGGTCAATAGAAATATCACTTCATACAGCATGCCTTTCTTATTTATTTTCATCTTTCTTGGATTCAGCTCATTTATTGGGAATTTCAAAGCATGTGGAACATAAAAAAGGACACATAATCAATGTTCCTATGAAATCATGTGTTGGACATGGCATAGTGCACATCAATAGCTGTATGTGATAATGTACTGCTCTTCGAGTAAGTAAAATAACATGGCTGTAAGAAAGAAAATTCGATGTACAGACAGTTCCAGTGTGGTATTTTACAATCCTCATTCCCTTTTCCCCTGGAAATTGAAGCAAACTATTCACAAACTCAAGGCGTTTTCATTTTAGCCTAAAAAAAAGTGCAGGGTTCGTCTAATTGTTGTCTGACTAAAAGGCAGAAAATCTCACCCGAATGTGAAAGTCTTACCGCCCGAGGCAGCTTCACACAGCTCGTGTAGCACGCAAGTTATTTAGCCTCTATCTCTCTGTTACTCTGTCAAGGCTGATAAACATTGAAAAATGAAGCAATGCTGGCACTTTTATACCCATCCTCACTTTCGTGAAAGTGTGTGTGGTCTCTGATGACTGCAGGTACTTATGTCAGCTATATTTAGAGCTGCATAGATAGACCGCAGACATCTAGAGCAGTCAAAAAAAAATCCCACCAAGCACATGTTGTGTTGTGTTGTGCCAGGCTGGATTATTGACCTGGAGAGTCAAGTTGGTCACAGTGATCTTGGACTGACACGGCCCTTAGAAGGTATACGCCTATTGTTTGTGCAATATAACATAAAGCTTTAATAAATTAATGAAATATGATCAATAATAAACCAAATATATTTTATTATTGTTGATTATGATGAAGATAATAATTAATAAATGAATAAACCTATAAGTATATTGTTAATATTAAATTGATAAAATATTTTAGTAAAGAGTTTATTGCCAGTTCCTTAAAAATCTTATGAAGGGATCACCCAGGACATTTGGACTATTTCTGGAGAAGGAGACTTGAGATTTGGGAGGTTTAATCTCGGACTGTGTATGTGTTTAATTCATAAACCAACATCAAATTTATGCTAAATACTTCTTTTATTCATCCATGCATATTCTCAAATGAAGACCAAATGCACATTTTCTCCATCACATGGTACTTATGTCTCTCAGTGCCAGTTCTGTCAGTGATTTAGAGACACCGTTTGACATGCCTGAATATCCCAAACCATTCATGACTAATGAGCTCATGTGATGAGCACAATTACCAGTGTCAGAGCTCAGAAGCACACTGAACTGACTGACACTTTAAGGCTTTAAGCCTATACCGAGATGAGCCCTGCCCTTTGTGGAATGGGTCATTATAATACAGGTGGGACATGAAAAGTAAGGTGGGGGTAAGCTGTATATAGCAACTGAGGGAATAGCTGAACCTCTGAAACCATTATTTTAATGAGGATATTAGTAAGTAGGTGGAGTCACCTCACAAAAACCTGCAATCCAAGCTGAAAAATCCACCTTAAGCTGCATTTGGTAGCTGCATTTTTAAACTGCTTATTGTTGGGTCCAAGATGGTCACTAGCTGTCTAAACTGGTCATCAGCTGGTTATTAGTTGGTAGACCATGTTAGACACAAAATAAAGCAACTACTAGCTGATTATGATAGCAAATTTAAGGTTGTTAAGCTGTCTTTTAAAACTTGGTGACTTGGTAAGTAGTCTAAACTGGTCATTGGCTAGTCACCATGTTCTAAAACAACCCAACTTAACCAGTTAGGTTGGGTTGCTGGTCCAAGACGATCTGCCAACCAATGACCCCCTTGTTGCAGCTAAACCATCTTGGACCACTTTATGACCACCATAAACCATCCAAGGACCAGTTTATACTGGTGATGATAGTGAAATGCTGTATTATGAATTAGGCTTTGAAATCTTTTGAATTTTTTGCTTTTGAATCCAATTTCAAATAGTTTAGTGCAAAACAGCCACATATGGCCTGTTTGACATTTTCCATTTTCCCTATTTAGATGATTCCTAGCAAATAGCTGTTTAATTTCCAAGACTTCTAACTAGATTGATTTTCACAGAAACAGTGATTGACACACAATTTACTTACTTCAGTCATAAGTAATGAACCTCTTTGCCACTCTGACCTTACTCTTCTTCATCACAATTTCATTCCATCCATGGGGTGGTTGCACTCGGTAATTAGAGAAAATGGGGCTATTATTATCGTTACACCTTGATGAGTATGGACGAAGCATATGTATTCTCCCGTGCTCTTTTTATCACTCCCACTCTCATCTCGGAGCTGCAGGGATTAATGCCATGCTGTCGTTTGGTATTTGGACTGCGTCTGCGTCTACCTGACTAGCATGACGATGCATCTGCTTTCTAACATGGGGATTTAGTAATAGTTTAAGAGGCCAAGCACAAAACAATTGCTTTTCACCATAGCTGATTCTCATAATATGGCTCTTATTTGACAAAGATAATCACATTAGCTCACTTCCATGGCAAAACAATTATATTTTTAGGTGAAAATCGCACTGATGCTCATAAATGACTTAGACTTCATGTTCAACCACAGGAGAGCTGCTTATTCCCTTCTATTGAATTCAATGACAGCTTTCATTATGTGTTCGCTTGTAGGATGGTATAACAAAAAATTGCAGGCCGTTCTCATTATTCATTCCCTTAATGCGACTGCAACACCATCCTGACAATCAAGACGCCCATAAACAGCTGCCCATGCATATATACATGCACAACTGTAGAAAAGACACGGCTAGGACAGTTTCCCCGGGTGTACCGAAGGATTTGTTACTATACCCCTGTGCAATCAGCATTGCAAATGGTTGGGAGAGTGTCAACAATAGATAAAGGCCAATGCGTTGGTAAGGCCAGCAGATCAATATCTCCTCCATTGATTCACGCGTTTGAGAATTCAAAACAGGTGGCAATCATGGGCGGCACCTATAAAGCTGGGTGAGCAACACAATTAATGACAGTAAAAATGTTTGGTGTGGGAGCTGGGTTATTCAGATTTATGGCTTTGTTCTGACAGTTTTGCTAATTTGCAAAGCTATCATGGGAATCTCTTTTGACCTGTAGAGGAGAGAGATACGTACATAGTACCGAGGCAATCATTACTGATAGAGCTACATGGGATGCGACTTTATCAATGCCACATCCCTATTCATCTGTGTGGCTTTGTCATATTTGTTTGAGGGTCAGAGGAGAAAGGGCAATTGTAGTCACACAGTTGAAGGCTGACTGTAAATTCACGGTTGTTCTGACTTGATTTTAATCAGAACTGTTACATGTTATGAAGACTGAGAGGCTCCACATTTGGGTAGATACATTTTTACCAAAGTACAGACATGGAAAGCGAGAAGGCAAGACAAAAAGGTTTAAAAAAAAATCTAAATTCAGCATTTTATTGTTTTTTGTTATTATTTTAAACTAATGTTTTTAGTTACAACAGTGTGTGTGTGTATATATATATATGTAGCTGTTACATGTCATTCATGTTTTTGTCTACTTGCGGTTTCCTCCTGTGATCCTGTGAGAAGTTCCATTTTTGGTTATAGTTTTGAAAAATGTTTATGTTCTTCATTTTGCACACCAAATGCCGTTTTGTTTTGTATGTTTAAAGTGGTTTGTTTACGTTTATAATTAAAAGTATTTCCTGGAATATCTGTGTCCCCTCATCTCCTCATCTCTCCTGGCTACCGTAACAGTATTAATAAATTATTAATTATTAATTTAATAACGAATTATGTTATGAATATAAAACTGTACAATTATTCAATCATGTATCAAATTTGTGTTTTACTTTAGATTTAATAAGCTATTTAATAAAATATTGTCAATAATAAGCTAATTAAAAATATATTGTTGTGATTGTCATTATTATAAGTACATTTATTAAGGATAATGAAGAACGAATATGATAGGCCTATATGAATCATCTTCATTTTATAAAATAAATAATTATAGAGATAGAGATCATTTATAATATATATAAAATTAGCACCAAGAAAGATTAAGGACACAAGACAACTTTTAAAACTGAAGGTGATTCAGGACAAACTCTTACAATGTTTATTTCTGATGGTCTGCAAATGTTTAGTAGTGTCTAAGAGAGTGTAGACTGATATGTTCGACTGAGGTCATTATTTCTGACTCGGCTTTGGTCTGACAAATTATAAGTGAAAATTACTCTAAGTCACCTGTACAGTAATAAAGAATAATAGTTCTATGGTCATAGCCTACGGTGTTCAAGATATCCTGAAGCCATGAGCAATTATAATGTTTTAAAGCAGGCTTCTGTGCAGAGATCTGTATAATGAGATCTTGGACCATTAAATAAGTATTGGCTTTCTTCACAAAAGCATGAGACTTTCTGCCTCCTACTAACACACATTCGCATGATAATGAATGGACTTTATTGACTGGAGTCATCCAAGTCCTTGTTGAATTTCAGTTATACTGTATGGTTTTTCGAGAATATAACTGAAATTCGCAACTCATCGTGATTAAAATCCCTAGTTTTTGTAAATCTGTAATGCTTACCTTTCCTTCGCATAACTCATTGTAATCACCCAAGGCCAGTCACTTGATCGGGACAATGATCGGCTGAAGGGAAGCGATTAGTGAGATTAATCAATCATATGGTGTTTCATACATATGTTGAGCTGATATTCTTTTTACAGTTGCATATTGATCACCTCTACAAATGCAGCCCACAAGTCTAATGACAGCCTGCAAGTGTTCATGAGTTCATGGAGACAAAGCCAAAAACATGTCTATGATAAAACAGGACTTATAAGGTTTCGAGGGCAGATTCGAGGGCAGAAAGTTAAGTTCTTTAGACAAAAATGGCTCACAATCAGTGATTTTTTTTTCTCTCAATTATTTTCACCAATACAGTGTAGTTGAAATTATAATTATGTTGACCTTTCCCATGCACTTATGTCACTTTATGATAAACTGGAAATTCAGTTGTGCGTCGATGACGCAAGATGCACAGCCGAAGTGAACAGGTTCAACCAACTGTCGAAATTTGCCGATAATTACTAAGAAGTCTGACGAGTGCAAGCCAAAGGCACTTACAGGAAATATTCTTATTATGAGTACTATTATTAAATAACATTTTATTAAACCTGCAAAAACCTTTCTGTCAATAAATGGAAATACATTTTATTATAGTTTATTGTGCGTGCAAATTATATTTTAATTTGTTAAAACAAAATCGTCTACTGTAATATTTTACATCAAGGATTACAAAGGACTTGCAATGAGTTTACATTACAGTTAATTAAACATTTACAAAAAACTTGTTTCTGTGTTACTGGAAGTATAACAAATGTTCAGGGACAAACACAGAGAACATATGACAGTAGTATTGCAAGTGTAACTTCACCCATTTCCAACCTGCTTTGTATTGTAACTATGTCAGTAGTATATGTAAATGAACAATGATTTTAATTATTAGACCAAAAACCTCTGCACATCATAATCTAGACTATTGTCTAAAACTCAATGGCTGATCTGTCAAGTCTTCGTCATCAGGAACTTGGGTGTGCTCCTTGATGCCAATCTTTCATTTGAAAGCCACGTTTCTAGCATCTATAAAACTACATTTTTACAACTAAAAAATATATCAAAATTATGACATATGCTCTTAATGACAAATGCAAAAAAAATTAGTTAGTTCATGCGTTCAAGAGTTCAAGGCTAAATTATTGTAATGCTCTACTGGGTGTTTGCCCTGCACACTTAATAAACAAACTCCAGCTGGTCCAAAATGCAGCAGCTCGAGTTCTTACTAGAACCAGGAAGTATGACCATATTAGCCCGGTTCTGTCAACACTGCATTGGCTCCCTATTAAACACCATATACATTTTAAAATCTTGCTAATTACTTATAAAGCACTAAATGACTTGCCTCCTAAGTACTTCAGTGAGCTCTTAACACATTAGTCCTTCAAGTCTATTGTGATTCCAAAAATCTGGCCAGTTGTAATACCTAGAAAATCAAAATCAACTGCAGGCAGACAATCTTTTTGCCTATTTACCTAAACTCTTGAACAGTCTTCCTAGCATTGTTCGGGAAGCAGACCCACTCTGTCAGTTTAAATCTAGACTAAAAAGACGTCCCTTCAACCTAGCATACACATAACACATTATACATTTTTATGATTCAAATCATGCAAAATGATTGTTAGGCTGCATAGTTTAGATAAGCTGAAACCGGGAGAACTTCACATAACACCGGATGTACTCGTTACATCATTAGAAGAATGACATCCACGCTGAAATTAGTTCATTTTTCTGGCCATATCCAGTTCAGATGAAAGACCTGCACCTAGACACAACCACAACGCAGCCCTGAAGTGTCAGCAGTGACCGTGACTCTACTAGACCCTTCCCTGTGAAGGCCTCATGAATAAGATTGTCAACCAAACGGATCTGCATTATATATTTTGAGTGTCCCGATTTCAATCTGACTTCTGACCTGAAATGCTGTCTATATCATAATCATGCACTGTTTGTTTGTTGGCCAGAGGAGAACTGGTCCCCCGATTGAGCCTGGTTTCTCCTTAGGTCTTTTTTTTATCCACTCTGTCATCTGCTGGAGTTGGGTTCCTTGCCAATGTCACCTCTGGCTTGCTTAGTATGATACACTTAATATTCATCAATATTATTGATTGGCCTGCTTTTTTTAGAACGTCTGTACTGCCAAAACAAACTTTGTTGCATTATCTTCCTGTTATATCTAAAGCTGCTTCGAAACAATCTCTATTGTAAAAAGCACTATATAAATAAAGGTGCCTTGACTTGACATACCTCAGCGCTACTTAAAGCGACTTTGAAGGTGTTTGACTTCAGGTTAGTTGTGTGGAACTGACAGAATGGCAGTTCTCTGTCAAGGGAACTCGCACTGCGTCGAGACGCGATTGGGAACCTTTCAGTTTATATGTCCTTGAAGCACAATCAAACTCAGGTGCGGGAGTGTACGTCGCCGTGATGACGTCATCACGTCATGACCCGGGAGTATAAAGGCACGTCACGACCCGGAAGCGGGTTAGCTTTCAGTGTCTTCACAGCGCTCTAAGCTCAACGTGTGTGTGTATTTGCCGTGTGTGTGATTCAGCCCAAAGTCTAGTTTAAAAGAAAAGGGATTTCACCGTGCGTCTGTTGAGTGTTTGTGGAAAAAAAAATGGCGGAGCAAGTTTTTCAGCGCTGTGTTACCCCTTGTCGGTTTCTTTCGGGAAGGAATACACACGCCTTATGTGTAGCTTGCATGGGAGAGGAGCATGCACGATCAGCGCTCGAGGGCACTGATTGTGCAGATTGTTTGCAAATGAGTTTGCGAACACTCCGATCCCGCCTGGCAGTTTTCGAGGAAACTGCCCGGGCTAGCGGCCCTCGTGGTTCCGGTCCCGCTGCGGCTGAGGCCCAGCGGCGGCTGCGATCATGGGGGTCGCAGATGGATCTGTCAGAGGGGTCGGAGACGGGCTTGGCCTTTTCTCCACCTTTACCTGGCAGATCTAGCCCCGTTAGGGAGCCGGAAGCACGCCCTGTGGCGGTTTCTTCCGACCCTGACGAGGCGATACTGCAGCTATCCAGTTCCGAGGAACTGGACGTTGTTAGTATCGACGCTGATGAGGAGGTTCCGCCAGCCCCCTCACCAGCGTCAGATGAGTTGCTGGAGGTGGTGACTCGCGCCACCGCTAGGCTGGGCCTCGAGTGGCCGGCTGAGCGGACGCATGCTCGTCCAAAGAGCAGGCTGGACGAGCGCTTTTTGCCGTCCAGAGCACCACCTCAGCGCCGGTGTCTGCCTTTCTTCCCCGACCTCCACACTGAGGTGTCGAGGTCCTGGAATAGGCCCGCCTCCCACAGGGTGCATAACAGCGAGACCGCTGTTTATGCCTCCCTAGTGGGAGCTAAAGAACGCGGATACGGGGCGATGCCTAGAGTAGAGGAGTCCTTGGCTAATCATTTGGCTCCTCACTCACCGCAGCCCCTAAAGGCACCGGTGCTCCCCACCAAACCTCTCAGGGTTACGTCATCGTTGGTGGGGCGAGCATACTCATCGGCTGGTCAGGCTGCAGCATGCCTCCACACCTCTTCCATGCTGCAGGCCTACCAGGCGGAACTCCTCGCAGATCTTGACGAGGAGGGAGGTATTGGGCCAGAAGCAGTCGCAGAACTGCGGAGGGCGACGGATCTTTCTCTCCGGGCTGCTAGGGAGACGGCCGCCTCTATTGGCCGATCTATGGCAGCCCTAGTAGCTACGGAGAGACATTTATGGCTGAACTTGACTACCCTCAGCCAAAAGGATAAGAACATCCTCCTGGACGCCCCTCTGACGCCTCCTGGCCTCTTCGGCGACGCGGTTAAGCTAGCGGTCGAGAGGTTTCAGGAGGCTGCTAAGCAAGAGGCGGCGTTCAGAAAGATCCTTCCACGCCGCCCTCAAGGTTCGCAAGCAAGAGCAGCGTTCCATCCTCAGCCCAGTACCTCCTCATACCGCGCTGGGCAGAAGCTGAGCGTTGCGACTCGTCAGCCTCCCCCGAAAAAGAAGGGGAGGGCTTCAGGTCAGCAACCTCAGCCTCAGCCTTCTGGCCGGCAGACCGACCTGAGGGTCGTTCTGCAGGGCAAGAAGGCTAAAAGTAAGAGGCCCTGACAATCATGGTGTCAGGCCTCGCAGGGAGCCCCCCGTTGGTCCACCAGCATGCCAACGCCCTGCGGTGGCCCCTGTGGATCTGGTTTCTCGAGAGAGCCAGTCCGATCAGGGACCAGGTGGTCTACCCCAGTTGTCACCCCGGCAGGGTGCACTGGGCAGATTGCCCCCTCTAAGGAGGGTCCTAGAGCATCCACTCCAGGTCCAGCGGCCTGGAGTGGAAACCCGAACAGAGACTGGTCTCGAGAGACTGGTACCCCTAGTAGAGTTCCTGGCGGCGTGGGCACGTCTGCCAGGCATTTCTCAGTGGGTCCTGCGCATTATTCATGTGGGTTACACTATCCAGTTTCGGTCGAACCCTCCCAAGTTCGCGGGGGTTCTTCGGACAGAGGTAGACCCTGGGCAGGCTCGGGTTTTGGAACAAGAAGTCGAATCATTGCTGAGGAAAGAGGCCATAGAGTATGTACCTCTCTCAGCCACAGATTCGGGCTTTTACAGCCGCTACTTCATAGTTCCGAAGAAGGATGGAGGTATGCGTCCTATTCTAGACCTTCGCCTGTTGAACAAGACTGTCAGGCGCCTGAAGTTCAGAATGTTGACTTTGAAACAGATCGTATCCCAAATCAAGTCCGAGGATTGGTTTGTGACGATAGATCTCAAAGACGCATATTTCCATATCTCCATCCTTCCTCAACATCGGAAGTTTCTCAGGTTCGCCTTCGGGGGCAAGGCTTACCAATATCGAGTGCTTCCATTCGGCCTAGCGCTATCCCCTCGCACCTTCACCAAATGCATGGACGCAGCGCTCGCCCCGCTGCGGTCCACTGGTATCCGTGTACTGAACTACATCGACGATTGGTTGATTTTGGCTCAGACACGAGAATTAGCGGTTCGGCATCGAGATGTCGTACTCGCGCATATGAAGGAGCTGGGGCTGAGACTCAATGCCAAGAAGAGTATCCTCTCTCCTGTGCAGAGGACAACCTTCCTAGGCGTTGTTTGGGACTCGGCGTCAATGTCTGCACGGCTATCCCCCGTGCGCATTGCCGCCGTTCTGTCCTTAGTCCAGGATATCAAGCTAGGCCAGCTGCTCACTGTCAAGCACTTCCAGAGAGTGCTGGGGCTCATGGCGGCAGCGTCCAGTGTTATCCCACTCGGCCTGCTCCACATGAGACCCCTGCAGTGGTGGCTGAAGACCAGAGGGTTTTCCCCGAGGGGCAACCCCTTCCGTCTGATCAAGGTGTCAAGGCGCTGCCTTCGAGCCTTGCATCCGTGGAAGCAGAACTGGTTTTTGTCCCAGAAGCTCGCACTGGGAGCTATCTGTCACCGCGTCATGCTGTCGACAGATGCGTCCCGCGCGGGCTGGGGGGCGGTCCTGAGGGACCGCTCGGCCAGGGGTCTATGGGACGGGCACCACCTCTCCTGGCATATCAACGCCTTGGAGATGATGGCTGTCTGGATGGCGCTACGGGCGTTTCTCCCCGACCTCAGAGGCCGTCATGTAGTAGTCCGGACCGACAATACGTCGGTGGTCTCCTACATAAATCACCAGGGAGGTCTCCGGTCTCGTCGACTTTCCAAGTTGGCGATCAGGATCCTCCTCTGGGCCCAGAGGGAACTGCTCTCTCTTCGAGCGGTATATATCCCGGGGGCCCAGAACCTGGGGGCAGACTTCCTGTCGAGACAGGGGCCAAGGCCCGGGGAATGGCGACTCCACACTCAGGTGGTGGAGCAGATTTGGGAGAGATTCGGCCAGGCTCAAGTGGATCTGTTTGCGTCTCGAGAGACGACTCACTGCCCACTCTGGTTCTCCCTTTATCTTCCAGCGCCTCTCGGCCTGGACGCCATGAGGCAAGGGTGGCCAAATCTACCCCTGTATGCCTTTCCCCCCGTAGCTCTGCTCCCAGGGGTTCTGGAGAAGGTTCGCCGGGAGAAGGTCCGTCTCACTCTAGTTGCCCCGCGCTGGCCGGGCAGGGTGTGGTTTTCGGACCTGGTGTCCCTCCTAGACGGCACTCCGTGGGAGATTCCGGTCAGGAGGGACCTCCTGTCCCAGGCTCAGGGGAGGATTTTCCATCCTCACCCAGAACTGTGGAAACTGTGGGTCTGGCCCCTGAGGGGGCCCAGCTCATAGAGTCTGGTCTCTCAGCCGAGGTTGTAGAGACCATTCTCCACTCCAGAGCCCCGTCCACGAGGAAACTGTATGCTCAGAAGTGGAAGATTTTCACTTCTTGGTGTTGCGAAAAGCAGCTGAACCCAGTTACCTGCCAGGTTGGCACCGTGCTGGAGTTCCTGCAAGAAAGGTTCGCAGCAGGGCTGTCCCCCTCCACACTAAAGGTTTACGTGGCTGCCATAGCTGCTTACCACGTACCTTTGAGTGGTGCCTCTTTGGGCAGGGACCCCCTCATAGTTCGTTTCCTACGTGGCACTCAGAGGCTGAGGCCTGTAGTACGTTCAAGGGTGCCTCCTTGGGACCTGTCCCTGGTGCTCCAGGCCTTGTCCCAGGCTCCCTTCGAACCGCTGGACGAGATTTCAGACAAGCACCTTACTCTTAAAACTCTCTTTCTTCTCGCCATTTCTTCCCTCAAGAGGATTGGTGACATGCAGGCCCTCTCCGTGGCCCCTTCATGTTTAGAGTTTGCGCCCGGCTTGGCTAAAGCTTTCCTCTATCCCAAGCCGGGTTATGTACCTAAAGTGCTGTCTAGTCCTATGCGCCACATAGTGCTACAGGCTCTCTGTCCTCCTCCATTTACTGATCATGACCAGGAGTTAAAGAACAGGGTTTGTCCAGTGCGAGCACTGGACGCCTACGTCCACAGAACTGCCACGTGGCGTAGGTCAGACCAAATCTTTGTCTGTTTTGGGGCCCCCAGAGGCTCCCCTGCTTCTAAGCCTACTATGAGCAGATGGATTTCAGAGTCTATTTCTCTAGCTTATGAGCTGGCAGGACAGCAGTGTCCACTGTCTGTCCGAGCTCATTCTATTCGGAGCATGGCTGCCTCGAAAACCTTTTTCGCAGGGGCTTCCCTCGCGGACATTTGTGATGCGGCTGGCTGGTCCTCACCGCATACCTTTATTAGGTTCTACCAGTTAGACCTAAACCCCGCCTTGGGATCATTGGCGTTATCGTAGTGAGCTACGTTTCGCTTGGCATACCCCGTACGCTGAGGCGGCGTGGGTATTCCTCGTTCCCAATCGCGTCTCGACGCAGTGCGAGTTCCCTTGACAGGGAACGTCTCAGGTTACGAACGTAACCATAGTTCCCTAAGAGGGAACGAGACACTGCGTCTTGCAGCCTCAGCTCCAAGGCATGCCGGCCTGTTCAGACACTGGTCAAGCTAACCCGCTTCCGGGTCGTGACGTGCCTTTATACTCCCGGGTCATGACGTGATGACGTCATCACGGCGACGTACACTCCCGCACCTGAGTTTGATTGTGCTTCAAGGACATATAAACTGAAAGGTTCCCAATCGCGTCTCGACGCAGTGTCTCGTTCCCTCTTAGGGAACTATGGTTACGTACGTAACCTGAGACGATTCTTTCAGTTTTTTCCTTCAGTTTGGCCTAAAAGAGGTAGTCATCCAGTTTGAAATGTTGAACACAAACAGAAGTTTTTCAGATTTTCCATCCCGGTGTTCTCCGTATTTACGATTCTTTGCCGCCTTTAGCCACTGCCTACAACGCGCTGGATCCTTTACTGGAAAATTGAAATCGAAAGGAACTCACTCCCACTAAACATTTACTCTTTGAATTCTTGCACCCAAGAACAATAAACAAGTTAAGACCATTTTGAGTTTGCTAAGATGTATTTTCTTCTAAATAGATGGTATTTGACTCTGGTAAGCGTATCTACAGACTATTGGTGGGAATAGCCAAGGACAGCGACATGCCCAGTGCATTATGCGGGTTTAAACAAACCAATATAATTAGATATATTACCTTGGCATCTAACTGAAACTATAGAAATAATATTTATTAATTTAAATAATAATATTTGTTTATTAAAAAACTAAATTACTAAAAATGTCAAATAATTGAAAATGAAAACTGAAAATATAAATGCCAATTCAGAATATTCAGTATAACTATAATAGTATATAAATAATAAAATAACAGTACCTTGAGAACAATATTTTGCTCATGAAAAACCAAGCAGTGAAATTCAAAAGTTGGAAATACTGCCTGTAACCCAAGCAAAAGATTAAATTAATTGCTCACAACGATCATAATAAAAGTTAAAGTGGAAGTAATTTTCTCATCAAATGGAATCGCAAAATTATTTCCCTAATCAGGTTTCACTAAAACTTAAAGAGTTTCAATAGTGAATGGTAAATCAGTACTATTAAAGGCCAAATCCAAAATACATACACCTTTTGCTCACTACTGAAATACTAGTTGATTTAGTTGGCTGTCAAATGAGTATTTTAGACATTTTCTGTTACTTTACTATATTTGGCTTTAATGATACTTAATTTGTTCAAGACAACTGCATAAAAATAATTACAGGCTTTCATTAATCTCTCGTTTTGGACACACGTCCGTTGCAGCGGGACACAACAAAAGGGGAAGCAGTAATTGGCAAAGAAACTGTTGAGATAGTGGCAAACAGCCTCGCGTTCTGTCTGGCTTTGTATGATGTGTGATTAAATCCCTCTTTGTCTCTTCATAGCCTCTCACTCACTCACTATCACACACACTTATACACATGGCCCCTTTCCATAGCAACACAAAATTGAATTAGATCTCCTGGACCCAATCTGAAAATGATTAAAGCTTTCTCAGGAAGGCCGGAAATAACATTTTATTCTAACACACCTGGAACAAGTGCATAATCTCTCTCTTGAATCACAGAGTGAGGAAGTAACATTTCCCCTCTCAGGCTTTCAATATGTATGCTTTGTATTAATCCATTACAGGTTAATTCATCATTTACAGTCTTTCTAGTTTTCTAGATTTTTCAAAGAGCGTTTGAATAATAATAATTAAAAAAAGACGGTCTTTTAAATGTCAAAAATCCGCTTGCGTATATAAATAACTTCAGAGGCTGTCATGAGTGAAAAAGATAAGAAAATTTGTTTTTTCAAGCGTCATATAGCAAAATACATGATTGGTCAATAATGTCATTCAATGGCTCGGTATAATTTCCACTGTCCATTGCAACGCTTTCAGATCACTCTATCAGTTATTTAGTCAATGTTTTGCGACATTTTTAAATAACTTTACCAATATACAGTATTACATTAAAGCTTCTGTTAAGAATACAGTCCATTAATGTACAAAACAATCAGCCTGGCAAGAATATGAAACTGCAATGCAATATTACAGTAGTCTAATATTAATGTCCTCGGCTGTCATTGCAATTATTAATCACAGAAATCACTTTCAGGATTATATTTTTATATTATGAACAATAAAATCAGTTGACAGCCAAGTCGAATCCATCCAGCTTTTAAAGCGGCAGATGACGCCTGTAGCATGCGTTTATGATAAACAATATTATTGTCTATTAGTTTAGCTGCAAATTAGTTACCATTATAATTATCATTCTTGTTTGAACTAGCCTCATCCTGGAAAGAAAGAATTCAAATGTTCAGCCATTTAGAAGCTTTGAAGGATATAATACAAAATAATCTTTCCTTATAGCTATGAAATATACATAGGCCTATATTAATAACAGAAAGAGATTGAAAACTGTAGAGATGAAGAATGTTTCTTACAAACAGTGCACCTCTAGCGCATAATTTAGCAGTCATCTCAGCTTTGAGGAAATAATGTGACCATACACATATATCAGGGAAAAAGGAGAAACTACCAGACTCAATTATCTTTTGAAGCGATACAGCCACTCCAGGGACTCCAGTCTAGTGTTACAGCCTCTTAGCAAACTGTCTATATCAATATGACGCCCCTGTTTGTTTCCACTACAGTCTTCTATGAATAAAAATTACAGATTTTCATGGACTTCATGCATAATCTTTTATTGGTTTCTTTTTTCCTCTATGAATAACTAAAGCTATGTTCGTCCCCTTCCTGTGGTGCTGCTCTTTTCAAGCCTCCCTCATGTTTTAAATTGTATGCAGGGGCGAGACAGTGCCTCTCATCCTAGCGTGTGTCTCATCCCAGAAGGCCAATAGGCATTATTACACCACGTATGAGACTACTTTTACATTGTATGTTCTCTGGTGTATAGACTGCAGAAGGATGCAAATCAAAGGCACACAGTGTATCTGATTCTTGTCCTCAATGACATTGAGAAAGTGTAAAAGGATTTCAGAGGCAGTGGCTATATATTTATGAGGTCACTCAAGGAGCAAACAACATAGACACGGTACATTACAACAATTTACAGTCTTCATAGTTTCACTATTTCCTTCACTCTGAGTTCAAATGAGCTCATCCTGTACCAGAGACCTTCTCTTTCTCCATTGTCTCTCTCAATCTCGCTATATGTAGCTACTGTGCGCTGACCAGTGGTCATGCTGTGTTAATAGTGGCTGACATGACTTCAGCTTCTTTCCCACAATGCTCTATTTCTGTCACAATTGCTGCTTTCAGGCATAACATGATTGCTGCTAACTGATCTTCTTTACATTCAGTATTCCATTGGGATCCAGACTGCCATTTCATTCATTCATGCATAACACACACACACACAAATATGTACACACAACAACTAGAGAAGAGTCATTTTGACCAGGAAATCTCTAAACATAATACATAATATAAAATGCGTTTATGCCCTTAGAGCTAATTTACTTTTGAAAAAGATATTTGCTGCGTTAACGGCTTAAATCTCTTCTGTTACTGCTGATAGCATTTTAATTAGTTACTACGTTTCGACTCGTTAAACTCAGTAGATCAATGCTGACTCCAGTTTTTTGGACCATTTAAGTTTGCATTGCAGTACCAGTGGTGCTGGTCAGTGGTGCTGGGCTTGTTTTACATCTTTTACATACTGAATTTTTATGCCTCCATATAATCTGTAAGGTAGGATGAATTCAAGTAAATTTGGACTCTTTTTGCTACTGGGGGGGATTCACTATTTTTCTGAATTAAATCTAATACAATTTTATGTATATAAAAAAAGGAAATATTTCTGTAATTGATGGTGTATTTAAAAAAAAAGTAAATAAAATAGATATATAGACTGATGTGATATAAGAGAAAATTTTTAGAGAAATTAATAATTTTATTCAGCAAGGATGTATTGTCAAAAGTGACAGTAAAAAAACTTTTCATTGCAAAAAAATTATATTTCAAATAAATGCTTTCTATTAATAAAAAAATATATCACAGCATCCACTGTCTTGGTATTAGGCAGCAGAGGAATTTTCAAAGATAAGAAAATAAAAAATAAAAATCAGCATTATAGAATGATTTCTGAAAGATCATGAGACATTGAAAACTGAAATAATGATGGTGAAACCATAGTTCATGCAATATGCCAAATCCGAATCCATTACCAGCTTGTTCAGACATCCATAATATGAAGTAATGATGGAGTTGATGCCGCAGATAATCCTAGAGTAATCTGGTACATATTGATTTAGTAAGTGCTTGATAAAAACACAATCAAGTGGGTGGCTGAATGTATTCTGCTTGGACAGTTGTGATGGATGTCTTTCCGCCCTAATGACAGATCCCCTGCAGAAACATTAGTCTGACACTTTTGAACCATTTTAATACATTATTGATGTTATTTTCAGAGCAAGTTAATAAGCTAAATAAACTGTAGATCAAGGGTGACACTCATTTTGTTGATTTAACTGTAATAGAGTACGGACATTTTAAAAGGGTTAGTTCACCCAAAAAGGAACATTTACTGGCATCATTTACTCACCCTCAAGTCGTTCCAAACATGTAAGACTCATTCGTCTTTGGAACACAAATGAAGATACTTTTAATGAAATCTGAGAGATTTCGGTCCTCCCAGTGACAGACCACACAACTAGGCTTCAAATATTACAAGTTCATAGAGAGATAGTAAAGCAATCCATATGAATTAACTTAACTTCCTAAATGTAACCTAAAAATGTTAAGAATTGGTATTGCTCATCACTTTGCCTTCAGGACACTAACCCCCCTCCCCCCCATAGATATTAAAGCATATTAAATATTTAGCGTTCTGAGCCAAGAAAACCTTAACTACTCCATAAAACAAAATGTTATGTTTTGCACAAATTGCTTAATTGTTACCCAGAACGCTTCATCTTGGGTCTGGATTAATGGTTACAAATAAATGAAAAATAAAATAAATCACAGTATGTGCATGTGCGCTTGTGCATGAGTGTGTACACCGTATGGTATAATTTTCCTAGACTATTCTCTTACGTCTACGGTGGATATTGGCCCCCTGGTTCTCATTGAGGCAGGTGAGTAATGTTTTAACATTGGCAATGGACCGATCAACTTTATTGCAGCTGTAAGGTGCTTTGCATTTGTGGGCACTTACTGCTTGCAACATGAATAATGCAAACCAGTTATCATTTTAGTAAAACGTTGTGTGGGAGCACTTCAGATGATTCACATACTGGAAGAATGTGCAGTCAAGGCACAAGATCTAACTGCTTGATGAATGTTTGAGAAACTGAAAAGAAAAAGGATTTCAATGATCTTTTAGGTTGTATTATATCCTAATCTTCAACATGCAGGGTTAGAATCTAATCATAAAACAGATGCATTCTAATACAGATACTTTAAGCGATTGCATTTGTGTTGTAAAACAACTAATTAATTGAAGGCTTGAATGTTGACATGACACATTAAGTTGTTCACATCAAGTATGTAGTAATTGGTGCTCTGCCTTGATAACCACATCATACGTAAAATTCAAACTAATCTAAGCACACAAAAAGCCCCCCTTTAAGGAGGAGCTGTGTTTTAAAGACAATTTTGTCAAATCCAATTGCTAGCGTTTAGCAAGAATGAAGATGATGACAGCAGGTTTCTAACAGAAACTCTCCTTATTCGAAAAACATAAGAATTTAAAAAAATTTAATTAAAAATTTAAATAAAAAAAACAGCACACTTTGGTGCAAACACGGAAGAGGAAGATCATATGGAAGAACATATGACCAACATCCACAACTTTACAACTTCAATGAAAGACAAAGACAAGGGAATACGAGAGGGAATTTATACATGAGGAAATGGGATGCAGCTGACGAGACTAACAGGGTAATTGATTAACAAGACAGGTGTGGGTGTAACGGACTCGGCCACGCCCCCGGCACCAGGCTCCCCCTACACTCCGCCCACACGCTCCTCATCACCGGATTACTAGCACCTGTTCCCAATCACCCCTGCACCTTAAAACACTCACGCTGCTGTCACTCTGTGTCTGATCTCATCAGAGATACCTGGACTCACTCGTGCCACACGAACATATTGAACCTTTGCACCTTACCGTCTGTCGATCTCCTTGAAAGACTCTCTCCGTGATTCCGCCTGTTCATCAACCGGTACCATCTCCATTCAGCAACCCAGATAAGCATTACCATCTCCGTGATCTTCGTGTTATTTCCATCTGCCTAGTTCATTGCCTACCTGCTGCGTGACCTGCTGTTAAAACTAAACCTGTTTGTCACTTACCTGTCTTGTGTGAGTCTCAGCATGACAGTGGGAAGGGATCCGGAAGTGAAAGACATGAGACTGTGACACCAATAAAGCTTTATAGATCTTTTCATGCTTTTTAAAATAAAGCATAAACAATTATTGGTCATGAACCTGAGAAACTAAGGAGACGGGACATTAAAAACACCATTCTACTGACTCAACCGAAGAGAGATGCCCAAGGTCCCCAATAACCTGCATGAAAATGAACATAGTCCTGCTGCAGAATTAATAATAATAAAATGAAGTTAAAACTCTCATTCTTAAAATAATGATTTAAGAAGAACTAGACCTCAAGAAATCCTCCTTAAATGTAAAAAATAAACAACACAACATCGTTCTCTTTCTATATTGACTAAATCATCATTTATTTGTGTGCATGTGAAAATTATTTATGGAGACATTAAATAAAGAAGAAGAAAAAAATCTCACAGTGGAGCTCTTCAGAGAGAAAGCACATGGATCATTGAGAATGATTGGAGTGGCTGGAGCAACAGTCAAGTGTCCAACCTGCTGATCTAAGCACTGTCCACACCAGGACCATCGATCTCTGCTCGGCTGTAGATTTGGCTGTAACTCCACCACCTGCTGTTGTGCCCCTGCTCAACATATCCTCTAGGAGGTCATAAAGTCGAGTTTTTGAGTCAAAATCAAAGTATACAAGGAAAAATATCATTTAGGATGCACCAATAATAAAATTCAACTCAATACCAATAACTATTTACATGTTATGACTAATAACTGATAAATGGCCAACATTAAAATTCTATACTAATTTGCCTATTCATAACAACACTAAAAACTAAAATCAATCAAGTGAATTTAGGCATCACAAAATTGTAGTATGATTAATAGACATTCTTTTTTTGCAGATTATATTTAAGAGTGTTATTCATTATTTAATCATTTATGATTAGCTTTAGGGTCATCGAACACTCACTTAATATTAATCTAAATATTAGGGGAGGTGAAATAGAAGGGAAATGTGCATGCATAGTTAATACTCCAGTATCCAAATATACAATGTGTCTGATTCTAATGGGGAAACAAATTGAGAAAAGGGTTCCACTGGCAAATTTACTTTAGTACAATAGTTTTAAGTTATCTTCTCCTGACATTGACCTTTCAGTTCCAGAGTTTGGCATTTTGTACTGTTTTCGAAGTCACTTATGTTACAGTATGTGCAAGCTCTGAGATCTATAAAGACTTTTTGTCAGCCTGCCAGCTTGTTTGTTATAAAAGGCACTTGCTTGGTCAAGAGCATCTATTATATACTGTATCTCCTGTAACAAGAGGAGAACTTTATGAATGACAGGCTTTATATTTGTGTGCAGATTCAGGGTGGGCTACTTCTATCCTCTCATGTATGGTTAATGGAATGAAATTGCATTCTACTACTCTAATTGTATACTACATCTGTTTTTAATTCTCAATGCTTTCTCTCATTCTTATCACCGCCATTTATGGTTTGGCTTTTGCAGTGTCTGTAAATGTCAAAAGCCTCCCAGATCTGTCAGGATTCAGGCTTGTTCAAATTTTACTAGCCATTACTGTCAGCAGTTTGGTTTCAGTGGCAGTAACGGATTTCAATGCCTCTTTCTGGTGTGTCCAGACTTTCTTGATTGGAGAGGTCCATGTTGGACTTTCTCAAGGGGGGGAAAAGCATTATCTGATGCCACGCAGAAGCATAATCATTTGGTATTGGTTAAAAAAAAAAGACACCCAAAACAAATCCATGTCAATTAGTGAAATTTCAATTAGTGAAATTTTGAGGGACGTGAGAGACGATGGCATGATTGATAATAAGCGTCACTCCAGCGCCACACCGGCCTCGTACCTCATGGATGAGTGGAAGCATAAAAGGAGGAGTGACGCCAGTGAAGGACGAGAGAGGTCCAGGCCCTCGAATTTATGTTGTGTTCTGGGTTTGTCAGAGGGACTGCCGCCATTACTTTTATTTTGTAGTGGTTTTATTTTCAAATTAAATGTTTGTTAAATGTTCACCAGTTCCCGCCTCCTCCTTTCCGAACAAAGAACTGTTACACTATTATTATGAGAGATGATCTCACCCAGGAGACACTCCATTAAAGAATGAATAAAAGTAAATTTCAGAGGTTCTTCTCTATATGAGAGATTTCTCTAATTGCTTGCTGAAAGACAAATATATTGAACTCAAATGATAAATACCGCTGTCAGTTCCTTTCAGCGAGGAGGGATAATGATTTTTCATACTGAATGAGTTATTTCTCCACATCTACGGTAATGAATAGTTTAGGTGGGAAAAACAGCAGACTTATATTTGTCATGTAGTGAAGATGTTGTGCGGACCTGAATGGGTTGGGATAGATTTTATGAACATTAGGATGCAGCAAACCTGATTGGAGCACTCTTTCTCTCTCTCTCTCAAGACATCATTGGGTCAAAGAGTATATTAGTGCTTATTTTCTAATAAAAAATAAATAAAATATATAAAATAAAATATTTATAGAAAATATAACTTTTATAATTTTATATGAAATATTAAAATTTGCAGATTTCAGAACACATTTTCTTTGCTTCTTATTTGACCAGGTCTCGTCAGACTCCCTCCTAGGTTGTGCATGGAATAACCCTCATGTTTACAGATTGTTTGGAGCCAGAGGTTGTACTCCCTTGGGTAAAGTATGCGCAATGTGTCACGTCTGTTCTAGCCCCCTCTGTCCCGGTGGACCCTACTTCAAGGACACAGCTCCATCAGCTCTGCACACGGAGATACCAGCACAACACATTAACATAATTGGGTGTGAAAATTGCAACTCAAAGGCCTGCATCTCCTCCCTCATATTCTCCAACCCATGAATTAGTCAGGAATAAGATCTCAATGTAACTAGACTAGTGGAGTAAAGCATTCTTGAAGAGGAGCAGGATTGAAACGAAAACCTTCTATGAGATTCAGAAGCAAGAGTGTGTATCTGTGTCTTCACTTTGTCAGTGTGTATGCTAGTGTGTCATTCTGTGGCGAAAATCTGTAAACTGTGGGAAATCTGCAGTCCCAGCAGGAGGCTGCTGAGCTGAACAAACCCATGGTGTGATGACAGACTGAAATTAATGTGGACTCGCTTCTGTGGTCATTTACAGAAACGTCCTAAACCTGGGGGGATATAACGGGGAGTGGGGGGGTAAATATGACTTGATTCATCATTGATCATTTTGTAACTGATGTTTTATAAATGTTTATCTAATATCATCAAACAGGAGATACACTTTTCAACTTGCTATATTAATTGTTAATCCTGACCATATATGACGAACGATAATTGTAAATGGTTTAACATCCCATTCATTTTACTGTAAAAGTGTAAACTGTTTGGTTTATAAAAGTAAAGATCAGATCATTTATTGTTTAAAAACAAAAGTAAAAGATCATTATCAGAAATCAACCTTAAGTATATTGGTATGTTAAGATTATATAACTTAAAGCCATTCATAGGCTCATATATTGTAAAATATACATTGTTACACCTGAAACATTGCCAGTATATTTTTATGGTGAATTCTGCCATCTCCCAATACCTGAAACATTGTCAATATATTTTTTACAGTGACTTTTACTATAAATTTACAAAACAAAGCCTCCACATGTAATTCTATATTTAAACCATAAATGGTGACCGAGAAGCCAGAATTTCATTATGTACCTTTAAATTACCATTGTGGAAGTCTTGATTATGTGCAACAATTTCATTTCATTCTTTAAATCGAGTACTTTGCAATTTAGCATCATTATGAAATATCTGACAATAATTAAATCCCATGAATACAAAAGCCAAAAGGTACAAATTCCATCAAAGCAGTTAACTCAATAATGAAACACCATAAACATTAGTTCACTCCAATCCATTACATTAATTCTTGTAACTGATGCAAATGTTATGAATATGAGCTCTGCGCTCCCCTCCATGGCCACCAGAAGGAGCTCACTCACTTATACTGACACTTCACTACACACTACATTTCCCAGCAACCATCACACTGGACTGATTACACACACACACAGCTGGACTCCATTACCATTGTTTGTCACATCACCTGTCATCAATCACATGAACTATAAAAGACTCCTTCACCCACAGCTCTAGGCGAAGTCTTGATTAGCCGTGGTTGTCAATTCCGAACATTGTTATTCCTGTCTGTTTATACCGTTACTGATTCTGCCTGTTTGCCCGCGTTTGATCCTGTTCTGCCTGCCCCGACCTGTGCCTGGATTATTGACCACGTATGTTCTCTGTTTGCCCTGACCATTTGCCTGCACGACCATTCTTAATAAAGACATAGCGATTGGATCCCTGCCTGTGAGTCCCCTTTGTTACAGCAAATAATATAAGCATCAACATGTCATTACCGGTTTTCCATTTAACATACTAATCAATCTGATGAAAGTTGGTGTTGTTGCCATGGGTGATTGTAAACTAGCTTTACTAGCATTTATGATGGATGATATCTTAAATATAAACATTAAGTCTATCTATAGTCTAAATGGTTAACTGTATTCTAGTGTGATGTGTGTTTCCTTTCTACGGTCTACTTCAAATGCATGTAGAATGCAGAATAAGGTAGCAAAACCATAGTGTTTAGAGTGGGATAAGCCATTCCTTTTTACTGTAGCGAGAGGAAACTGCAAACCCCATTACTCATGCAGTACTTCTAAAAGACAGGGACATCAGCTCACATCACTCAGATGGTGGACTAACACCCGAGTATGAGTATGATTCATCTCTCACAATGTCTGTGTCAGCCTCTTTCTTTCTCCATGATTCTATATATTCATATATATTTTCAATTTTAAATATGCCCATCTCATGCAGTTTTCTCAGATTTTCTTAAACCTGCTCACATGTTCATGTCCAGCCTGCAAAATATCTATCCCATTTTACTTTCTCTCTCACTCCACTTTTCTTTCGATCGCATGGTAAAAAACAAAACAAAGAGGTACATGTTACTTGTATTCTGCATTTAAGCTAATTCATTATAACTTGTGTTGTGGCACTGCTCATTTCTAAGAGTGATCTTTTAAGTCAATATGAAAGTATAACAGTGTTTCAGGATCAGGTGCTGTGAGTAATTTTCTACACAGTTCATGAATTCTGTGAAAACTCCAGGAGTCCTATTAAATAAATTCAGTATTCCCCTCAGCTCAAACACAGCTGCACATGACAGGTTTACACAGCAACTGAATGACAATATGCCCTAAACACACTTCTCAAAACACACCGCGAACATAAACGCAATGCAATATGTCTCTTGAGAGTGATATTGCCAGCCATTTCAAGTGTTGCCATAAAATTACTGATGCTACAACAAACACACTACATTGTAAAGCCTTAAGTGAATTTACAGCATGAACACACACCCTAACTTGCTGTACCAAGTGTTTATAGATGTCATTCAAGAATACTTGACACTGTTGTGCCTGCTGGTATTGAAAATCTGTGGACTGGAATTCTGCTAGTTAAAAAGATCATCCTGTCTCTTTACTGCAGGTTGAATTTAGTTTAAATATTTCTCACTTTTTCTTGCATAAGGTTCATTTTCAATCATGAAAGCTGAGCCAATGTGTGATTTTAGGTTGTTTTTTATTTTTTTATTATTGCCTAAGAATCATGAATATTCAAAGATTGATTAAATACATAGGGCTTTAAGCTATTTTAAAGAGTAGTAATTACTGCCTCTTGGCAAACAAAGATCACATATTGCTCGGTCTGATACCTTCCATATACTAATTAAGCCAGTAATATTTTCTACATATTTATTACTGTAACAAGTTTATTGGATTCTGAAATAGAGCAGACATTCTCTTTTGTGATGCATTACAGTGTATTACATAAAGCAATAAAGCAGAATGCCATTTGCAGTACATTTTTTGTGACAGATTTGTGTGGATTTAAAATCTAAAAGTTAACTTTATGATAGTTAATAGAAAGTATAGAATTACTTCTCAAAAATCACATTTGCTATGACTTCCTGACAAATTCCTTCGTTACAGATTTATTCCGTCTTTCAGGCAGCGGGACTGTTTATTGCCTTTGTGTGCTAAAAAGATAAATGACCTTCAAAGGCAGAAATAAATGCCTGCTGAATAGCAAAGAAAAAACAATAATCTGGCACTTTAATATAAAATAAAAACAACAAGTGAATGAGTTTCCCTGATAGGTCCATTTCCAAGTTTTTAAACAGGATTTGCTGTTGTTCCCAGAGGCACACACATACATTAATATATAATGTAAATATATATGTGTGTGTGTATCCTCTTCCTCTTTCTATTTTTGCTGTAGTGTTTCAGTAGGAAATAAAAACTTTTCACAGTAATGTAGCTTTGCATAAAAGCGTCTTACAATGTCTTGGAGATGTTGCCACACTTTTTCTGGATTTAGTCTGTCCTCATCATGTAAACACAGACAGACATGAAGATGGTGAGATCAGATCCCCATGTGGAGCAGTGGATGTTGTCAGACTCCTCACTGGAAAAATCTCACTGGATTATTACAATTAATGGCAAAATGAGTCTACAGAAATGCATATTTATAACTGATATTTTTATTGACACACTACAGCAAAAGATATGAATAAGTGGCTTAAAACCCTTTATGAGAGAGAGAGAGAGAGATGCATTGAAGTGTGTGTGATGCTAATGCCTTGATATATTTCTAGGTAAGAATTAGCTAGTTTCTGTTTGAACTGTTCATCATTCAGTTTAATTTATTTGTTCTTCCTGGTAACAACACTGTGTTTTTGTCTATTTCTCACCAAGCCTTATTTAAAGAAGTAAATACAGATTGCAATGCAGTCTATCACAGGGGAGTGTATATTAAGCCTGATAACATAATCTGTCACTTTGCATTTATAAACTGGAAACGATAGGGTCTTTCAGGAATTACACTAATGCAACTTGATAGACAGATCCAACAGAAGTTAATCCAATTTACAACAGTGCATCTCAGGTAAGACTATTGCAAAGATTATTCAACACAGAGTCTTGTCCTGTTAAAGGTGAAGTGTGTATCAAATGCGTGTTAGAAATGGAATTTGTTTGAGCAGAGTAAATTTGGTGAGAGAAAGCCTGCTTATCCAAGCAATGGAAAACAGTTATTAATGAATAAAAGGAATATTAATGAATACAATTATTTTTGCAATTCTGTTTGGTGCCACTAGTGGTGCAGAAATTACACACTTACTCAATGTGTACACTTCAGGTATATCCATAGACCACAATGCAGCATGACTGTGACCATTTTTTGTTTTGTTTTTGATATTTAATACAAATATAGTAATACAGTGGAATACGCTTATGTCGACGACCTCGGGGGTTGCAAAAAAGCATCGAGATAACCGATTCTTGAGATAACCAACAGCCAATATGGCGATTTATTTGATGATACGATCGGCATGCTATAAAAATGTAAATACACTGTATATGTTTGCTAACAACAAAAGGCATATGTGCACCAACTAACAGCAGAGATTTACCAGTATACAATAAAAAACACCTTCGATTCTCGACACAAACCTTTAATTATATTCTCCAACATTGCAAACACAATTTCGCTCACAGCGTAAACAGTCATAACATATTCGTGAGGTCATCACGCTGTACTAGATTGCATACTTGTGTTCTGCAAGTCTAATGTGCTTTCTCAACAAATTCGGCTTCGTCCCGTCTTTTAACAACCGGGTTCTTCAATCCGCAGCGGTGCTGAGCAGAGCGCGCGTCAGAACAGAAGCAGGTGTGTGTGCTTATCTAAGCCTCATACTCATTGGTCGGTAACAAGCAATCAAATCAGAGAGGGTGGTCTTTATGTGCACACATAAGCGGATGAGGCTTTGGGATGGGGTGGACCCCGCGGCAGCACTCGCTGTTCATTGAGAAGCGTAAGAACGATATGTGCTTTCACTTCAGAGAGTGTTGCGCGGCGCTGTGAGAGAAGCGGTACTGACAGAGTGACTATATGGACCGCGATGCACGATCCACATGCGATCCACATGCAGCGCAAACTCAGCGCATGCGCAGTGAACTAGGTACCATCATTAGTCACGAGATAACCATGTGAAGTGGAGAATTTGTCCCTCTTTTGTGCTCAAGATATTAGGGTTCGGCGACATAAAAGAATCGACATAACCGAAAAGAAAATGCTAAGGCAAATAGGGAGTTTGGCAGTTCCACTTCCAATAGGATTGGCGAGTTAACCGTGAGTCGAGATAAGTGATAACGCAACTGTATATTAATCAAGCATACATACAGATGTATAGAATTGTGCATTACAAACTACAAGAAAGAAAAAGGGAAAAAAAAAATTCCAAGTGATCCACGGCTTAAGGCGTTCCAAATAAACAGGGCAAGCCTTTTGCCAGTAGCGGGCATTCGTGAAATGCAAGCAAAGGCATACATCAGAGTAAACGAGACAGAGGGATTTAGCGAGTGAAGAGCATACAAAAAAAAAAAAAAAAGGCAACAAAAAATTAACAAGAACTCAGGAACAGGGAAACAAAGTGGCCATTTACACGCCACTGTCTTCAAATAAAAATTTTTTTTAGGCCTTTTGGCTGTTCATTTACACGTTTTGGGGGCCAGAAAATGCAAATGTTCTTGAAAAAGATTCCTGTAGGGAGGCCAAACAGTCGGAGTGGAAAAATAAATCATGTACAAAAAGTTAATGCCTAATCCAAAAATGTTTTTTATTGGAAGGTGCAAAAATATTTACAATGCAGGAAAAACGAAAATAAACTTTAAAAAAAATTACAAAAAAACTATGTGCTAGTGGCTAAATCAAACAGCCCAAGATTACAACATTAATCTGCATACACAAACGGAACTGAAGGCATTTAGCCAGCAAGCCTTATTTATAGGCTGAAGCCTCACCTACAAGTCACACCAAACTAAACTACAAAGTTTGTAACAACTAAATTAAATATGTGAAGAGTTGTAAAGTTTATGGTGTGAACAGGTTAACCTGTAACAATACCGTTATCGTCTATGTGCAAACAACAAAAATACAAGTTTGTGAAAACGGTACCATCACGCGCATGCATATTATGCATATTCTGTCTATAGAATGTTTCTTTACAAAGTGGCAATGCCATCTACTGACGGTGAGCTTTTTTTTATGACATTCTGTTTTTAGTAAATTACTGACATGTAAATGTACCCTCAAACACAACGGAACTAAACGTAACATTATTACGTACGTTATTACCTCAGCAACCATAACATTCAATTTCTGTAAATAGTTCTGTAAATAATGAAACTTAATATGAACACATACAGTTTACTGTCAGTAGAGACAGAGGAAACACAGCCGGATGGAGCAATGTAATTAGTACACTGCTCCAGCCAGCAGCAATCAGCAGAACCTAACCTCATTACCATCTATGGACTACACGATCTGTTTCACTGAGAGGTGAATTAATTACACCAAATTAACCTTGCCAGGAACACGAAGCATGTTCAATATGAAAATATACAGAATGTAAACAAATGAGAATCTTTGGACAAATTATACTGCAACAAAAAGCAATAATCGACTTTGACACGTAAGACATACTTTGCCTTTATGTGCTGTCAAAGTTAAGAGAAAAACCATGTGAACAAAATAATTAAACATGCCAGTTCCTAGACAGATGCTGATTATCTTTTAACACCATTATACTGGATTAATCAGTGGTAAATCATATTTCCAATGACTGCCTTTGAAGAGACTTGCATAAGAATGGATATTGGCACTTCTGTTTAACCCAGGGGTCAAATTTCCTTCGTATAAACAGACTGCAATAGTTTATAAGAAAAGGGCCTTAATTACATTCTCCTTTACAATTACTCTTCATGTCATTATCATTACGTCATCCTGGTCTGAACTTAATTTAAAACAGCTCATCTTCATTTGGTCTTTCTATTAGAATGAATTAAGCTTTTATATGAACAAACCACCACATCTTCACTAAACTAGTGTATTAGTGAAAGCAGACCAAGTCCATCTATGAAAACTTCACTTAAAGTGATTTAAAAATAAGTTATCTGTTTCAAATGAGGAATCATAGTTTGAGATTTCTCCAGATCCGAACATAAGATGTTTTAGAGGTCATAAAGTCTATAAGCTTTATAATGTCCAGAACAATGTAAAAACACAAATCATAATTAATATTCAATGTTATCATCAAGTAGTGGCTTACTGTATGGAATTAAACATCATAATGAAACATGCCCTAGAGAGAGTGACAATCAGTGGCAGTAACTTACACCAGCTATCACATTCTATTAACCTCTTCCTCTCCACAAAAAGTCAGTGTGTCACCTCAATTTAACTCAATATTTTGAGCTAAATGATCATTGTCATATTGACCACGACATATACATTCTTCACCCTGAAACCTGAACATTATCCAGCCATGAAGTCATAGATTAAAGAAATTAAAGTCATTCAAGCCTGAACATAATGGAAATGCATGTACCAATATCATGTATTTATTCAGAATGTAATTAGGCTATACAGAGGAGCAAGTAAATTGAAGCAATCAAATCTATTCTAGACTTCATTTATAGTTTGTAGTAGTCTGACAGTAAATTAAACTGAATTATGCGCTGTACCAAAGATATACAATAAGGAATATGGCCATTTTTTGTTTTGTTTTTGATATTTAATACAAATATAGTAATACAGTGGAATACGCTTATGTCGACGACCTCGGGGGTTGCAAAAAAGCATCGAAATAACCGATTCTTGAGATAACCAACAGCCAATATGGCGATTTATTTGATGATGCGATCGGCATGCTATAAAAATGTAAATACACTGTATATGTTTGCTAACAACAAAAGGCATATGTGCACCAACTAACAGCAGAGATTTACCAGTATACAATAAAAAACACCTTCGATTCTCGACACAAACCTTTAATTATATTCTCCAACATTGCAAACACAATTTCGCTCACAGCGTAAACAGTCATAACATATTTGTGAGGTCATCACGCTGTACTAGATTGCATACTTTCTTGTGTTCTGCAAGTCTAATGTGCTTTCTCAACAAATTCGGCTTCGTCCCGTCTTTTAACAACCGGGTTCTTCAATCCGCAGCGGTGCTGAGCAGAGCGCGCGTCAGAACAGAAGCAGGTGTGTGTGCTTATCTAAGCCTCATACTCATTGGTCGGTAACCGCTTGTTACCGACCAATGTCAAAATATTTGAGAAAACCAATCAAATCAGAGAGGGTGGTCTTTATGTGCACACATAAGCGGATGATAAGTATTTCTAGGCTATTTTCTAGGTTTTTATTTTGTGTGTGTATGTACAGTGCCCAAAAATATAGCATACATTTGAGGAATTTTGAGGCAAAATAGAGCATTATGAAAAATGAAGTGTCCCAACAGTCCATAAACTGAGGAAAAAAAAGTTGATTAAAATTAAATATATACACATTAACAACTTTCAATAAACTTCAGGTAATTTTATTATTAATATTATATGATGTGACTTTACAGTGTATGCAATTTACCTTTTTATACACAAAAAATGCATAAGACAAGTATAATTCAGCTTTTAGCAAGTTTTGGAAAAAAAAAATTAAATTTCAGTGTAAACAAATTAAAAGTAGTAAAATCAAAACTGAATATTATAGAAAGTGAATAAATTACTAAATCTAATTTAAAACCTTTAACTTACATTACGTTAAACAGCAGTATCATAATGTTATCTAGACCTTACGAATAAATTTTTACTCCAAACAAAACAAACAATTATTTTGTTACATTTACTTTCAAATTTAGTACATTTAGTACTAAATCTTTGTTGCTGTACTTGCCAAAAACATTTTTCTGTAGTTTATGATAACTTTTTTTATATTTCACAAGAAAATATTTTATTTATTGTACAGTATGAATTTCTTTGGAATACATCCTGTTCTACCTCAGCTCAAATCCTTGAACTGAAGTGGAATATAGAAAGGATTCTCTATCTAATTCTGAATAGTGCACAATCAAGGCCCACATTGCAAATTCAATTCAAAGTGCACTAACATGTTTTTGCTGCAACATGCTTTCTTAAATAGGTTCAGAAACAGGAATGAAAAAGTCGATTCAATCCTCATACAGTGCTTGTGGGCAGATATACGTGTCATTCATAATTCAAGCGATCCTAACTTCCCATGCATCAAATGTGCCTCGGCTATATATGAGTCGACAGGGCATGAAGACAAGCGATTGTAATAGTATGAGCCACACTCTGTTGTACGATCTTGTAAAAGAGCTAGGAGTCAAATACTGCTGTTGTGGATATGACGTACACTGGATCCGCTCTAAAAATCAAATGGTCTCACTCCAACCTAGGAGCTAAAATACAGTCTATTACATTGTTATAGCATGTATATTTAATAACAGCAGTAACAGATCCTCTTGAAACAAATCATTTCCTTTGCCTGCTCATATCGCAGAATGAAATGAGACATTGTTACACAGTGGCAAAGAGTATTTATACACTTAAGCGACCCATAGGAAAATATCTGCTTATTGGCTACTGACACAGCAGGAACCAATCAGCAGTGCTCTATAGAGAATGATGTGATTGCAAGCAGATTGAGTTAATGAACTAGCCTGTGTAATCTAGAATTTTTATTTATATTTATGTACTTTTAAAGAAGCTTATTGGCAGTAGTTGATTGTGTACAGTTTATCGGAAGTTAAGGCCCAGTCACACAGCGAAAACGCATGAAGAACGCACGAATTACGCACAGATTTTCGTTTCTGCGCGGCGTGTGCGTCATATGCGTAATTCGTCGGTGGAACGAACGAGGACCGTCAGTGATTGTAAGTGGATGTGCGTCGAAGGTGGTTTGTGCGTGATTTTGAGTTTTGAACGGTTCAAAAATTTTCCGACGCACAGGTGTGCATCGGTGTGCGTTATTCATGAGTCGGCGTGGTTCGAAAGCGCGCACGTCCACTGACGCCCCACCTTCATATCACTCATGAACCGCGCACCGTGGCGCACGTATCACGTTCATTCCACTAACAATGTGGATTCTGAAAGTGCTTGTTCGTGGAACGTTCGCGAAGCGTGTGTGTTTGGACGCGCTCCGTCAGTGATTCATGCATTGGGCGTGTGCCGAATGTTCGTGGAATACTTTGGTCAATTTCTCGACGCACAAGCACGCACAAACCCAATCTATGCGTGATTTGTGAGTGATTCGTGCGCGATCGGCTGTGTGACTGGGCCTTCACTTGCATAATTTGTGCATAAAAGTGTTTTGGGATGTAGGGATTTTTTTTTATATAACACAAACCATTCATTCCTTTTGGTTTCAATGTCAAAATACTTTTTGGAGTGACTTTTTGAAGCTTATACATTTCAGGCCACAGCTCTCATTGGTTGGAGACCCCAACTGTTTCATAAATTATTTCTCCTGTGCTCTTCAAATCCTTTGCACATTCTACAGTTCTACAGTACATGCAAGCCTCACTAAAGCTGTCTTGGCAATTGACAGGCCTGCCCTATGTGAGAACATGCTGTCTAAGAGACGTGGAGAGCAGCCAGAATTGATCGGAGCTCAAGGCAGTCGCTGAATCTTTCAGGGGATAGTGTATATAAAAACTCTCTGCTTTTCTCTTCTTTCTTTTCATCAGCACCATCCTCCTTGCAGTGGATAATTGAGGAGCAGGGGGATGGAGACAGGGGAATCTATTTCAGCACAACATCAGGCGAAAAGGACGGTTGGATGGATAGCCAGCCGTGTCCTGAATGCAAAAGCATCATGGCTCAGTGGAATGTGGCAGGTAATGGTAGTCTTATCTTCTCAGTCACAGCTCCTTTGTGTCCGTTAGAGTGACTTCTGAGGCAATACAGACGCAAACAAAATGAGACTGGAACTGTTTGGGTCACACTACTAGGACATAATCAATGCAGGAACAGCAGCATTTCTACATTGTTCAGGGTCCAGTTGCTTCAGCTGACAATCTGAAGATTATAATAAATGATTCTCGGGATGGATGTCAAGAAGATTGGTAACATGGAACTAGACTAAAGTTTCTTAGTACAAAACTGGAAAAGTAAGGTCAAAAATCACTCACAGCTTCAATGTAAGATACACCCAGTGAGCGAGCCATTTACCGTGGATAATGATGACTTAAGAGGAGTCCCCAAATCAATACAGTGTCGAGACAGCCAGAGCGTGAAGGGGACTGAATGATAGTACACCTAGAAGTCACAGCTATTTCTTAAAGCTGTCATTTCTGATCCTACATTTACTTGTTTACATTACATTTACATTTTTGTTTCCTCCCCCTACAAAGTCAGCAACAGTATACAAGTTCTAATCAAAAATTGCTTCTTGTCATTCAGAGCTTTATTGATTTTCTTGCTGTGCCAAGAGGTAGCACCAAGACTGGTGTCAGTCTAGTAATTTCTTAGTTTTTTCTTACTATTCTATGTTCATTGAGGTTCACTTATAATGTTTTTGCGCACAAAAAACTTATATACATTTTAGAAAAAAAAATATATTTTCAACCTTCATTCTGACCCTCTGTCTGATGTGATCCCTTGTAAAAGTGTGGCTCCTTAAAGGGCTGTCCGTAAACGGACACTGTTTTGATTGGCTAGTGTCATTGCATTGGAAACTGTATCAACTAACACTCGCTATTGCATGTGACTACATCTTTTGAAAACATTATCCAAATAAGATCATAATTTGAAAATTATGTTTATTTGCAAACTCTCTATTATACAGTGCCTTGTTTACACAATATTCAGAACAAACATATAATCCTCATAATAAACCATTCACTTTTTTCCCAACACTGGGATCCTTCTTAAATCTGTACAAAGATCTAAACAAGCCGGTTAAAATGGTTGTGTCAAAGCAAACGTCCTTTCACTCTTGGAGTACATCAAAAACTGAATGTGCATCTCTATACAGTATCCAATGTAGACAGCATCGGTCATTATAATGGGTTCTATTTGCTTTTGACGCAATGCTCCAATCCAGTGTAGGCAAATGTAAGCTGTTAAGCAACTAAATACCAATGGGTAGGGCCTATGGTATGGTAGGATGATGTAAAACTAGTTGTTGATGTTCTGCATGGGAGAATCATCCCTGTATGATGTCACAGATCCTGCAATATCAAAACTAGTTGTTTTTGGGGGATGTTTTAATAATCACTTACATTTATAATTTTAATGATTCAAATACCTCTAAGATCAAGGCAAATTTGATTTCTAAAATATCAATGATCCCAAAGGCTGTCAGATGTAACAGCAACTTACCCATATATTGCAATAAAGTGACAACTGAAGATGGATGACAACTATAAAATCAACTGACTTTTATAAAATTAAAATGCTAAAAACAACAAACTGCATGTGAATTAAAAATGGATAAAGAAACTGTTTGTCTATAATGAGACACTACATATAGATTCTGGCTCTTTGTAATCACATTTAAATATTAAAGATTATGAAAATAGCCTACTTGTGGATAGAATTCCTTGAATTAAATTGAAAATCATTCATCATTAAAGTTTTCAAAATAAACATAACCATTTCAAAATTGTGTGTAATTTACATAATTACACAAAACCTCAAATTATGTCAAAGTTATGTTTACCAGAGGCTTTATTTTACTCATAAATTGAGAAAAAAGCTCATTATAAAAGCTCATAATAAAATCTCAAAAGGAATGAGCAGCAAATTAGTCTTCCAGATTCATATCTGCAGCGATCTTATCCACTTCAGGCTAAAAGTCAATTCAGAGCCTCTGACGCTCCACTGATAGGTCTATGTGTCTGAATTAATTATTGAAATTATGTCACGTAAATCAAGTTGGTGAAGAAATGGCAGCGTAAAAACAGGTTGACATAGCCAGGTACGTTTAAGGGTAAATAAGGGGATGACTCAGCTTTCAGTTCCAAAAACGGAGGTAACTTTCAGGGTATGCAAGTAGCCACAGCAACCGACTCTCTGAACATAACCTGATCAGGAGCAGTTTCTGTTTGAGGGTTAGTTTAGTTCAGAGGCATTCAGCACATGCCTTGGGTGTTGATGAGACTCCAGTGGGCATGACAGATGTGTGTGTAGATAGATATTATCATTTCACATATTATTGATCTGCATTCAGACGTTTTTTTTTCTTTTGCAACAGGACATTTTCTATGCTATAAAGTATTTATATAATAGAATATCATTTCTAAAATCTTACCTTAAGCACACACGGTTAATTAGTTTAATACGTTTTCTCTATTATATAAATAGCATACAACAAACAACATAGTTCTTATTCACAGTGAATAAAATACTTTTGTTTTAAACAAAAAGACTAAAAATTATTACAAAACAATATTTGATACACTTCAAGCATGTAAATCGGAATTAAACAAAATAATTCAAAATGTCGTAATAAGACGCGCTTTTTCTTTGCAACATACTTCGGGTTTGATTAAATTACTCCCGGATGTGTTTTTGGAATTAACATACCTCGAGTAAACAAGGTTTGGGTTGATTAACCAGGAGTTCAGTGTATGTTTGATGGTAAGATGACCTTACTTTCTGGAATACCCCCCAGCACAAACGATTTGTCAGCAAATTAAAAGCAAAATACTGTGTGACAATGCACACTAAATCACAAACGACAGCCAATCGCAACTAAAAACAGAGTAACTAGAGCGCATGCCCAAAACGCGCTGTAGATTATAAACAATGTTTTTGGTATAAAACACATACCTAAAATTTGAGACTTCCAAGCTTTTCCAGAGGGCATCCATTTTAGTTGGTTTCCTTTAAGAACTTAAACGACATGTGAAATAGTATCCAATGTTTTGCACCCTTCACAATCCTTATATTCTCCTCCATGTTTGATGTGGAATACACCTAAGGGGCGATGCTGCTCCAATGTGATCTTAGTATTGTTGGATGCAACTCAAGCACGAGTCACTTTAGGTTGCTTCACTACCATTCATAACTTCTGTAACTGCTAGTAAAGGCCGTGTATCGAATGCGCACTTCAGAATCTCTGTGGAAGTAGTAGGTTATCCGGGTACTTTTCAACTATTCGGACTTGTCTTTGTTTTTCGCATACTAAATAGGGAGTATTCGATCTCAGACACAGCGTTAAACCTTAGGGGGGGGAAAAAGTGAAAAAAGTTAAACTATCGTATTTTCCGCACTAAGTCACGTTTTCTTTATCATCTGAAACATGCTATTTCTTCCAAGTGACTTATATAATGCATTTAACATCAAATAATCTAAAAAAGTAGGCAGTTAGGGTTTCTATAGATATATTTCTCATATATCTGCGTCAAGAAGTCACTGTTTTGATTCATTGTTATGCATGTGTTTGATAGAGACAGCAGAATGCGCATCCTGTTGTTTTATTTATTTTTCAAAGGCATTTTGTAGCAATTTTTAACATACATAAGTTCTAATATATTCATAAGTTAATAAGTTTATAATTTCAGAGTAAGTCAGAATATAAGTCAGAAATCAAATGTAACAATTTAGAATTAGTGAGGTAAATATATCATGCCAATTACATAATCAATTCAAAGATAATCAAAACAAAAAACTTGCGCTGAAAAAACAGTGCGCTGTAGCAAGCTTTATACTTTCACAACACACTTTTGCCAGTGCGCTGTGTCAAGGTTTATGCTTGAGCGCTGATTAGATTGATTATATATGCAATCAAAGGCTCATTATTATGACTTATGGCTTAATAATATAAACGCATGATTAGTTGACTAACAACTACTAGTCATCTAGAAAAATCTTTAGTCGAGGACAGCCTATAAGTTGCACCTGGACAGCCAGGTGCAACTTATTTTGTGGAATATACTGTAAATTGTAACATTTTACTGTGTTATTAATATGTGACCATTTGTGCAATTGTTCATTAACGTTTCATGTTGTTCATTAACGTTCATTAATTATGAGGGGGTCTTTGGAAACCCCTGGTCTAGACTGTAGACTAGACTCCATTGTCATCTGCTGTTCTGAAGATTTTGATAGTAGGCAGCCAATCCTTTCTGTGAGTAAAAGAAAGGTCATGAAAAGCAGATAAGTGATGCACTCCAATTAGCAAAAGAGGTCATGTCATTACCAAGGAAGCCAACAACAGAAGAACAAAAAAACACCAGGAAGGACGAGGCACATGTCCTTTCCTGTCGCAGTTTAGCCTTCATTTCCATCTGCCATGTCTTATAAATATAACATGCTTTCAGTGTCTTTGAATAGAAACAAAGCCTTTTTTCTGGAATCAGTAACATACAGACCCCCTGCAGAGAAAGTTCATTTGAACTTTGCAATGGAAGAGACATTGGGCAGCTTCTTAAAACCATGAAACCCTTCTTTTTGGGTTTAGGAGGCTGTGATGCTTTAGACCCTTGGATGGTGATAGGCCCTACAGACTCCTTAGATCCAGGACTCTGTTTGAAATCTAAGGCAGAAGTCTGTCTACACAATTGACTCCAGGCACAGAAATTGGGCCTTGATTTTACAAAGCCATTGCAGCTGCATTTTTGCTAGAATTCTTATTTTAAAGTTGCACTCAGTAGTTTTAAACACAAAGAAATTCATAAAACATAACATAAAATGGTCCAATCTTCTAGAATATTTATTCTGTTTTACAAGGAGCAGGTCAAGGCACTTGAAAAATAAAACAATCGTCAAAGATCAAAAATAAAATCTAAATAACCAGTCCATATGAAACAGTAAAGCATAAAAACAGTATTTAGGACTGGAAAAGAATAAAGGACAACTGAAAAGAGGCTATAATGCAGAGGAAAGGGGAAAAGCAAATGAGATGAGCTTGAGACATTCAGAATTTGTGTTTGACCTTGTTCTGTTTCAGATGGAGCCACATTTTCCACCTTGAGGATCCCAAGAGCCATTTGAGGAATTTTCTCCCTCTGTGTCTGTCCAAGCATGTTTATTCCTTGCAGGACCCCAGTGGGCTTCAATGTGAGAGCAGCTTTTTCCATACCAATTCGAAAGACATTATCATGGTAAATGGGCTGGAACAAGAAATGGCTCAATGTGGGATTTTAAACATCAACCTCAAAAGCCTATCTTCATTTTACTGCATAGGATGAAAAAACAAACATATGGATGCACATTTATGTTATTTAAAACTTTTTAATAATTTTGGTGGTGCTGTTCCACTTTTAAGTTAACACAAACGTAGTTATTTTTCATAATAATAAGCATTTAATCAGCTGAAATGATCTATTACCATCAGACCTTGATTTTAAGAAAAGGACAATCTCTAGCAAGAGCAGTATAAATACAGTAACAAATTATTTAATGCCGCAAATTAAGACCAAATCATGAAGGCAATCAGTGGACCTCCAGGTAAATAAAAAGAACTTGATTAGCCACAAGTTCATTCAAGCTCAAATCAAATAATAATTACAGGCTTAATTATAGCTATATTAAAGCAATATTCCCCCCGAATAACACAAAAGCAGCAATAAATATGGCCTTACAAGGTTTGCAACCACAAATTTCATTGCCTTGCTTGTGTTTCTTTTTTTTCATATGCTTTTTAACAATCCAAGCTTTTTAATCAAACTGGTACCATGTCCAATAATTGTCCTGTGTATTTATTTATTTTTTTAACGACTAGGTGATTTACACACACTCCTGGCATATTAATGATATGGGCTGAACTCAAACAGCATCCTTATTGAAATCATATGGAATAGTACAAATAAACCACAAAACAGTCCTCTAAAATGCACACAAAGATCAGGGGTCAACAGGCAAGGGGAATTAGCAAAACTGATAGGAGATAAGAATTGGTGTTCTCAGGCTGCCACTGGTCTGCCATGGCACATTATGCATGTATCTTAAGCACAGACACACAGTTATACTCATCAATGCTGGTGCATGAGCACACATTCACAATCCATCGTGATTCTAATGTAGATGTTAGTGTAGTTGAAATGTAGCACTTTGATTTAATTTAGAGCTCATAATAAAAGACAATAATAAAATGAGCAGCTCTGTAAATTATTTTACTTAAAGAGTAATTCCCAAACAAGGGTATGTGTACACCAGCTTTAACTGAACGATTAATTAAAATAGCTATTTATGATTTCATGACTTTATATAGTACTGTTTTAAAGGAAAATAAAATATTAATTATTGTATATTTGTGTGGATGTGGATTCATAACAGATTATATGTGCTGCTGCTTCTTATATATATCAAAGGCATCAAGGTTTCCCCCAACAATATTAAGCAGCATAATCAACAATAAGACGAAAAGTTCCTAGAGCACATCATATTAGAAACATTTCCAAGACATTATTAAACACTATATTACTGTTTGTTTTGTGTGTGTTTTTTACTGTATTTTTCTATCATTAAACAGGCCTGTTGGATTATGAAAGGTAGAAAGGCAGGAAATATTTTGGGCATGCTTGCCTGTATTTGCACTGAAGCAACACAAGCTCTTATTGTCATGTATAGATATGCTGAACACTTCCTTCAGATCTTGACCCGAATTAACTGTTCCATTAAAGCAGCTGACAGCTAATTGACACATGGTTGTGGTCATATGATAATGTTTAATTAAGATTAACTTAAAGGGAATCTGCACAAATATACTGTTTGAGGAAGGTTAAACAAAATGAATCGCTCCAGGCTGTCTTCAGAGCAGAGGCTAATTTGCACTAAAATGAGTCAATAAACCCTTTTCATCTGAGCTGGCAAGGCACAAAACAGTAAAAGTGTTGTATAGTCGCCTCTACTGGGATGAGAAAGTATCTATTTTAAACTGTAACAGCATTAACAGCTCTCTAAGATCTGCATATCATCTGTTTCTGAATGTGAGATTTTTTTAGTACATTGTTTGTACAATATTGTATTTTTGCAGGGTGTCATTTTATTTACTATAGCTGGCTGTCCAAAAGGTCTGTTCTTTCAAAAAGTGATATACCGTACGTACAAAGACAGAAAATATCTGAGCCCAGTCTAGATCTCAACTAAAAATTAATTTATAAACTATTACCGCAGGCTAGGCAAGGCTATATTCTCAAATGGGAGTCACAGCAACTGTTGCCATGCGGTTGATGGGCACATGCTGCCTCTGATGGGATTAATGCAATAGGCGTGACAGGCGGCACATTGGCTCCTTACAACAAGGAGCAATTAACCCCGCTACTATTCACTCTTACATTTCAATGTGCCAATAAAAGAAAGATACCTCACCCTGTCACCGCTATGTGCCAATCAAACTGTATTCAGCAACGCATACTCACAGTTTGTACTGCCTCTGCAGGAAATAAGCCTTGTTCATTCCAAATGACTGCCCATTCCTTGGTTCACTGCTTCAGCTCCCCAATCAAGGTGTCAAGGCAAACTCAATCATCATAGAAGGCAAAGCTTTGAGAACGAGCATTCTTGCAGTCCAAAAAAGATAAATGCAAGTACAGGCGTGAGCAGGAAATATCAGCAACATTAAAATGCAAAACACTCACAGATACACAATAATTGAAGCAAAACACAAACCTCAAAAATATATGTACACATTGCTTCAAAGTACATAAAAACAGCTAGAATAGTTAGAATAAAGTTTGTTCTTTGTACATTAGCTTTTTCATTACTCAGCATTAATACCAGTTTCACATACATGCACACTGATATTTGGAAAATGTAGAAAACATGGTTGGCATGGTTTTATATCACATTCTGTCATGCATTTCAAAGTGTTTCCCCTTTTTGGTAATTTTTGATATAAATGCAAAAAGTAGTATTGTGAATTGAAATACCATGGACTCCATTTCTGTTGCGCATATTCAAATGGTGACAGAGAACTCAATCACATTCAGAGCCTGGGGGATGGACTGTCTGCTTTTGAAGCTGCCTTCCCCCATCCATGTACATAATGAAGAGAGGGAGGCAGATACAGAAAGAGATGTATAGAAGGTTCTCACTGTAGGAGACCAACAATTGCGGGATGTTTAGAACTTCAAATTCTCTAGAGCTTTTAGCAGGAACAGATTATGTGTGTTCCTAGTCAGCAAGATTTGACGGTCACTTGGTAACCATCATCGACACATAATGACATAATGACTAGATGTCTTCAGAGAGACCGATTAAAACATCTCGATCCATTTGATGACACCATCTGCTGAGGAGAACAGGAGAGAGCAGGTGGAAAAACCCGCCAATGGAATTACTCATAAAAGGAATTTACTCTGTTGGTCTCTTCTGCGTGGCTAATGATATTCTAGAGACTCACATTGCCCAAGAGCCTAAATGAATCACTAAACCCAGTATACCATCATTTATAGTGCTGAAAACCTAACTGAGCTCAATCTGTGGTATGATTAAATTCTCAAATTTGTTTTGGCTCCAGTCATGTGTGTAGCAGGAGCATCTCTTCACCAGCCCTCTTGTGACTAGTAACAATTTAACAAGTCCACAGTGAACGATTGCTTTAATGTCAAGCCGCCATTTCTTTACACTGTCTCTTCTCCTGCACATATAGGGATCATGGGAAGGGGAAGATGTGATCTTTTTCATCTGGCTGATAACTTGAAAAATGTGTTGTATGGACATATTGCATTATGCGCTATTACATTTTTGCAGTTGGTAAGATTTTTGTATGAATCTCTTATGCTGCATTTATTTGATTAAAAATACAGTAAAATTCCACTAATATGGTGAAATATTGACATTTAAATACATTTTAAAATACATTGAAATAGAAAACAGCTATTTTTTTCTTGCGATGGCAAAACTGAATTTTCAACAGCCATTGCTCCAGTCGTCAGTGTCACATGGTTCTTTAAAAAATCATTCTAAAATTGATGATTTGATGGTTATTATTATTGTTTACAATATTTTTTATTCTGACTACTAGTCCGATTACAAATGGATTGGATGTGTAAATGCAGTTGCTTCGTAATATTTTTCTAGAAACAGTGATGCATTTTTTTTAGGATTCTTTGATGAATGGAATGTTTAAAAGAACAGCATTTATTGGAAAATATTGATGTTGATTTCAAGCTCTGACAGATAACTTGGTAAAATTCAACAAAAATATGGAAGATATGATAAAATAAGATGAAGTCTTATCATTTGTAAGAAAGAAGAATTATGAAATTCATATAATTTTCCAGTGCAAAATATTTTAACGTGTCTTATACTCGATATTTATAACAGAAAAAAACCCTCAAAGTTCTTTCATAAGAAAATACAGTACTTATAAACAAAGCTGAAGACAAATGAAATAGCTATGTTGCACAAAGAATTATAAAGATGAGACATTCTTTTTATTTATAAGTTTATGTTAATGCAAACTTAGGAGTCTATACATGATTTTTAAAAAGGATAAAAAACTGTACAATATAAAGTAGGAACACTGATCAAATTGAAAAAGTCTAAATTCTTGGCAAATCTCCAACATAAAACTATTAGTAGAAATCACAGAATAACAAAGAGAAGAATTAAATAAATTTTACAAAAAACAAATAAAAGATGTCATGCAGCAACTTGGAAAAAAGTATTTTTTTCTCCTCAATCCCTTTAAAGAATCATTCAACAACAATGACGACAACAAAAATCTTTGTAAAAAAATAGCCACAAATTCTACTTAAAAACTTTATCAAATCCAAATAATCTCTTCTATATGTTTCTTTATGAGAAACAGCCGTCACACTTCTCTCCAGAGACACTTAGAGGATTAACATGAGAGAAAAAAATCAGCAAACATCAGAGGCTGAAGATAAATCACTGGACACAGTGAGGAGAAGGTCCTGTGTTGTGAAGTTGTCAACAGATGATAGCCATTTGTATATTCAAATATTTTGAAGTTCATTTTCAGCGAAGAAAGGCATAATCTTTTGAAGTTCAGGTAGATACAGTGGATTTGTTTACCACGTTAAAAGAACACTGGATGTTGCATGATCAGAGAAGAACGACACATGCATACATTACAGTATGATGCATACAGCACACACTGAAATTACAAAAGTATAAACTCACTTCGGTTCGATGTCCTGAGAAGTGTTTGAGACGAGCTCTAATTTCTGATCTGTCACCATCTGCAACAATCAGTTAAAGTAGTAGATATGGGGAAAATGACATGTCGTCTCTGAGCCAATCATTATGCAGAACAACTGAGATAGACGACAGTCTCACAGCTTTAGCAACTTTATCCAATCACGTGACATCACATCTGTCAGGGGCAAACAGATTTTTGCATTACGCTGTAGAAATTGCATGTTGAAGTTAAACTTGTCTAGTCGTGGTAATTTAGATATTAGAAGGGGCAATAGTATGGGGAGTTTTTTCTCAACTTTTTTTGTTTATTACCTAAAACTATATTTTTTACACACTTTAGCTCTTATAAATACACTATACACCACACTGCATTGCAAAATACTTTGTTTTTCAAAGTGTACGTGGGAGAGTTGGTCTCAATATTAGCACCAATCATAAAACAAAGATAGTTCTTGGGATTTTTTGGTTTAAGGCACTTCCTGGTAGCATTAATGAAGATCTCAGGACATGGTCTTGCTCTTATTCCCCTCAGTCTCTTTGTTTCTCAACATTTCAGGGAGTTTCTAACTATGCGTGTTCAATACCTTCACTTGTTGCATTGGTCAAAGCAGGACAGTCTCAATCCCAGAAAGGTTCTTGTCACAACTCGCAGCTAAACACTGTCCTTTTTTGTTGTCTCTTAGACCTCCATTTCTTGTTGTCCACTCTGTCCTGGTATTGTGGGCATTGCAATATCAAAGCAGGTCTCCATCATTACACGGGACTTGCATAGGTTGACACAAAACTCCAGGTCTCCTGTGGCCTGAGCTAGAGCCTCCAGGTAGGCTTGTGACTCCTGGTCCAGATCAGGGTCCACATCAACTAATGGAAAATAGGGTGAAAAATGTTAACAACTTGTTATTTGAAACTTTCAGTTTAGTATCTAAAGATGTCAATTTAATGATTAGATGGAAAGAGAGTTAGATAAAAGGACTTGTAATCGGAATATTCATATTAGTTACTCGTCTGCCACAATAACTAATGTAATGTTTTAAATTATCTGTATTTTAGAGCTTTACTCATCAAGTATTGATTTGCATTGAAAATTTGATAAATGAATTTTCCTTTGAATACAGTTGATTGACCACTAATTAAAACATGAATATAAATATCAAAATATCATAAATAAAAATCAAAAATCTCTCAAATAAATCCACACAAGGAAGCCACATTATTGTATGACATAATAAGGATGTGACTATGCACCCACTGACACACCTAGATTGATAGTTTTATCACTCAAGACATAAACAAAAATCCATGCAGGGGATGGTTGGTTGATGTGGGAAACGGCTAGCAGAAACACCATCCTCATTTTACTGGGCTCTGAAGAGGAACTGATTTATACAGCATGACAGCCCCAATCATAGCTTTACTCAAGACAGCAGTGACAGATGAATAGTAAACATCACCTGGCCAGTGGGCAGGTAGTGATTGCAAAAGAGAAAAATAATACCTTATTGATTCAGGAACACACACAGACACGCATATACACTCGCACTCTCTATGCCCCTGCCATTTTCCCTACATTATTCTTTTACGTCCTGTTATTTCTGTTTATTAAAGTGTGTCTTCTACCAAAGCAGAATTTTATTCACTTTGTTCTGCAGTCAAACCCCCCCCCCCCCAAAAAAAAACTGCAGGCAGGCAGTGATTTATCTCATATAAAAAAACAATATTATTAGCATTCTTATATTTCAATTAACAGAACAAAACATTTAGAAAAAAATAGACCTATTGATTAAACTAAACACCAGTACCCTATATTAAAATACAAAAAAAAAAAATTGTTACTTATATTTCCAAACAAAAAGCAATAATTGATTTCATACAGATACACACACCTGATTCTCATAGATGACGAATAAAAAAAAACAAAATAAAAAACAGACAAAAGAGGTGATTAACAAAAGCACGGTTGACAGTGACGATGAATCAAATTAGTGACTGTGACAGACTAGTGGCAGGAAATGGTGTAAAACAGAAAACAAAGTCCAAACAGGGTGAGATCATGACATAACCCTCCCCAAAATGCACGAAAGAAGAGGTGAGGGAAGGAGGGTGGACAAAGAGCAGATGTGGTCCAGACCTTCTGTCATCATTCTAAAGGTCTTGCTATGACTACAGGCCAATCTACAGTTTAGATGTGACAAAGCAAATGTTGCAAATATATTTGTTCTCGTGTCAGAAATGCCATGAGTACTTGGAGTACATCAGAAATACACATCAGAAATAGGACGGTGCATCAGTTTACTGTCTGGTATTTTTTTGTGTGTCGATTCACGGTGCTCATATCTGGTGTAGACACGTGTTAATCGTTGAAGGCAGCAACAGTAAAGGAGAATTACATTTTACAGTTTAGGTTTATGGAGATTATTCTGGAAAGCCAATGTCATCCATTCTTGCAATACATTGCCTCAGGCACCAATTCAAAGTAGTGAATACTCAAGACATTTCTGTGAATGCACGATTACCTCAGCATTTTCTTGTAAAACTGGCACGTCAAAATTAAAGTCATAAAGGTAGAAATGCCAAAAGAAAGTCCTTTTGTCTAAAAGCATGTTAAATTGTATGAACATGGAAATTTATACCACACTACTATGTTTAGTCAAATAAAAGTGTGACAAAACAAACTAAATGTACACAGATTGTTATCAGAATGATGAACGCACATATTGTAGACACAACCTGACTATTTTCAGGGTCACATAAATCAGGGGGTTTCGAAATTGGGGTCAAAACAGGCTTCAAAGGGGTCAGCGAAAAATTAGCATAAGTCAGGCATCAAAGTTAACTTTTTGACTTCAGATATTAAATATACTTAACACAAATTTAAATACACAATGGGTTTTATTTTTCTGCTTTTTTAAGAGAAATCATTTCATATTTTGTTCTATTGCTAAGTAGGAAGAAATAAAACCGGACAGCTTAATACAAAGTAAAATTCTCCAGATAATATTTTAATTATTCACTTTGGTTTTAGAACATCTATATTTGCCATAATACCGTAAGAAGCAGGTCGGTCTTTCATAAGGTCCTCATTTGGGGGTCATTGACATTAAAATCTTAGAAAATCCAATAGGGAACTTACATTCTCCCATCCATTTGCTGGGGTCCAGCATGAGACGAGACTTAGCGTCCTCCAACTCCTTTTTCAGCTTCTCATGCTTAGCTCTTAACTCTCTGATCTGCTGCTGCCTTTTCTCCAGCATCCTCAGGCGGGCGTTGAAGTATTGCAAACCCTGCAAGTGTGGGACATGAGCGTGAGTCGTGCACAGTGAACCACAAACCTCTTGTACCTATTTCAAGCACCTGCTAGACTATGTGTGACCCTCCTCAGGGCTGATTTAAAGTGCAGTGGCTTAAGCTGAATTAATTCAATGGTCGCTAACCTGTACAAAGGATTTAGGTCTTCAGCCCTATGGTCAGATTAATTAGGGCCAAGCTGGAACTAAAAATAGTATCCAGGTTAAACACTCACTGGTCGATTAGAGGCATGTTTGCTTAAGGGACTAAAAAGTGAGATCAAGCTCAAGAGGAGTTGTTTATTGAAAGGTTGAATTACAGGATAGATTCCTCCTGTCATGAGCAATCTGTGATCGACAGGTGTCCATTAGAAAGCCAATGAAGGAAAAAAATAATAATGAAAAACTTTGTGAACTACAGATAAACAAAAACTCATTCAAGCTGTTGTTACTACTGTATGCCCACAGCAAATAGGATTTAATTTCACAAAGAATAAACCTAGCAGTTATACAATCTCCTACCCACACACATACATACAAATTCTAATAAAACAAGAGAGTGAACAACCTAATTCTTCATGAGCAAACTGCCAGACTCTAATATGTGAGCTGAGACCATTTTTTCTTAATTGAAAATAAATCTGAGCGCCATTCGACCGAGTTAATGTATTTTGCTCACGTCTTCTCCACACAATTGACTGTGTGATCAGGGTTAGAAACTCACAGAGAAACAGTTAATGACCCATGGAAGCGCTGTGTAGAGTGGGCCATAAAGACCGATCAGGCGGGCCACAGATTGTGGAACCACACCTCATTCATCACAGACACCCATGACCATTCCCCAATGCTCTCTTGCCTTTATCTATCTCACCATCTCTTCTGCGTTCTGAAAAAACCTTTGCTAATCTTTCCCCTTCTTTCTGCCCTACAACACAAGTCATCCTGGTCTAAGTAAAGCTATCAGCGTAATCTAAAATCAATTAGTCAGCATAAGTAATTGTCGGAGAGATAAGACAACAGAGAGATTCCTGACAACTGCACTCATCACAGGATGTGAGGAAAAACATCAGAATCTGTTGTTAATGCTCTAATAATGCTTAAATGCATAAATGAAAAACTGATTTTACTCCATCATACTGACCCTGTGCCACATTCTGAACACTGAAGTGATTCTAGAAAATCAATAGTTGTTTGTTTTACAAACAAGAAATATTAATTTAATGACTTAGCATTGCATGACAAAATGCTTGAACACATTCACAGTTTTTTTGGTATTTACTTCAGGTTGAATTCAGTGTGGGGAAAACACCAGTACAAGACACAGCATACAAATATTGAGTCCATACAAATAGCATCTTACCTCTGCCAACCCTTCTTTGCGTCTCTGAAGGCGTTCCACATCATCAATCTCATACACTTTGATCTCAAAGGGCTCCTTCATAATGCCCCCGAGTGGGGGAAGATCAACCCACTGGCCTGCTGCACCAACCTTCCTGCCCAGAGAAGAGGTGTCTGGCAGAGGAGCAGGAATCAGACGCCGTCGCTGCAGGCCTGGAGGGGGTCACACAGGGCAATTCTCTTCATGTGGGCCAAAGTTAAACAGCAAACTTTGTGGGCATGCTTTTAAATATGTATGAGGCTAGCAAAAGGTTTCAGATATTTAAAGCAAAAGTAATTTTTGAATAACTGCATATTACTGGATGGGATGAACGCATACTAATTTCCAGACATGCTTATAAGCATGAATTAATACATCTAAATGAAGTAAATAGACTGATTGGCTAGATGGGGAGATTTACTATTATTTATTAATCTTTATTTAAATATAGATTTGAAATTAACATTTAAACTGAAATCTACTTTGTTAAAGGCAGGTTCACACTTACATTTTTACAATCTTTTACAGTTGTTGGCTGTCAAGACTGTACTGTAATGTCTTAGTGGTATCTTTGGTAAAAACCATAGCAACACTATGCAACATCAAGAAACCGTTAATATATTAACCAATATTTGTGGTCCTCGGTATCAAATCATTAGACACAGATAAATTAAACATCTTAAGTATAGAAACAGTGAATTGCAGAGACTCTCCATTCTAATGTTAGAAGACCGTCTAATACATTAATCTCAAATTGATTACCAGAGAGGCACCAGTAAAACCTACCATTAGATCTCTTTTTGGGAGATTTTGATGTCTTTGTTCGACTGGATGCGGACACTCCACTCTCACTCATGGAATCATGGGCAGAAGATGCACTGCCTGTGGTTTCACTGTCCCTGATCATGCTCTCATAGCCACTACTGCCACCACTGTGATAAAAAAGTGCAGTGCGCCCCATTGCAGGGGGCAGTTCACCACTAAGTACACTGCTGTTGTCACTACCGTGACCACTACTGTAGCGCTGTGGACGGCGAGGTGCAGTGATTTTGCTGTACGGAGAGGGTAAACAAGCAGCCAATGGTGTCTCACTGGATGTTCGAGCATCATTGTTGCCATCTGCTTGGTCAGAGCCCCTGAGGTTTTTCTTGGAGCTACCAACTGCTAATTCACTGACTCGACTGTTGGCTGCACGAATCGCTTGCTTTGTGCCCATAATAGTGCCCCTTCCTTGTTTAGCACTGGAGCCTGTGACAGAGCGAGTTGGGGGTTTTCCACTTGGAGGTAGACTGGTGTTTCGAGCAGCTGAGACGGCAAGGAACTTGGTGGAGGAGCTAAGGGCCTTTGATCCAGTACTGGACAAGGACTTTCCTTTGTTGCCATTCCCAACAATGGCTCTAGAAGTTATACTTGCCTTTATCTGTCCAAGCTTACAAATTCCACTAGTAGATGGAGGGGAAGTGGCTGATGATGTAGATATGGAACAGGGAGTCCCAAGTTTTGGCACCATTTTAGCAGATTTTCCAGTGCTACTGATATTGACATTACTGCTCTCTCGCGAGGTTACTGGTTTGGAGCCCACTGAGGTTAAACTCTCACACCTTTCAAGGGACATAAGACTCCCAAAATGCCTTCCATTGTCTGTTTTAGCATTATGTAACCTCAGACTAGAAGTTGTCTTCAGGCTAGATGACTTAAAGCTAAAGGATTCCCCCCTAACTCGAACATCAAAGTCCTCCTCAGAAACCGATACTTTAGAGGAAGACAATCTTGTTCCATCATTACCCATAGACTTTAAGGCACTAGGAGACAACAAAACTCGTGTTTTCTGGTCAAGGCTTGACTTTCGAACAGGTGGAGCAGGGGGTGACATGCTTCCAGACTTAGGGAGCATGCTACCCTTCTGTCCATTAGCTCTCTTTCCTAAGGACGAGAATTTCAGGCTACCAGTTGTGTGTGAGGGATCATTACCCCATTTCATCTCAGAGGAGCTATGGGGCACTGAGACCATGCCGAGAGTGGTGGCCCCTCGCTTGAGCAGAGGCATCTTGCTTGGGTCCCCTTTCTTAAAACTGGTCTTCTCACAACCATCCACAACCCTTTGAGAGGAAGATGACACATGCAGTTTAGGAGGGCGAGGTACACTGTTGCTATTCCCGCTTGTCTTTCTAGATGGAATACCACTCGTGCCATTTTTTGGTGGTTTACTAACAGAGCTAAACTCAGAATTCCTGTTTGATGCTAGCCCACTACTAGAGTGGGTCCACTGTTCATCTATTCTGCTACGTTGGCGTTGTAGCTCATGAGTATAGCTATTGCTAGAAGATGCAGTTTGGGTGCTCTTCCTAGGGAGTGTAGAAAGATTTGAGTTCTGGACAGACTGTGAAGTCATGAGTCTATTAGATTTGATTGGCTTTGGACCACTGAGGGATGCTTTGGTATTGTCATGAGAAAGATGGCATTTAGATATGGAAAATTTGTCAGAGGTGGGAGAATCATAGCCTTGTTCTGAAAAGCAAATTCCACTGTCACCCAATGGACTATTTTTTCTTTGTTGGGAGAAAGACTCAACTTGTAAAGCACCAGGTAAATCCATCATTGAGTTGCTGACCAGTCCTTTGCGCACTCCCTTTGATGAGAGGCTCGTTTCAGTCTCATCACTACTTGGGGTACAAATATTTGTCTGGCAAGACCAGGAACTGATTGAAGAGTGTGCACTGGCATGTCCTTCTGTAAATTCTTCTTGTGACTTGGAAGCAATATCTTGGTTCAGCTGGGACCTATTCATCTGACATGTGTAAGCATCAAACTCATCGTTGATGCTACTGATAATGCTAACAGGCCGTGAATGAGATGCCAGGGCCTGCAAAGAGCAGTCGCTATTGAAACTAATGATGCTGGAGGGTCTCCCATTGTCTGGAACTAAACCAGCAGGCAGCTCTTCAACCACTGTAAACACCAGCTCATCCTCTCCATTAAGCTCCACTGGCTGCTGCAGTGTAACTGTAGTCCTTAAAACATCCCTATCAAGGCACCTGTTCCTCAGAGTAGCACGTAGGTGGCTCACCTCCATAGGACTTCTACTGAGGTGATGGAATCTGTCTATAATTGGGGAGTCATTTCGTTCTCCCTGTCTTAGGGCTTGCTGGCTCATACCAGCTGGAGGTGTCCGTGTGGCTAAGCCACACTCTGTATTAAGAACTGAGGTTTTTGAGATGTTTTCTGAGGAAGAGGCATTGGGTTTCTGTATAGGCCCTCTACTAAAGACTTTCTCTCTCACAACAGGCTCTGATTCTTGCCTTAAAGTGGTGTTAATTTCAGATGTGGCCCCGTGTTGCAGTTGTGCAAGCTTTTGAAGAGTGGACTTGGATGATACAGAAGCACCTTCTGATATTTTGTCTACTCCACTTTTGGAGGCTGTCTGTTGGTCTTTTCCTTCACTGGTGAAAACAGATGTGCTCTCACTACCATCAATACACTCAAGCCGTTCTTGTAACTCTGCAAAGGTGTTGCATTTGAGGTGGTCCCCATCAGATTTAGGTCCTTCTTTTACACGCTTCTTGTTTAGGGAGGGAATGATAGGAACAAATGCAGGAGGACCTTCATTGTCACTGAGTTCACGGTCAGAGATAGGGGCCCCACCAGGCCCCACATATATCACTGTATCACATGAGTGCTCACTGCTGGAGGAGTAATCTGGGTCACTGGATAACACTGTAGGGTGGTCTGGGTCAAGAGCCACAGTCCGAGGGTGAAAGGGTCTTCGTCTGATATGCCCCTCTTCACAAGAGCTCTCCCCTCCAGAGGAACTTGATGCATACTGAACAGAATAACATGATATCAATATAACCACACTGATATCAACATATATTTGCAGAAAGTTCTTTTATGAAACCGCTTGTTAATATCAGAAAATGAGAACCTAAAAACAGTTGCCAATATTATGCACAAGTTAGGCAGGGAAGGAATTTTTTAGATCTCTAAAATATTAATATACTCTGCCAAAACAGCTTAATTATGGTGGAAATTGCCTGTGTGATGGGAAAGGTTGCATGCTGTTCTCCCTCTGTAAATGCATTGATTACATTTGTTGATTACAAGACATAGGTCACTGAGAAATTGTGCAGTTAATTTAATCACCTACACTTTTTTTCCCTTGAAAAAACAAAAAACAAATAATTATTTAAATTGTGAAAGCCAAAAAGTAATTTAGGAAAATAATAATCTATTCTGGAATGTATACAGACAATAATAAAATGTTGACAAAATTCTGATAAAAATAAATACTTTTTATGTTTTCATTGTATTAATGTCAAAAATAAATTATTTTAAAAATATATACAAATCATCTGGAAAATATTCTTGTTAATTCAAGTAGTTAATAATTAAAAAATTTCGTTATATACTGTTTTCATAAAAATATTTTGCATAATTTTTAACTTTTAGAATAAAGTTTAGTGCAGTACTTGCTGTCTTGAATGTTTACCACAAATCAGTGCTTTGTAAAGTTGTTAAAAAAGACCATGAATATAAATGATCAATATATCAGTTTGAATCACATACCTTGGATTTCTTCTTTCTCATGCGGTGAATACGGGAGGCAAGTTGCACAGTGGTAAGAGATTCGGCATAATTGGCTGGCGAGTCAGAGATGTGGGCAATCATGGTGGTTCTACAGTTGATGTTGCCCAGAGATTCCCTCAGCAGCATGGTAAGCTTGCTATCTCTGAATTATACATCAAAAAAGCTTCTCGTTAGCCAAAAAGGAAGCTAGGCCTTACAACGTTCTGCCTCTCTCCCTCTAATATCACTGAGGTTGTCTTAAAATAGAGGATTATGAATCATACTTAAATAAAATAAATCCCTCCTTTTCATGCTCACTTTCTAGTGACATAATTTGGAGCGTTTTTATTTTATTATGTTGTGGAGGATGTTATTTTATGTAGCCACATTTAAAAGAAAAAAATATATATTTTCCCCCGCTCTTGTCACTGTATTTACCATCCCACCTTCCGTTGAGTATTTCTTAATTCTCTTTCAGCATAAATCTGCAGCATAAATTTCCCAAACCCACATTCATATCAATACATCCCACCTCAGTGTAATTCACACTGGCTGCCTTCTCTCATTGCAAAGCTGGCTAATTGGCTTCATTGATCCGAAGGGGTGAGAATGAAACCCTTGTAGATGCAGATCAGGAGGACTCTGTGGGTGATCGGTGACTTATTACTACCTTTGACAGAGATCTATAATCTCCCACTATTGGTCTGTATTGATTAATTGAACCACAAAACACATACCTGTATGGCACATGCTTGGCTCCATTGGCCAAAGCTAGGATGACATTTCCAAGGGCACTCAATGACAAACACTGGCCTCTCCCTCCATCTCGTGTTTGGCTCAGATCAGGCTCACAACTGCCTAAGTCCAGAAGATGTAGACGACTATGACTTCCAGACACTGCAAATGTATACACAGCCTGTTAATGCAGAACTTGACTTCTAATGTCCATGTGAGAAACACATAGGTTGAATGTTAACAAGGCACGTCTATATTCCAAAACATTCCAGAATTATATAAAAAAGCATAAATATCCATGACCAAAAAATGTAAAGCCTAATTTTTACACAAAAAGAGTTTAAAAGAGTAGTGCTTCATTTCATCGCTATCAGCAATACCAAAATATCCATTGTTATGACAAACAGCTATTGTTGCTACTGTATCTCTGGCCACTCAAATAAACAGAGCACAACTGTAAAAAAAAAATCAACCTATGAATGGGTAGTTGCCTCTGTCCATTAAGCCAAGATAGGAGAAAGTATTTTGTTATCAAAAAGGCCACATTGGGGATCTTAGTAGTTGAGTATAGCACCTCTGTTCTGTGGTGATTCAATATCCTTGACAGTCCATCAAACAGCAAGCAATAAAAGTAAGTACAGCTAGTTAAGATTACAGCCCCATGTAGGTCACTAGACTAAAATACATTCAGGATCATTACAGGAGATGCATTTATTTCACACTGAGGCCATTAACCTCACGTCAGCAGGATTTACAAAGCTAGAGCTCAGAATTGAAACCCTCTGTGGAGCAGGAATGCAAACGAGCTTCTCATTTCATGCTGGGCTCTACAAACACCTCTGCAGAAGAGACTCCAGCCTCATTACATATTAAAATCTATTCTGGCTAGTGTCAATGGCCAGCACCCAGCCTGCATTGCAGTGACAGGAGTGCAATACTAATGATCATGCTAATGTTGACATGCAGATTTGACAGGATGGCTACGCCCAGTAATGAAAATGTGCTAACCCTTCTTGTTAGTCTTCTTGTAGAACTGTTATCAGCAGGACTAAATTGAAGTAACTGATACTTTCCGTGAACATGGGGAGCGAACATGGGGGTGATAATGGAAAAGTCAGGTATCGGTTGCCCTCAATAATGGTCTTCTCAAAATACTAATGATGCATAAAGATATATGATATGAAACAGTGATAAGAGCGTAAAACTTAATTTGTGAGGTTGAAGTAAAATACACCTTGAAGTAAAAGTATTTTAAGGCCTGGATGTTGTGGCCTGGATGTTGAAAAATATATTTTTAATATTTCTTGACAAAATAAAAAATTAACATGATTGTGCTCTTAAGAGACAAACAACCGTATATTACATAGCTTAAGTAAGGTTTTCCTAAACAAAATGTACACATTGAGCACAGTGAGCCATACTTCCTCCTTTGGTGCTCTTCTCCATTCGACACTGGGAAATATGTAGGGTGAAGAGCATGTGAGAATTCCAGCGGTCCTCTTCCTTACAGTCAGATCTGCTGGTGCTACGTGCTGCTAGAGCTGTATCCAAGAAGAAAGCCGCCCTCTCTGCAGAGTATGCCCGTAACTCGCTCTGGTTCTGCAGCTGGACATATTTTAAAGTGAGTGAGACAGAGATAAAGAAAGGCTGAAACAATTTGTCAGTAAATTAGATTACTTGCATTTACTGTACATTACCGTTCAAATGTTTGGGGTCAGTATGATTTTTTTTTTCCTTTTTTGAAAGAAATGAATCCCTTTATTCAGCAAGGATACACTATATTGATCAATCAAGTGACAGTAAAGTTGGAGTAATAGCTGCTGAAAATTCAACTTTGCTATCAGGATTGTTTGAATTCATAAAGACAGTTAAACTGTAATAATACAGTGGAACCCACTTATCTCGACCTCGGTTATCTCGCCAACCCTATTATGTCGATGTTTTTGAAGTGGAACCGCCAAACTCCCTATTTTTCTTAGCATTTTCTTATCGGTTATGTCGATTCTCCTACCCTGATATCTCGAGAACAAAAGAGGGACAAAGTCACCACTTAACATGGGTTATCTCGATCCCTGTGACTAATGATCGTACCGAGTTCACTGCGCATGCGTTGAGTTCGCGTTGCACGTGCATCGGTCTGTATAGTCACTCACTCTTGCGGCACAGTGCCGTCCAGCCGCAGAAGAATCAAATCAAGCCCTACAGATGCTATCTTGGAAGAGGAGGTGCAGGAGTTTGCCTTCACTGTCCAGGAATTCCCAGATTACATTGACATCGACAAAGACGTCATTACTGATAGAAGCTTAGAAGCATTTGTTTTCAAACAGACCATTAAAGGCAAAAAGTAACAAAGCATTTTATACTTTTAAAGAAACCATAGTAACCTTGTGTGCAATTCTATTCAGAACTGTGTCAGAGTGAAATGACTGTGTTATGAGTGAATGTGTTTATGTGTGTTGTGACTGTGTTTACGCTGTGAGCGAAATTGTGTTTGCAATGTTGGAGAACATAATTAAAGGTTTGTATCGAGAATCAAAGGTGTTTTTTATTGTATACTGGTAAATATCTGCTGTTAGTTGGTGCACATATGCCTTTTGTTGTTAGCAAACATATACAGTGTATGTACATTTTTATAGCATTTTTTATATCGCTTCATCAAACAAATCGCCATATTGGCTTTTGGTTTTCTCGATCCTCGGTTATCTCGGTGCTTTCTTGCAACCCCCGAGGCCGTCGACATAACCAGGTTCCACTGTATTTCACAATATTATTATTGTTACTATATTTTTATTTAAACAAATAACAGCCATGGCAAGAATAACACACAAATTTAAAAAAAAAAATGGATTAGACACCTAATAATGTTACATTTACTTTTTCTTTTCTTTTCTTTTCTTTGTCTTTTTTTTGTTTTTACTTTTTTTTTTAAGTATTAAGCTATGCATTCCCAGGGAATCAAACCAATGACCTTGGCACCATGCTCTGTTATTTGAGCTACATTAACATCTACGTATCTTTAAAAAGTGAAAACAAACTCTAATGCACCTGGGATCCACAGACTGGGTCCTCTCTCAGGGAAATTCCTGCTCCCTGACTGTCCTGGGAAGTCCCTTTGGAAAAGTCAGCCAACAGGTCTCTCAGCACCTCCTCCCTACCACAGATTTCCACAGCGGACACACGGATGGAGAATCGTGTACCAGTCTTCTCTTTCCTTTCCTCAATAAGCTTGAAGAGCCAAGATATAGCACAGGGAGCCACACCTAAGCTCTGTGTAGAGCTGTCCCTGCCGATCATGGTGTAGCTTTTGCCTATAAGGTAAAGGTGAACTACAGTGAGCTGGCATTACTAAGGAAAGATGTAACCAAAAATGGTTAGTATTTACTAAATGTGATATGTTTAAATTACCTGTACATGGTTCTTATTTAGCTAAAAAGTAACAAATTAAGAGAGCAGCATTTGTCAACACTGTGACACTGTCACCTGATTAACTTAGCTTGACTTAACTACACAGGGATTCAAGAGCAGATCTATAATAAGATTTGTTTTAAAATTAGCACTGTGCACGTAAAATGCCCCTGAGCTAATAAAATTAATCCAAAAGGATGTTAGTCATGAGAGAATATAAAGCAGAGCAAATGAGCAGCCAAACTAACTATGGGGGATTGAACAGTGCTAACATCACGGTGGGAGGCACACAGTCTCTCACAGTGAGGGGCTGAACAACAAGAAACTGAGCGCTTTTCAAACTCAAAGTGTAAAAGAATGAGGGCACTTTGTGTTCAGTAAACTGCTATTACAGCTCAAACACATACGCCCTCCCTGCATTTTCTCTGCCTCCTTCCATGGCAATTTCAAGGGCAGCCAAAACATTATTTTATTTTGCATCACGTTGCCTTTATGTGAGAAATTGCTACTCTAACAGACTCTGATTCTGAACAATGTGTTGTGACAGAAGAAGGTGGATTTTCATAACAATATAGTTAATTACTGTAAAAAAGAAAAGAAAAAGGGGTTCTAGGTTTTATAGATGTTTACTAACCGAGGTTGGCTTGACCAAAACAGAGGATGCAGCCATCTGCCCCATTGACCACAGATTGGATAACCTCTGCCACTGTCCCTGAGCACACCTCTGCCTGAGGATACAAACACAGATTTAAACAAATCAAACAGTTTTATTAGTTTTACATATTTGTAATTCAGACAGACAGAATGATAAACATAACAACACATTGAATGAGATATAGAATGTCAGACAGACAGAAGAATTGACGGAATGACAGACAAATCAAGACATATAAAATGATAGAACAACCGTTAGAACTATAAGTGAATGGACTGATAGATAGAACAATAGATAAAATGACAGACAGAAGAATAGATGCAATGACAGACAAAATGAGACAGAATGACAGACGAGAGACAAAACAATATAACTATAGATGGATGGACAGATAGACAAAATGACAGACAAGATTCCAAACATAACATCTTGTCCTTGCAAACTTTCCAAACACATGCAGAATACAGCAAGGACACAGATGAAGATGTTAAACCTTGAAATTATGTGTGTGTATTTTGCAGCTTGAGGAAAGCTTTGACAGTGTTGTTGTAAGAACAACCTCTGATGTGAGCTCGCTCAAAGCCTCTTTTGTTCTGAACAATGTGGGGTAGTCATTGATCATCAGACCTGATGTTTCTAGGACAGGAAACCCAAAGACTCCAAACTCCCAAAGAGTTCAGGAGGAAGCAGAGAAAAGAGCTCTGTTATATTTTCCTCTGAGATCACTTCAGGCGCTGTGGGCTCAGAACGATAACCTCAACTCACCAACCCAAACCTTTTATCTCCCTCACAAACCAAGCAGAACTGAATATCTCTCTTACGAATTGCTTTGATCTCAGCATGGCTGTCCTGCCTGTTTGACATCAACTCTATGTAGATTTTTGCTCAAAATGAAATTATAAGTAGAGACAGGAAATTGGGCAATTCTCTTGCAAAATGCTTGCTTTTATTACTCTGATGGCCAAAAATTACATTTACATTTTATGCATTTGGCAGACGCTTTTATCCAAAGCGACTTACATTGCATTCAAGGAACACATTGAATCAGTTCTTGCTTTCCCAGAGATCGAACCCATGACCTTGGCATTGTAAACACCAATGCTCTACTGATTGAGCTACAGGAAAGCCTGAATGCATTGACACTCCTTACTGTACCTGTGAAGCATCTTGAGTGAAGACAGCATCAAAGGTAAACATCTTTGGGGCGGTGGCAGAGGTAGAACGTGTGCAGGTTGGCGGCTCACAAAAGGTCAGCTGTTTCTTATGGCCATCTACCTTGAGAAAGGACATGGATTCTGAGGTGTCTCGTGATCCTTTGGTAGGGCATATCCGCACCATTACTTTCACCTGCAAAGCACACAATTATGGTCAAATCATAATTATATTAGTACATCATTTTATTTGTGACAAGCTCCTTTTGAATTTGCGGCAATTTAATTGCTCCCTCCTACCCGCTAATTCCTGCAATTATTAAGTGCTTAGTTGCAAGAAAAATGTCTTTCAGTTTTCTAGCCAAGGACTTTCCTCCTACTGCCCACTTGGAAAGCACGTAATCAGCAGAACATGAATACTGAGATTCCCAAAGGCCTTCTGTTCTCACAAGGGACCATCATGCTGTAAAGTGTGGCTGGATTCCAAAAAACAGACATGCCATGTTCTGACATGACACTTCAAATCAAAATGCATCATCCAAGAATAAATATTAAGCAGCACAATTGTTTTAAACATTGATGATAATAAGAAATGTTTCTTGTGCACCAAAGCAATATAGAATGATTTCCATAGGATCATGTGATACTGGAGCAACAGCTGCTGAAAATTCATCAGCAGGAATAAATTACAGTTTCAATTATATTACAATAGAAAACTTGTATTTTAATTGTAATAATCAAAAAATAGTTAATATCGAATATCACTACTGATATCATTAATATTGATAATATCAGTACTGTACTTCAGGAGCACTCAGAAGTCAAAACTTGAAACACGGCACAAAGAACTTAGACAATAACAGACATTCAAAAAAGTGACCTTCAAAATCACGACTAAAGTTCCTCACATCGATAACAATGCGGTAAAGCTATGGTTATTGTTATGTTGGCCATTATTAATTTCTATCTCTAGGGATACTTTTATGCACCAATGTTATTTTCAAACTAAGATAAATGTTTTGGGTTATTACTGTATAAGAAGTCATCTTCCTTATTAAATCAAAAACTCATTTAAGTTCAACTTAATTTAGGGGCCATGTCTGATAAAATAACATGAAATATCTATAATTACTATGAGACACATGATGGAATAAAACACACCAAGGTTCCAGAAGGGAGAGTTACTGAAACACAAGAAAATGAATGATAGCAAAATGACAACACATCCCATAAGACTGAGGCAGTTTATTACTACACCTACTCAGTGAAGCAATAATATACTTGACTGTTAGTGTTTGGCGCCTTATTTTATAGCTCTGCCACTACGGACACTTTTAGAGTAGACAGCAATAAACAGTCCCTGAAGCTTACAGTTCTTCACTGAAATACAGTATTAAGTTGGCATGATCAGACTCACTGTGTTCCTTACTCATAGTGAAATGTTTGGCATTAAAGACTGTTAAATAGATTAAATTATTATTAAACATATAGAAGATCAACAACCTTTTAGAGCCACTTAGTATCCTAGAAAGGATCAAACAAGACCAAATTAAAATGTAAAAGAAAAACACTTTTATAGCTATAAAAAAGTATACAATTTTAAAAGTGGGTTAAGACATGTTAGTATCGAAGTATAATTTTCATTTAGCAAGCATGAGGATCCAGGTCTAATTCCGACATTAAAATAAAAACTAAAATATAACATAATAAAATTAAATTTTTACCTGACAGCAAGTGATTGGCATGTGTTTAAAAAGAACGCTTTGATATTATGATAGAAATTCCTTTTGTGTTTAACTTTCAATGATACAATTCAAATACTTTTTAAAAAAAAGTTGCAATTAAAATAGAAAAATGACAAATAAAACAATTCCCTTGGGTGCAAAAGCAACAGTGTTTTTGTCAATAAGTATTTACACATTATCAACAATAAAACATTATACACATTAAAAACAATATTTTTGATCAACTTCCATTATTGCTGCCTTCCCACAATCACCTGTTCCTCTCTACCTGTCATCATCTAAGCACTCTGACATTTCCTTCCTCCAAAAATTAAGAAAATGACAGTGTTCATACCCATTTCCCTCAGAAGTGCCTCAAAATCAGCAAGCAACATACTTCAACACAGCGGGGCTTATTAGCAATCACTTCACTGTCTTTTTTCTTGATAAACCTCATTAAAAACTTGCTGCTGTCTGCCTTTGGTATGACTTTAGAAAACTTTTAATGTCTACTGAGCACATTTTTCTAATGCTGTGTTTGCACAATGCAACAATACAATCAGGTGCACAATTAAGGGAAGCAAATGCTTTATTTAAATAGAATCTTCCATTTGCAGTGGATATGATGATGTAATAAGCTTCTCCTCTTGGTCAGGAGTCAGTTGACCTCACTGTTCTTAATGAGCAAATCAACTCCCTGCAGACATGACGCCATAATAAACCTGCACCACCTGCTGGTGTTTATGACTCAGCAGTCTGTTATGGTATCTAATGCTAAGAACACACATCATCTTCTTACTTTCCCACAGAGAAGTCATCTTAAGCCAGACTCTAATGGGTCCCATCTCTTTGAATTTATTTAGAGTGCATCACCTGTGCTGGGGTAGGGTCATACATGGGTCAATGCAATCTTCCTTGGCTTTTAGACCTCCAGGGGGTGTTAAGGAAAGGAATGAGTTTGTTACCCAAATTAGCGGCAATATGCTGAGATGTTTATGATGTTCTAGACTCGAGAGTCCCATGAGAGAATATATATGGAACTGTCAGTTACATGGCAAGATACTGAAGCATATGTTCAGAGAAGAGAGTCAAAGCACATTCAGACCTCAGCTCATTATGTTTAGCAGGGTAATATTAAGCTGATGCTCTTTATCCAAAGTGACTCAAAGTACACTAATTGCAGTTACAGTTCCCCCGGACTGACCTGGATTAAGTGCTTTGTCTAATGGGTACCAGTGTGCTTTAGCATGACAAAGTACTGTCCAGACACTGAAAATTATAGCATTTTATATGCAAAACAAATGGTCAACTCATCCCTTTACTGTCTGTGAGTCTACATGAGGGGGATATAGGAATTCACAAATATATCAGTACCATAACGCTTATTGGCCTATATTAGGAATTTTCACAATTTAATTGGCATTGGTTGGTATTTAGTAATATTTTTACATTTAGATTATGTTTGCTCTAATCCTTGACTCACTTAAAATAATATTTAGTTAAAAACACTTAAATGTAGACAAAATTTTATAGAAGCTTCATAAATGCCATTTAAAAGTTGTCAGTCATAATAATTATTGGCTTATCGTATCAGATAGAATTTCGATACTGTACTGATTTAATTACTAGTTTTATTAGTTTAAACTACTTCACTGTAATGCTCAAAATCAGACAAGTTTTGGTACTAAACTTCAGCATTCATACTAAACATCCAGTATGGTTCAGCAGGGATGTCAGTTTGCAAATTTTATCCCTGCTATCTTAAACAGATCTATTGTCTTACAATCTCGTGAAAACATCTGATCTGTTGATCTTTTGTTTTTACATACTTAAAGGGAATCCTTAAACATAATAATCCAGTTGACAAAAAGTAATGCTCATGATTGTGCTGTTCAAATAATCCAAGAAGGAGACCCAGAAATGGCCATTAGGCTATCATAAGCATTTCTATACTCAGACTGTTCAGAACTAATAAGCAGCCCTATTCTGAGAGGGAACTATGTCTTTTATCCAAATGCCCCCTGATGTCATTCTCTGGCCCTTCTGTTTTCCCACTCCCACGGCCTATCAGTGACTTGCAGCGAGGAATGCTGTCTGGCATTCCGAAGGAGCTTCATGGAATTCCAACAGCCTGGGAATCAGGACAACTGGGCCAACCCATGCTGTCACACACAGTCTGCTTTGATGGTAACCCAAGAACTAGCCATATCGATAAACCCACACAGGATTCTTGAGCAGAGGGCAGTCAGAGGTTTACACATGATGTCATTTTATTAATAAAGAAGACAAATTGATTCTGATGAAGTATCAAGTTTCTGATCAATTATGAAGTATACAATGTCATGTTAACATGGCTTATTATTCACTTTAAGATTACAATCGTTTTGACAAGCTGTTAGCCTTGGATCATGTTTTATAAATCTAAAAAGCTCTGAAGAACTGGCAATGGTGAAGGATAACTTTACTGTACCTTTCCCATCCCGGGGCTGTCCTTAGCCTTTGACCCTGCCCTGAGGAGACATGGGGGTACAGGTGGGGGCGAGAGCTGCAGGGCAGCACTGAAGCCATCAGCATAGAAGAAAGGCTCTTCTGGGTCAGGTGGGGAAGGAGGAAGCGGCTGAGGCTTCTTTCGTTTGGAGAGATTCAGCTTCTGGGCAGCCCTGTGAAAGAGCAGCAGGTTATGATAAACCAGCAGCAAAGAATATGATTCTTGATTCTAGAAAACTTTTTATTTTAAAGAAAAATCATTTGTAACGGCAAAAACAAAAACAAACCTTTACGGCAATTTTTTTATTCACTGCTTTGCTGAAAATAAATGGGTAAATAAATATCTTACTGACCCCAAACTAAATATGCAAATGTGAAAAGTAAACAGAGAGTGGGATGCAGAGAGTCACAGAGAAAAACTTGACAGAAAATCTTAAAAGAAAAGGCAAAAGTGTTCCTCATCTAGTTACATACGTTTTGATAACAGTTGGTACCAGTAGTTAATATCTGAAGAAGCAGCAAAAATGTACAATTTAAGACAATTTAATTTTTTTATAATTTTTTATGTTTTTTTTTAAATACTAAACGTTTTATTTTAGGGTTGTGGTTAGGCTAAAATAATTATAATTAGCTACAAAGCCAAAAGTATGAGGAGACTCCTAGGTTCGGCTTTTCAATTAAACCTGTGTGCTTCATGAAAACATGAAATGTTTTGAACACTTTTGGAATATATTGGAACAGTGAGTCAGACGCCATCACCACTGGCAGTGTCTGACCTCACTGTGTAAAAACCTGCATCCATGTTCCAATATCTAGTGGAAAGCCTTCCCAGAGGAGAAGAACCTTTTTTAGGAAGGACAGGATAATGTAAATTAAGTGTTCAACAAGCACAAACTGGTGTGTTGTTTGGCTATCCTTGTGCTTTTGGTCATACATGTGTGGTGATGGTAAAAAAGATGCAGGCTACCTAAAGCTGTGTGTGTTTTCCAGCTCACATTCATGTCTTTATGCCTGTTAGCATGAGGCTGAAGGGTTTGAGTAGAAAAGATTGAGCTCATTAAATGCATCACTCTTCCTCACATCCTTTCCCTCGCTCTCTCTCTCTCTCCCTCCAACTCCTTCAGCACAGCCTCTTCAGGGGTGAAAAATCACACAGAACACTGTGTAATTACAGTCTCCATGAAGGACACAAGAGGAGGCCCCCACAGGAAATGTGTATGTGCTACGCATTATAAGGTGTGAGTGGAAGTCTGCGCAAACACACACAACTTATAGAAAGAAATTAGTAAAGAGCATCATCAACATGTGTATGGTTAAATAGGGACTAAAGCACTATTAAGTTAGCATTTTGGGGTCAATGGAAAAAAAACGTAATGCCAATAAATATACCTTATACCGGCGTATAATGTTTATTGTTTTTGGCATATATAAAAAAATTGTAAATATTCTAAAAAATACATAAACAAACAAACCAGTATTTTCATATTTTCTCACCGAAGCCAATTTTTATTCTCGTTTGGCACTTGTCGAGTGTTAATTTTGGACCCTGGGTGTGAATGAGGCAGAGAGACCGAGAGTGAAAAACGAGAGCTGTGATAAGGGGCATAAGAGGTTGGAAAAAATACCTGAGTGAGAGGAGGAGGGTTTTATTAATATTAAACCCATATGGAGACAAAGCCTCTTTTTTGCCTCCTCCTCCACACACTTCATCTATTCACACACACACACACACACACACACACACACACACAGTGCCTCCTCTAACATAAAGAGGAGACCCACGCCCACATGTAGGGCAAAGATCCGCATTCACAGCATCTGGCTGCACGACAAATGTTTTACGAGCTCCTTATGAAGCATAACACAGTCATACACACAAACGATTGAGATATCAGTCAGAAGCAAACTGAAGTGAGTGACCATAGTGGGAGAAAAGCAGCATGGAGTGAGCTCCGATACGCAAGGCTGAGCTTTATCCAGATGCACCCACCTGTTAAATCTCCCTTCCCTGCCCTGCAGTGACTGAATCTCCCTCTGGATTTGCTATCGTTGCTAATTTTATTACACTGTGGTTATTAAAACACTTTTACAACCTTATTAAGGTTGAATGATGAAAATTCTGTCATAATTTACTCACCCTGCCATTACAAACCTACATCAATTTCTTTCTTTTATACAGTAAAAAATACTTAGAAAAATGTTTCAGTGTGGTTTTGGCAATACAGTGAAAAATACTGGGGTTCAGTGTTATTTTGGTATGGCCAAAAGCAACTGAAAAATTAATTTAAAAATATATATGATTTTGTGTTTTGCAGAAGAGGGCGATACAGGTTTAAAAATAATTGAGGGTGAATAAATACTGACATAATTTACATTTTGATCAAATAAAAAACTGTAAATTGTACAGAGCAAACAGAAAATGGTAAATGAACAACTCAAAAGAGTCCACTATACTTACAGTTCTCTCCAATCCATTATCTCAGTTCAGAGGTCATACCAGCACAGCAGTGAGAAAAGCAGCTTTTTAACTTGTTCATTCCAGACCCAGGTAAGAGCACTCCACGGCTCCCGGCACATGTGAGAGCAAGGCGGGGCGGGTGCAGAAGGCGTGCTGGAGATGGGGGGCTAGAGGTGTCTGCTGGAGGACGGGGCGATGTGATTACTGTCACTGTCATCAGGGGTCCATTTCATGCAAATTCCCAGACGAGGAAGTGGGTACAGGTGCGACGAGATGAGAGGGGGAAGAAGCAGATGTCAGAAGCGCTCATGACGACCCCCAAAAGTTTTCTGCAGAACAGACGGGTAAGTAGTGATCCTGCAGTGAAGCATTTTCTGCCACACTCTATTTCCGCAGAGCCACAAATGGTTGATTTTTCAAAGTTTAGCTCTTCTGTTCACCTGTCGGAAACTGATGCGTCTCAAAACTGCAATCAACTTTTCATCTTTCTTGTTCTACTTCCCTCCAAGGTAGCCCTCACTTCACCTCTGCATCGAGACTGGGCGGGGGCACATCGTCCCTCTCTGCTGCGCTCCTTTCCTCCGCTCTATTGCGTTCCTCTCTGCCACTAGCCCATTGACAAAACTCCCAGGGAAGACAGCGGGAAAGGCAAATCCCCTGGGATGAGGGGTGAAAAAAAGTGTTGATTCCTGCTTCTGCTGTTGCTGGGAAACACTGGCAGAAGTCCAACGGTCCTCTCCGTCTACTCGCCGCGTCTCTCCCTCAATCTGGTGAGTCGCTCTCACCTTCTCCCTCTTGCTTTGCTGCACACACTCTCTCCCTCTCTTCTCCACAGCCCAGCCCCATTTCTATTCCCCTCCCAGAGACAGTGTCAGTACACAGCTGCTGTGCAAAGCGCCACTGATAGGCAGCATGCTCCACACACACTTGTCTGCGTGTGCATACAGGCACACACACACACACACACACATTCTCTCTTTCAATCACACAAACACATTTCGCTAACGTGCAAAGCATGCACTTTCACACACACTGGCATGAATACTTCATGAGTGCCAAGGAGCCCCCTTTCCTCATTCTGCTGGACTTCAAAGAGACTGAGTTAGCGTGTGTGAAACAGTAGCAAAGAAACAGTATAATAAGTGTCTTTCTGCTCTTACGCATGTGTCAATCCATTTCCTATTATTAACATAACAAAAAGAGACCAAAGAGCTTAGATGAAACCTATTACAGATGACATTGTGACATTCTGTGAAATTCTGTAATCTAATCTGTACTTCTAAATCCATTTTTGCCATACAGTGAATGGAAAAACAACATTGGTCTCCCATTGACTTTCATCATACGGACAAAATAACAAAACACTGACGTTTTCAAAATATCTTCTTTTGTGTTCCACAGATTAAATAAAATCAGACAGATTTAGAATAAAATGAAAGTAAGTGAATTGTTGTTTTTGGGTAAACTGTTCTTTTTAGGAAGGTGATTACCAGAATACAAATAAAGGCTGGTTAGATGGATGGATGGCAGCACTGATTGATAAATCAGTGGTGCAAGATAAAACAAACAGGTGTGCTGCAAGATGTTAATGAGGACATTAGCCCGCAAGCAAAGCTACAGACCTCCACTGCTTCACTAATAGTCAGAAAACAATGCTGTTAACTATTAACTATGCAGACCCAGCCTTTAGGTGCTTTGGGAAAAGAAGAGTGCCAATTAACATGTAATATTTATGTGTGTGTGTGTGTGTTTGGGATGATGAATTGGTGAATGAGGTGGAAGGAAAGAAGAGAGATGTTCTGTTCTAGCAGAAAGTGTGACATATAGCCCAGCAGGACATAGTCTGATAGCTTTGTCCAATAGTAGATTCAGCTGCTTTGAGTCACCATTCCCTAAAAAAATTGTAATATGGACATTGGTCAAGCTGACAATGCAATAAACTCAGATAGCTCTGTGTTTGCAAGAGGGTAATAGTTAGTTTCAGTGTCTCTTCAAATTCAACAGTACTGGTCTTTCCAGTTTTTTTTTTGTTTTAAAAAGTATTCAAAATCCAGCCTTTATGTCTTATCCTAAAACAGTGAAGATGTAACACAATGTTCAAATATCAACTGCAGCCCATTTTATTCATATAATTAGATTTGTATCCATTTAAAGAAGGATATTCCACAGTCAAAAAAGGATTAACCCTTCAGAAATCATTCAAATATTTGGAATAATTTTTTTTATCAGTTTTGGTCTGCTTTCTTTTTTTCTTTTTTTACTGTGATAACAAGTCAAAAGTAAAATAAAATACTTTGAATTATAGGTCTTTACTTTTGATCACTTCTATTAATTTCTATTCAATTATACTTATTAATATAGTAAATCAGGTCCATTTTGATTTCATGCTGACAAATGGCATCTTGCCCACTGGAGTCCCATCAATGTACATCAAGCAAGAGCCAACTTTGCAACCTGGTCATTAGCTGAGGTAGGTTACTAAAGGACAATTTGTCACCATCCTCTCTAATCCCCTTACAGCCTATGTCTTGAAGCTCATTATGTGACTAGACATAACACATTCCCCCACGTCATTCCTCTCCTTTACTCTCTTTGCTTCAGTCTCCTTGGATCAGTCAACTGATCAAGAAAATCCTAAGCAAACCATGGAAGCAGATCATTCTAAAACTCTGACCACTGAAAAAATCTGAGGTGTCCTCACTTGTGTTGGGTTTCTGCAGCTGAAAAAGAAGAATAGACAAGAAGTCCTATTGACCCCAAACTATGTTGACCCTCAATATGGCAGTTTAAAAAAGCAAAACGTAAAGCAGAATTTAATTCAAACAGTAATAGCTTAAAATTGTAGGATGTGATAAATGATTATTTCTCCAAAAGAAAACCTTATAAGTGAAGAAATTGTTTCTTTCTTTTCAAAATACATATCACCAATAACCCTCATTATGTATTATGCATTTAACTTTAATGCATTTTAAGTAAAGGCTTTGACAAACTTAAACATACTTTCTTAACTGTGGTTTCACCTCCAGTTGTAATGAGTTTGTTCTGTTTTGTAAAATTTTCCTGGTCTGTTCTAGTTTGTCATTTGTTTCTAGTTTATTTTGTTCAGGTGTATCTAGTTATTTTTTCCCTTTGTTTTTCTCCTTATATAGAGTCCACTACAGCCCCAGAGCTAAGCTCAGTGAAGCTAGTCCTGTCTTTGATAACTACAACCATCTTGAGTGTGTGGGCGGAAAGCACCCCCGCTCTACCTTTCCCCGGCTGAGCCGAGCACCCATATCATGGCAAAGGTGGCTACTCCTTCCTCTACTGTCGGCACCTCCCTGGCTCACTGCACTGCCTGCACCTGCCCTACCTCCATGAACAATCTGCGCCTACCTGGCACCCTGTACTGCCAGCACCTCCATGGATCCATGAGTTACCAGCTCCTCCCTGGCTCCCTGTACTGTCAGCACCTGCCCTGGCTCCATGTGTAACCACCACCTACCACTGCCACCACCTTCTTGGCTCACTGAACTAATGGCGCCTCACTGGCTCCCTGCACTGCTGGCACCTCCCTGGATCAGTCAATGGGGTCTCCAGGGTGGTGCCGGGAGTTCAGGGGTCCAGGGCGGTGCTGCAAGCTCAGGGGTCCAAGGCGGTGCTGCAAGATCAGGGAGTCAGGGCGGTGCTGCAAGATCAGGGAGCCAGGGAGGTGTCGGGAGTTCAAGGAGCCATTGAGGTGGAGCTTTCCATGGTGACACCGGGAGTTCAGGCAGTGAACCTCACCACATGAGTGCATGTCTCCATAACACCCACTTGCTTGACTCGCTGGAGCTGAATGGATGGTGGGTGCTAGATGATTTGGAGCACTCAACCTCTTACCAGATAGGGGCTGGTCAGTAGCTGGGGATGTCCTCATCTTAATCTATAACATGGCAGAACCATTTAGAGTGAGGACATCGTTTAGGAAGTCTGCTAAGGACCCGTAGTAATCCTCAGGGGAGACCAAGCAGAACAGTTTATAATCTAGTCCCATCCAAAAACATAAATTGAGCATTGCATCACTTCAGCTCAACAGATGAGCGAGGTTCAGAAACTCCTCCACGTAGTTCTCCAGTCGCCGGCCGTTCTGGCAGAGAGTGAGAAGCAGATGTTTTCCTGCCAGCTTTCTCCTCTCTGCCAGATCACTCTTGGCAGCTCCTGTCTCTATCAACATCATTGGGAACCAGGAAGTAAACAATAACAAGACTGACACGTAACATCTTTTATCATTATTCTAGTCAATAAGAATTCTTTCAAATTCTGTACAAGAATATAAATTCACGAAAACTACTGAACAAATGGAAAAGGGATGCATTATAATGTACCTCAAAATAGCCAAGTGTGAATGGGAAAACCAAATATATTAATGTAGTTACTGTCTCAGGTTAGAGAATAGGCCCCTATAGAGAATACCCGTCTGTCTACGTGTCTGAAGCATTAATCTAATCATGACAATGAACTAGACACTGACTGGCAGCTGCCTATGACGTCATCACTGGTACAACTGCAGGTTTAAAAGAGGCACCTGAACAATACATCATCCACTTCTTATCTGAAGGAGACACATGACAAAGAGATGCGGCAACTTGTTCCCTATTCTCAGAGAACCATGTTTACATGCGTAACTTGAGACGTTCCCTTTCGAAAGAGAACTCTACACTGTGTCCTCCAGGGGTCACTATGGGGAACGGAATACCCATGCCCCCATGCTGACGGAAGTGACTGCATCACTTTGGAGAAAGCCAGCAGTGAATGATCCCTAGGGGGACTATTCCTAGTGACCAGCAGAGACCTGGACCGGGGCTTTTAGAGAATGGAGGCCTCAAGTTACTGAACCGAGGCCTGACAATGCTCAATCTAGAGTCCAAGGGAGTTTAGGAGACCCTCCAGCTCAGGAGTGAATAGCCCCACAAAGCGGAGGCCTAGACACTAGACCTAAAACCACTTTGGTGACCTGTTGAAGCTATGGCCTAGCACTTTGGAGCTGTTCCTCTACTCTATAGAGGCAAACAGCACTCAACGCTTGTGGCAACTGCATGGGGGTTCAGAGGAACCACTTTTTTTCCAAGCAGAGCTCAACGGAATGGAATCCTTCCATGCAAGGCCTGCACCACGTCCATACAGCCAAGTTTAGCTCGGGAGTCATGGAGGTGACTCTATTGCCCTCATGCCCGCCCAGAGTGGGGGGCAAGTATTCTGAGGTACAGTACAACTTTGCTAAAGGGAGTGGGGCGTAACCCCTCTAGGGTACACTCTCGATTCAAGAGGGGCCTGTAATTTGTTGCACTCAACAAGAAGCATAGCTGGGCTCTATGAGTTGAGGGCTAATCTCTTTAGCAGAGGGCATAACGACAGCTGAACCTTTGTGTACACGCCTCGACTGGTTACAGGCTGGTGTTAGTTAACCTCTGAAACACCAGGGTGTGCATCTCTATGCTCACCCTGGGCTGCTTCCCAGTGTAGCTGTCTCTTCTCCCAGGCTTCCCACTTCCTCCGCGACCTAGGGAGGAGGCGCACGAGAGGTGGAACTTGTCTTATGGCCTGCCTGTCAGTCTTTGGACCGGGTGTGGCCACCTAAATGCAGGTGAGTGCCTCCCGAAACTTTGCATCAACTCAGCCTCTTGGCGATCGACCTCCTCACGCTTCCATGGCAAGGACTGCACGTGCATGCTCCACGCCAAGACACACATCTCATGTGTCATCTGGTGTCAGAAACAGCGACACGGATGAACACAATATCTGAAATGGCTTTCTTTGCTGGCCATAGTCATTAACGATTAGACACGCATCAAACAGCCTCTTTTATTCCTGCAGTCGCACCAGTGATGATGTCATAGACATCTGCCAGCCAATGTCAGTAATGCTTCAGAGACATGTCATACAAGAGGCACTTCCCATAGCAACCACTAGGGGATGCAGCATAGAGTTAAAGGGAACTAAAGTTAACTAATGAAACCTTATTGTAAAGTGTTACCAATATAACTCAATGCATTAGAAAAGTGTTGATCAATTAATATGAACAAAGATTAATAAATTCTGTTCTTTGTTAGTTAATGTTAACTAATGTTAATGAGACCGTATGAAAGTATTACCATACCTATACCATTTGACACATACTACAAACCAGATTAACATAAATAAATAAAAAATTTAATTATATTAAAAATACAGAAAAAACAACATGCACATGGTATCTCAGTCTTTGTGCCCTATAATGTAGAATATGTGGATGGCATTGTTATTTAACATAGACTGCAGAGAGTTTTGAATTCCTTCATAATGCATTTGTGACTGAACAAGGTTAATCTGCTATGCTATTTCTTTCCTTTAAATCTCAGCAAATATACTAAATCTTTTAAATTATGAAAACAAAGTCATTCTCCTTCTTTTTCATTTTAACCATATTCCCTTGGATACAATCAGTGTGAAGCCAATGCTTCATATATGACACACCACTGAGAGGCTTCAATGCTTTTAAAAAGATCAGCTTAAATGGCACTGGGGCTCAATAATTGCTTTGAAATCTAAATGGTGTACCCAAAACACCACGACATCACTCAACACCTTCTACTTCTTTACCCAACACCTGTGTTACCTGCTGCGCCGTCATGTTCTCACTCTTTCAGCTCTTTGTCTTAATGTTATATTGCAGCTGCTTTGAGCTCTGGTCATTATTGACTGCTGTTTCATGAATTGTGCGCTGCGACCTTGCCCTGAGGTACACGAGAGCCTTTGTCATGTAGCGCCAGGGGGCATTACCTCCACAAATTATGGGGCAGCTTTTTAACACAATACTCGCACATCTGAGTTTGTTGGCGACAATTAGTACATACTAATTTTTATTCAGACTGGTGGAATATATTTTGATTCTGTTTGCTGACAGAGGATGAATACAAAAAAGATAAAGTAGAAGCCACTAGAAACTGATTCCAATCAAACATTTACATTCAATATTGTGGCCAACAGGTTAAGCAGTTGGAGACATCAGGAGATACTGGGGCTCAGCTGCTTCAAGGACATAGCAGCTCTAAAGATCGAAACCCTGAATCCCCCTGTTTCCCCCTTAGATATAATATGGAGAAGGGGAGTTCAGTCTGTGGGGTGGAGGCACAACCCCCTTTCATTTTCAAAGGAATACTGCCCGACTGGAAAACATCAAATAGTCCAGCTCAGAGACTCAAGGATCAGCTCTGTCAATATCTGCCTGCCATGTGTCCTTTATTGTTTTTCCTCCCATCTTTTTTGACCCTTTTGAATGACAATGAAAAGGTACAGTATGCATGAAAAAAAAACGCTTGAAAGGCATAAAAAAAACATAACTTTCATTAAATGGACCAAAAAAAAAAGAGGTGGTTAAAAATGAAAAAAGCAGGTAATCGCTAGTGATGTTATTAGCATTCATCTATGATGGCATGGGGTGTGAAATGAGAGAGGAAGGATTAAGGGGATGCCTCAAAATCATTAGAGGGTATAAAAAGTGGGGAAACAGATAAAGAATCACAGAGAGCAAGACAAAAATAATTTTAAAACCCTTACACTTAAATTGAGCATTAAGATTTGTGTACACTTTGAGCACAGAAATTTAGGCAACAAAAATATGATTTTCAAGATAGTTATTTAAGATCTAATTTGATTTCTTACGAATGTGTTTTCCTTTACACACAGAATGTGAAAGTGAAGTTCCCTTTCAAGGGAACTCATGCTGCATCAAAATGCTAGGGGAATGCCTTAGCCTGATTGTCTCGTGAACCCCAATCGAATCGATCGTGTGAATGCACATCAGTGGGATGAGGACATCCTTTCGGAAACTGAAAGCGGCAGCTTTAGAGTCTTCAGCAAGTGCTGTGAAAAAGTTGAAGTGAATTTATGCTGGCAGTGTGTATGTTTAAAAGATCCCTTGCTAGTTTAAAAAGAACAGGCATCCCACACCATACTAGAAAAAAATCTACTATGGCGACCAAACAGCAGTTTAGACTGTGTGTTTCTCCCTGCCCTCGCTACAATCACGAGCAGGGATACACAGTCTTTGTGTTGTGGGAGCAGAGCATGCACGGTCAGGCTCCAGGACCATGTCTTGCAGGGAAAGCCTGAAGTGACTGCTCAATAAAATACCAGAGGACAGCCTTGAGAGACTAGTTCGCTAGTAGAGTTTATGGCAGCGTTGTTATGTTTACCTTATATTTCTTTGTGGGTCCTGTGAGCAGAAATGGGTCCTGGTAATGGGCAAATAAGCAATCTCTGCTGTGTTAAGGGTCATCGAGTACGTCTCCCAGCTATGAGATCGGTTACACTTTTCCTTCGTGGCAAACTAAGGCTGAGGCCAGCAGTATGCAATAAGGTTTTGACCTGGGATTGGTCTGATGCTCCAGGGTTTATCCCAGACCCCCCTTTTAAAACTTCGGAGAGCTTCCAACAAGTTTCTGACTTTAAAGGTCTGTTGAAGATCATCTTCTGCAAGATCATCGGTTTTGCTGTTTCGGGCCCCTGTAGGAGCTCCAGCGACTACCAGATTGTGAGCAAGTGGTTTGTTGAAGCTATCTCACTTCCCCATGAATTGGTCGGACAACCTCCCTTATGGTGGTCCGTGCCCACTCTACTAGGAGAGTGGCAGCCTCTAAGAATCTTTTAACAGGAGAATCTCTTGCGGACAATTGTGATGCGGCAGGCTGGTCCTCCCCACATACCTTTCCTAGGTTCTACCAGTTAGACTTAAATTCCGCTCAGGGAACACGGGTGGATAACATTTATCCTCCTGATACATGACGTCATCATCCCTCAACTTGTATTCATGCAATTGATTCGATTGTGCTTCACGAGTCAATCATCCCTAGCATTTCGACGCAGCACCTCGTTCCCTCTTCAGGGAACTAGGGTTACATATGTAACCCAAAACGTTTTTCCATCCACATAAACTTAGTGGGTTATTTCAAAATGGCCACCCCACATACAGTGTCCCTGTTATCATGAAGGATTCAGAACACAGATGTAAGTATACTGAAAATACTTTACTGGCAAGCAAGGTGGGGCAGACAACTGGTATCTGAGTGCGTGGCAGTGACGTGAAGTAGACAGTCTTGAATTGCTTATCTGGATAGCGAGGAGAAGTCAGAGGATCTTGGAACGAGGAATACATGGAAGAAGTCTTAGGAATGAGAGTCTTTAGAGTAGCAAATCTCATGCGGGAGTCGTGGTAGCACTAGCGAGACCATACACTGACTGGTGGTGGTGAATGGGTGAAAGTGCAAGGCTGAGTGGGGACAGGAGCAAGTGATCAAAACTCCTGTGATTGTGAATAACTGGGTGGTGCAGTGGACGTGGCAGAGTCTGTGACAGTCCCGCTCAATCAAAACAAAACAACTTTTATTAGGTTATTGATATGGTCTTGATCTTATGCAAGTAACATGATTTTAAACATTTTTACAAGTACAATTTATTTTATTTTTTTATGAGGAAAAGTTACAGGGGGTGTACCTTTAAATAAAATGAAAATAAACTTGAAGTACAGGAATGTTTTGACCAGTAATAATTCATAGAATTATCTTTATGATTTTTTAAATACTTTCCATTAATGCCATTTGTGTAAGCGATATATTCTCTTTCTTTTCCTATTTCTCTCACTTTCACAGTCTGTGTTGAGATGTTTCCACTGTTGCTTCATCTGAAGTCTGTATGTTTCTCTCTCTCTCTCTCTCTCTCTCTCTCTCTCTCTCTCTCTCTCTCTCTCTCTCTCTCTCTCTCTCTCTCTGACACTCTGTTTCCTGAGTGTCACTGTTCCACCCAGACTGATGTTTAATTACCACATGCCTATACATACAAATACACTCGCACACATCTGTTTGAGTACAGCGCTGACAGGCAGCGTTGGTGCTCAAAGCACCTGAGAATATTCTCTCTGTAAATAGCATTTTAAACAGACTTCATGTCATGAGCTACTTACTGTGCTGGAACGAGGGATGAGGAAGGAGTGAGAGAGCAAGACAAAACAAGGCTGGAGGAACAAGAATGACAAGGAGTGATTGTAGAGATTGAGAAACAAAAATAGAGTGAGCTCTTGCTCATCGGACTTTTACAATTACTTATTCAGCTCCATCTCTCTGCAAACAAACTGGGTCAGGGGCTGAAACTTTGGCCCAGAATAATCAACAGAATCAGCAAGACTGGGGAAATGGCTGTATTCCAAACGACAACAAAACACACTGAACCTGAGGAACAAAAGTTGCTACATGACCTGCACACTGATATCCTATACAATATGGTAAGAAAAAAAATTAGGTGTTTAGATGAATTCATAAATGTAATTGCATAATAAATAAGATAGTGATCCCAAATCTCCCAGCAAATAGTCCTAGCAGTGCTTCTGTTCTAAAAAAAAATATATATATATATATATATATATATATGCTAAATGTTAATAATAAAATACAACTAGGCATATGATCAAGATTAATTAGGGTAGTAATTTAAATAGGCTTATCAACCTGTAAAAGGAGGGAGAAATCCCTTCCCCAAATCTTTTGCTATTAATGTCAAAGGCCACAATGTTACATAATTTGAGTGCTAACTGATGAAGCTAGCCAAATTAGTCAATTTTTTTCTATTTTTATATTTTCAGAAACTCCAATGTTAAATCAATATTAATATTGAATATTAAAATAAAGAAAAAGTGCTTAGTCCACATAATTAACACAATAAATAACATACAAGCAATATAAAACAAAAATACTTGAACATGCAAGAACATGTATGCAAGTCATTATATAAAGTTCATTTAGAATGTAAAAAAAACTAGGGTTCAAATACCAACCTAATGTAGAATTATTTCCTATTACTTTAAGCAAAAAGGCAGCTTACTCTGAAAAACAGCAAGCACTATGGATTTTGTTCACCATGTAACTCCTAATGTCAAGAAAATAAAATGAACTTAGTTGATGAAAAAACATTCTCCTGAAATGATATGCAAAAGGAGCAATTTCATTGGACTAACTTAATTTACACATGCAAACATGACTTTTTGCAGCAGAATTTAAGACAAAAATTATTTAAAAATGAGATGATAAATGTAATGCAGTGACAAACAAAACAGAGAGAATAAGAAGTGTGGAGACTAGTTGTAAACAATGTCAGTTTATACTATAGATGCTTTGTGTTTATACTGATATGCTGCAGTAAATCGTTACATTGAATTTTGTATTGAAGCTACAATGCACCGTCACAACAAATTTACATATAATCTTTAGCTTTTAGGAAGTTTTGCAGGTGACTTTGCAGCAACTTTTCCTAACCACAATAAGCTGACATATTTCTACAAAGTGCCTATAGTACCGCACACAAAGAGACTGAGGTTTTTGTCAAACCTAAAAGCTTTTGTTAAAAGCAGGTTAGAGAACTAGTTAAAAGCAAAAATGCGTGTTCAGCCACATCAGTTCCATGATGCATTCCTAACCCCTGCATTCATTACAAGCACTTTCATTCAGTGCAAACAGGTGTCATCTCTGTTGTTCCCTGACGATTATGCATTTTAAGCACAACAGTCAGCAGGACAATAATGCGGTGCATGACTCCAACACACTCAGCGTGCTGATGAAAGCCCATGGAAAAGCACATGAGAGAGCCCCTCGGTCACAAAACGACATCAAAGCAAGGGAGAGATGGTCCCCATCTACGGGGATGGAGAGCCACTCTGCTTTTATCTGTAAATCTTTAAAGGCGAGATTACAGCTGGCCTTCAGTCATAAAAACCCACTTGTTCCTGGTACTTGGTTTTTGCACACCTCTGCACAATTCAGCATCATGCATGACGTGAAGTATATCACACACAATAAATGACACATATATTTTGCTATAAAACATATCACTGATCTGCTTTATCCAGTCGTGATCCTAAAGGTCACAGGGTTGTTGATTGCAGGAGATAAGTATAAAATCCTTCCATCACAAAAGCTGAGTGTTTACCTCTTCATTTAAGGTTATGCTGTGCTATATCAGAAAATAAAATACAGCCTTGTACCTGAAACCTCCAAGGCAAATCTGTGCGTGAAAACCTGTGTGTGTGTGTGTGTGTGTCTGTATCTGTTCTTACACTCCCTCTGGAGTGTTTACAAGACTGACACTTTCAAACAGATGAGAGGAAGGGAATCTGTCACAACAACCATCCTTGATTTGTATCTGTAAGGGAACAACTGGGGTTAAAGGTCACTGAAGCTGCAGTATGCCTCTCCAGTGGGCTCTCTTGTTACATTGAAAACCTTGATTTGCACAGACACAAAGCTTGAATGGCCCAACAGGGTTGCATTAGGAATATGGTACGCTCTATATGAGTCATTCTCCAAAAAAAATTACTTTCTGACTAAATTAATAATTTGTAAAATTTAACATTTAAACAGCTTTTTCTTACTCTGAACTGTGATCTTCAGAGTATACTTCCGTAAATTTTTCTATTTTTTAAATTTTTCTATTTTTAAAGATTAACAATGATACTACCAATTAAATGAAATCAATTACATGAAATCAATCGACTAACATTCTGTTCATTTGTGCATAAAACTAATTAGACAGATAGATGGATAGATAGATAGATTTGACAAATTTGACAACTTCAAAAATGGGCTGGACAAAATTATTGGCACCCTTTCAAAATTGTGGATAAAAAAGATTGTTTCAATCATGTGATGCTACTTTAAACTCACTTCTGGCAAGTAACAGGTGAGGGTAATATAAAATCACACCTGAAAGCAGATTGAAAACAGAGAAGTAGACTTAGTCTTTGCATTGTGTGTCTGTGTGTGCCAGACTAAGCATGGACAACAGAAAGAGGAGAAGATAACTGCCTGAGGACTTGAGAGCCAAAACTGTGGAAAAATATCAATAATCTCAAGGTTATAAGTCCATCTCCAGAGATCTAGATGTTCCTTTGTCCACAGTGTGCAACATTATCAAGAATTTGCAACCCATTGAAAAGATTGCAACACAGGATAGTCCGGATGGTGGATAAGCAGCTCCAAACAAGTTCCTAAGAAATTCAAACTGTCCTGCAGGCTCAGGGAGCATCAGTGTCAGCGCAAACTATCGGTCAACATTTGAATTAAATAAAACACTATGCCAGGAGACCCAGGAGGACCACAATACTGACACAGAGACATAAAAAAGACTACAGTTTGCCAAAATGTACTTGAGTAAGCCTAACTGTCTTGTGGACAGGTGAGACCAAGATAGAGCTTTTTGGTAAAGCACATCATTCTACTGTTTACCGAAAATAGAATGAAGCCGACAAAGAAAAGAACACAGTACCTACAGTCAAATATGCTGGAGGTTCAAAGCTGTTTTTGGGTGGTTTTGCTGCCTCTGGTACTAGGTGCCTTGACTGTCTGCAAGGCATCATGAAATCTAACTACCAAAGGATTTTGGGTCACAATGTAAGGCCCAGTGTCAGAAAGCTGGATTTGTGTCCAAGATTGTGGCTCTTCCAGCAGGATAATGACCAAACCTACTTCAAAAAGCACCCAAATTGATGGAGACAAAGCGCTGGAGAGTTCTAAAGTGGCCAGCAATGAGTTCAGCTCTAACTCCCATTAAATACCTGATGAGAGATCATAAAATTGCTGTTGGGAAAAGGTGCCCTTCCAATCTGAAAGACCTGGAGCAGTTTGCAAAGGAAGAGTGGTCCAAAATTCTGGGTGAGAGGTGTAAGAAGCTTATCGATTCATTTCAGTTATTTTTTCCAAAGGGTGTGCAACCAAATATTAAGTTAAGGGTGCCAATAATTTTGTCCAGCCCATTTTTGGATTTTCTTTTGTGAAATTATGTAAATTTGTCTTTTTCCTCCTTTTTTTGTTTTGTTTTGTTCCAATACACACAGAGGGAATAAACATGTGTATAGCAAAACGTGTTAATGCTCTACTTTTCCATGAGCAATACTTGTTTTTCTGGAAAAAATAACTGTAGATAGATTATTAGTGCTAGGTCTGTGTCTAACAAGCAAAAAACAGTAGAATAGTTGAGGGAAATGTTTGTCACCAAATTTTGAGAATGACCCATTTATAGCGTGTAGTCATGCAAACTTACTGGTTGATCTGCGCTGATCCCATCCTGTCATTCCTCCCCAAAATGAAAACAGAGAATTGTTTTTCATCCCCAAGCAGTCTTTTCCATATCTGTCTTTTTTAATTTCATCTTCTTAACATAAATGACTGCCACATTTGCAGTTCCCTTTCATGGGAACTTCGAGCTGCGTCAGAAAACGCTAGGGGAAACCCTTGACGTCAGTCACGTGAAGATGTGTACAACCAATGGGAATTTTACGCGTGTGAATGCGAGTCACGGAAGTGACGTCATGAACAGAGCATAAAAGCGCGCCGGAACCCGGAAGTGACAGCTTTGAGTGTCTTCAGCGTGCGTGTGTCAGAGAGTTTGTGCTTGCGAGTTTCAAACCTCCCATTGGATTGCGTTGTGATTATGGCGGAGCAGACATTTAGATCGTGTGTTTCTCCTTGCACTCGTTTCATTACGGGAAAGGACACACACATTCAGTGCGTTGTCTGTCTGGGAGCGGAGCACGCTCGGTCAGCGCTTGAGGGCGGTGATTGTGAGAACTGCGAGAGGTTCTCATTGCGTACTCTCCGCTCCCGTCTGGCAGTATTTGCGGATACTAACCAGACTCGCGTTCTTCAAGGTTCGGGACCCGCTGCGGCTGAGGCTCGGCGGCGTTCTCAATCTTGGGGATCGCAAATGGATCTCACGGAAGGTTGCGGGGCGGGTGAGCCCGCCTCGCAGTTCGACTGTGCTGATCCCAGTTCCAGCCGGAGGTTGGAAGCACGCGTTTCAGGCGCGGTTTCTTCCAATCCGACTGGGACTTCGGTGCTGTCATTATCCTGCTCTGAGGAGGAGGAGGTGATTAGCATCGATCCGGTTGAGGAGGCTTCGCCACCCTCTTCACCGGCGTACGAGGAACTGATCGAGGTTGTGACACGAGCAGTCTCTCGTCTGGATATTGATTGGCCGGCAGAGACTAGGAACGCCCGTCCCAGCAAAAGTAAGTTGGATGAGCGTTACCTTCCGGCTCGTGTCGCTCCCCAGCGCCGGGCAATGCCTTTCTTCCAGGATCTCCATACTGAGGTGTCGAGATCTTGGAAGAAGCCAGCTTCCGATAGGGTGCATACATCGTCTAGTGCGATGTACGCTACTCTTACCGGAGCTCATCCTTACGGTTACGGAGGGATGCCGAAGGTGGACGAGGCTCTTGCGGGATACCTTGTGCCCCATTCGGCATCCACTATTAAAGCCCCGGCGCTCCCCACCAAACCGTTGCGAGTCACATCATCACTGGTGGGAAAAGCATATTCTGCCTCTAGTCAGGCTGCAGCGTGCCTGCACACCACGGCACTGCTGCAGGCCTACCAAGCAGATTTGCTGGGAGACCTCGATCAAGGTGGCGGTATTGGTCCCGAAGCAGTGGCAGAGCTGCGTCGGGCCATGGATTTGTCTCTCCGAGCCACTAGAGAAACGGCCTTCTCTGTCGGGCGCTCAATGGCAGCTCTGGTGGCTACGGAGAGGCATTTATGGCTCAATCTTTCAGCCATAAAGGATAAGGACAAGTTCGTTTTGTTGGACGCCCCTCTGTCCCCTTCGGGCTTGTTCGGCGACGCCGTAAAAAGCGTTGTCGATAAGTTTCAGGAGGCTGCACGACAGCAGGTGGCGTTCAGCAAAGTCCTTCCCCGCCACCCTTCACGTGAGCCCAGTAGCCAAACACGGGCTCGCAGTTCCTCGTACAGGGCCTCACAGAAGGAGAGTGTTGCATCTCGTTTACCTCCCCCTAATAAAGGGAGGTCGGGACAACACTCTCGGGCCCAGCCTTCTGGTAAAAGGATGGATCTGAGGAACGTCCTAAATGCCAAGAAGGCTACCTCTAAGCGTTCCTGACGCCAGAGGCAAGCCGCACCAAGGCGGTCAGCTCCGTGTCCGGTTCCCGAGGGAGCCCGTCTCGGAGGCACTGCCCCCTCTAAGGAGGGTCCTAGAGCATTCCACCAGTACGGTGTCCGGAAACCCCGGCCCTGTGGTGTCTCTGCTCGTATCAGAGATCAGTCTCGAGAGGCTGATTCCCTTAGTAGAGTTCCAGGCCGCATGGTTGCGTCTGCCGGGCATCTCTCAATGGGTCCTGCGCACAGTAACCTCCGGGTACAAAATTCAATTCGGGGCTTCACCACCCCGTTTTATGGGGATCCTATCGTCCGCGGTAGGGCCCCAGCAGGCTCTGATTATGGAACAGGAAGTAGACTCTCTGCTGGAGAAAGGGGCCATCGAGTATGTGCCCCTTACAGACAGACAGTCCGGTTTCTTCAGCCGATACTTCATAGTTCCGAAGAAGGATGGAGGGTTGCGGCCCATTCTGGATTTGCGTCTTCTAAATCGCACTATCTTGCGTCTAAAATTCAAAATGTTGACGCTCAGGCAGATTGTGACGCATATCAGGTCCGAGGACTGGTTCGTCACAATCGACCTAAAAGACGCATACTTCCACATCTCCATCCTTCCTCAGCATCGGAAGTTCCTACGGTTCGCCTTCGGGGGGAAGGCGTACCAGTATCGTGTACTTCCGTTCGGCCTATCGCTCTCACCCCGCACGTTCACGAAGGTCGTGGACGCTGCACTGGCTCCGTTGCGGTTACAGGGCATCCGTGTCCTCAATTATATAGACGATTGGCTAGTAATAGCCCAATCGTCTCAGTTAGCAGCACGTCATCGAGATGTCGTGCTTGCTCACATGCAAGAGCTGGGGTTAAGGTTGAACACCAAGAAGAGTGTGCTTTCTCCTGCTCAGAGAACCACCTTCTTGGGAGTCATTTGGGACTCGGAAACAATGTCTGCTCGGCTATCCCCCGGGCGCATTCATTCCATTCAATCAACTGTCGAGAGCATAAAATTAGGCCAGCTACGCACTGTCAAACACTTTCAGAGAGTGTTAGGGCTCATGGCAGCAGCGTCCAGCGTTATACCGCTCGGCCTGCTGCACATGAGACCCCTGCAGTGGTGGCTCAGGACCAAAGGGTTTTCCCCGAGGGGCAACCCGCTTCGCACAATCAAGGTCACGAGGCGATGCCTACGCACCTTGACCCTGTGGAAGAACATCTGGTTCCTGTCACAAGGCCCCGTGTTGGGGGCTCCGTCTCGACGAGTAACTCTGTCAACGGATGCCTCCCTCACAGGTTGGGGGGCGGTTCTGAGGGACCGCTCCTCACAAGGGCTTTGGAGCCTGCGGCACCAGTCCTGGCACATAAACCTGCTGGAGTTACTGGCGGTCCGCAGAGCGCTACTTGCTTTCCTCCCAGACCTAATTGGGCATCATGTCACTGTTTTCACAGACAGCATGACAGTGGTGGCTTACATCAATCACCAGGGAGGTCTTCGTTCTCATCCGATGTACAAATTGGCGAGACAAGTTCTTCTCTGGGCCCAGGGCAAGCTGCTCTCACTCAGGGCAGCTCACATCCCTGGAGTCCAGAACATAGGAGCAGACTTCCTGTCGAGGCAGGGGCCGAGGCCCGGGGAATGGCGGCTCCACCCCGAGGTGGTGGAGCAGATTTGGAAGAGATTCGGGAAGGCACAGGTAGACCTGTTTGCCTCGGTCGAGAATACTCATTGCCCTCTATGGTTCTCCTTAACGTACCCAGCGCCGCTGGGGCAGGATGCCATGATGCAGGTGTGGCCGAGGCTACACCTGTACGCTTTTCCCCCGATTGTTCTGCTCCCGGGAGTTCTGGCCAAAGTTCGTCGGGACAGGGTCCGTCTCACGCTGGTGGCCCCCTTTTGGCCCAGCAGGATCTGGTTCTCGGACCTGATATCCCTCCTAGACGGAGTCCCCTGGGAGATTCCGGTCAGGGGGGATCTTCTGTCCCAGGCGGAGGGTTGTGTTATTCACCCCCGTCCAGAACTTCTGAAGCTGAAGGTCTGGCCCCTGAGGGGGTCCAGTTCTTCGAATCTGGTCTCACAGCCGAGGTTGTAGAGACCATCCTTCAGTCCAGAGCTCCCTCCACGAGGAAACTCTACGCTCTAAAGTGGAAACTCTTCTCTGCTTGGTGTAGCGTAAGGCAGTTAAACCCAGTAACCTGTCCCGTTGGCAAAGTGCTGGAGTTCCTGCAGGAGAAGTTTGCGACAGGGTTGGCCCCTTCTACCTTGAAGGTTTATGTGGCTGCCATAGCGGCTTGCCACATACCTTTGGGAGGGGTGTCCTTGGGCAGGGACCCCCTAGTCTCTCGTTTCCTTCGTGGCACTCTAAGGCTGAGACCTGTGGCACAGACCAGGGTTCCTGCCTGGGACTTGTCTTTGGTACTCCAAGGCCTGTCCCAGGCACCCTTTGAACCATTAGAGGAGCTTCCTATTAAACTCCTCTCCCTAAAGACCCTTCTTTTGCTGGCTATCACCTCGCTTAAGAGGGTCGGGGATCTTCAAGCTCTCTCGGTGGTTCCTTCTTGCCTCGAGTTTGCGCCCGGGATGACGAAGGTTTTTCTTCACCCGAGGCCAGGCTATGTCCCTAAGGTTCTTACGAACATGGCTCGGTCTATCATGCTACAGGCCTTCTGTCCTCCCCCCTTTGACGATCATGAGCAGGAGCGAAAGAACAAGGTCTGTCCAGTACGAGTACTGGACGCTTACGTCCTCAGGACTGCTACCTGGCGTAAGTCAAACCAACTGTTCGTTTGTTTTGGGACCCCTGAGGGGGCTCCAGCTTCCAAACAAACCCTAAGCCGATGGATAGTCGAGGCTATCTGTCTGGCTTATGAGTCGGCCGGACATGCTTCTCCCCTGAGGGTCCGGGCCCACTCCACTAGGAGCGTGGCGACCTCCAAGGCGTTTCTCTCAGGAGTTTCCCTTGCTGATGTTTGTGCTGCGGCTGGCTGGTCCTCACCGCACACCTTTATGAGATTCTATCAGTTAGATCTCGATTCCGCTCCGGGAACGAGGGTGCTCTCTCAGTGAGCTGAGACACATCCGTAGGCCGGCGTCGCTGAGGTGACGTTGGTATAACGTTCCCCTAGCGTTTTCTGACGCAGCTCGAAGTTCCCATGAAAGGGAACGTCTCGGGTTACGTATGTAACCCTGGTTCCCTGAAGGGGAACGAGACGCTGCGTCTTCGCCTCAGCTCCTTGCGCCTCCGGGCCCGCTTCAGACACTCTTTTGCTGTCACTTCCGGGTTCCGGCGCGCTTTTATGCTCTGTTCATGACGTCACTTCCGTGACTCGCATTCACACGCGTAAAATTCCCATTGGTTGTACACATCTTCACGTGACTGACGTCAAGGGTTTCCCCTAGCGTTTTCTGACGCAGCGTCTCGTTCCCCTTCAGGGAACCAGGGTTACATACGTAACCCGAGACGTTTTTTGCTTCTACAGTTAATTTACATGTCATCTCTGATTCCATTCTGTGATATAAGTACAAACAATTGGTGAGCTAATAATTAGAAAAAGGAAATTTATTAATATTCTGATTCTTTTAACACAACATGCCTTCAAATAAATAAATGAAAAAACAACAACAACAGAGGTTCCTAAATGATAAGTTTCTAATAATCTCTCTACCTCCTTTCTCATAATTATCTTGACTTTTCTGCTTCTCTTTCTTTCACAACTGTGCAACCATGGCAACTTGCTTTTAAGGACGCTGTGCAAGGTGTGAGCTTCAGGTGGAAATCAAGGCCAGGGAGAGGACACGAGTTCTACACCTGACATTTGAGCTGTTCTGACTCGTACAATTGAAGAAAGCATGAAAACATTTTGCCATGAATATGCATATTTTGCCGCAGGCTGTCTAAGCAATATTCAAAATGTCTATTTGTCAGTCGTGCCTCATTTACATAACAGCACATTCCTTTCTTTGCAGGACTTTGGACTGAGCACATTCATAAATCATTGAAAAAAGCTTCCCTTAAGACCCACCTTATTTATCAACCACTATGTGCACTGGGCATCAAAAAGACAGATGTGCTCTTGATGGCAGTCCATACTAATTCATTAGATTTGGGTCAACTCAAATGGAAAAAGATTAGTAGTAATACCTAATGGTGGGCACAGACGCACATGTCATACAGTGATCAGTGTCTAAAATCAATGGCATGACTAACTTAATGGCCAAGGCAAACCCCCTGGGGTGATGTCTGTCAGTCATTTACAGAAGGTGGTACTGAAGGTTGTGAGCTGGAGAAGAGGAGCACTGCTGTCAATCGACTAATTGTATGCAGTGTCACATAGCTATTAGTGTCTCACACCTCTAAGCATCTCATTCTATTCCCAGACATTTGGCCATGAACAGAAATTCCTGTTTGTGTTTATTAGGTGAGCTACTGTCACTTGTTCCTTTGTCTTTTTTGTTGACCAAAATAATGATGACAAATAGAGAGACAGAATTCTGTAAATTTGTATCCCTCTTCATGCTTTCCTGTATGCACCTAAGGACATGCCTCTATTTTTTGCCAATACACTGATGTATATTCAGAGGGAACTGAGAGCATATTGGAAATCTGGTATTTAAAATATAATTTAAACCTGCTAAGAAACAAAAAGTTTTAGAATTTTTACATGTTAGAAACAAAGAAAGTTACGAAGAACAAAACTGACAGATTTGGCTAACCCGATCTACTAATCCAAATTTAAGACATTGGCTATGAGAAATTCTTTGTACATACGGTCAAATGTTCTTGCTTACATTGAAGTACAAAATGTTTTTTAGAAAATTTAAAGAAATAAATTATTCAAATAAATATATATTGCAAACAATTAACTCAAACTGAAATTGAAATAAACAATGTATCTTTGAAAATTGTAAATTATCTTTAAAAATGATACTTAATCAGAAAAACAACTTTTTGAACTATTTCCAGGGAGAGTTCAATGCAAACATTTCTCTAAAACTAATAAAATGTCCTCTAAACGTTTCACTAAAATCAATCCTCAAGAACAATGTTGGCAAACAATTTGTTTGCTACATTGTGACAAACTATTATCCCTGTGGATACATGGAGAATCCAGCTTTGAGACCTCTGCCATTTGGATTTTGCACTCTCTCTGACTGTTCAGCCTGAGCATTGATCGGTGGCATTTCAAAACATTAGGCTGGACTGCCCTCAACATCACAGCAATCTCCATGGGTGCTGAGAAAGCATTGCTGTGACGTGACTGCCAGAGGCAATGGAGGGTTCTGGGTCCTCGCGAGCGAGGGCCTGAAGAGGTGCTATGGGACTACGACATTGAAACTGAGATCCACCGAGCACAGCTGGATGAATTGATGGCTGTGCACTGTGAAAAAACTAATCTTTAACAGTCTTTTAGGCTTACCTGAGGAAGAATGAGGCTGCTGAACTGGTTTGAGGTGTTGGTTGGGGGGCTGGCTGGTCATGGTGGGTCGGTTTATGTCCTGATGGAGAAACTAAGGGTACAGCACTGGCCTGACTGGACCTGGAGGCTACAGCTGCCAAACTGTCCTTCTCTACAGTAGGACTCTGTTGGGGGGAAAAAATTACTATTAGAACAACAACAAAAAAAGTAGTAAATGTTGCTTTAAAGTCAGCGTGTAAACAGAAGTTGCGAATAGTCTTTTTTTCTTTATTGTGGTGTATATCCAAGTAAAACAGCTTCACAAACAAGAAAAAAAATGTAGGACAGAACGTCTCAGGTTACGTATGTAACAATAGTTCCCTGAGAGGGAACGAGACGCTGCGACGAATGCTTTCCCAAGTGTTTGACGCAGCGCGAGTTCCCTTGAAAGGGAACTATTGTTACATACGTAACCTGAAAGGGAACTACATTTCATGGACTACATGGCTGCATTCATATTACCTTTGCACAAGTTGTCTTTGTCTTTTTTTATGTCAGTATTTGCTAAGTATCCCAAAGGATTTCATTACTTTACAGCAGGCTGTGCTTGGGATAGTATGGAATGTGTTTGTAATCCTGTTAGCCAAAGACTGAGAGTCTTTGACTCTTCAGCAACCCACTCTCTTCCAGACACAATCATGGAATGTTTATCCGGTGTAAACTAGAGAACCGACACATTTAATGAACAGGGTCATGAAATGATTACAAGTAAAACGTTGTCTGTCTATTGTATATGGAAAAAACTATAATTTCAAAACTAATTTACAGTGACGGCACGCATCCCATTAGAATTGTCGTTAATTTTGCTTCATTTTTGGAACAAACCAAACTATTCAGAATGGATATAAAACATCTGCATATTTAAATAGTCTGAAAAGTTGTCAAAACATTATTGTCATACTTCCCATCCTTATCTCATTCTCATACAGTAATACCTCGGTTTACGAGTTTAATTCGTTCCAAGAGCGAGCTCGTAAACCAAAATGCTCGTAAAACAAGTTTCCCCATAAGGATGCACTAAAAATCAATTAATTCGTTCCACACAACCATAAATGCCCATTTAAATTTTTTTTTAGTTTTACCCTCTTAATTACAGTTAAAATTATAACCATTAAGATCTCATATAAATACTAATTAATAATTGACTATTAAACTATAAAATACTTGACAATTTACTGTAATGCAATTCAGCTTTCAGCAGTGGAGGAGACAAGAGGAGGGAGGAGGGGGGAGGGGGAGCGAGGATCGGGCAAAGCAAGGATTCAAGTGCAAATGAGTGAATTTATTATAATAGTGCAGAAAACAAATGAAGTGATAATCCAGAGGTATATCACACACGGGTGCAGCGGCCGCGAACGAACGCGCGCTGGAGCCGCGGCTGCGAACGAACGTGCAGGAGCCGCGAACAAAGGACTCGACAGTGGAGAGAAGTGAACTAAATAGGCAGATGATATGAGAATCAGGTGTGTCTCTCTCTCTCACACACCCACACACAGGCAGAACTAGGAAACAATGAATTCATGAACCGTGACAGTTACTGCTTAGAGGTACTGTACATGTATATTTCACTACGTGAACAATAGCAATGACATAAAAGTATCACTGTGGTGAATGATGCAGCCAAACCAAGGGAAGCTGAGAGAATGAATGAGTTAAGGGGTGATAAAGGGGTTGGAACCGTGTTACTGTGTTATGAGAGGCTGTCATTAGGATATTTCCTGTAAAAATGCGTGTGACAATGCTGAGCGTTAGGACTTTTTCCACACAAAACATGCGCTGGGTGAGGGAAAAATGTTCTCGTACACCGATACAATGCTCGTACACTGAGTTGACCCTCCATGCTCGTACACCGATTTGCTCGTATACCAAGTCGCTCGAAAACCGAGGTATTACTGTAGTTTTAAAATCACCTTGATATCAAAATAGACAATTCTTTATAAATTATGATGACAGATATTTCCCCCAACTGTTTAACAAATTCAATTAAGTCATTCGTTCATTCATTTATTGTTTTTGCACACTTAGACATAGAGCTTGCACTTCTGATGACATGTTACAGGCGTGAAGGCAGGGCAATATGCCACTCACATGAAATCACAGCAAACGTTCCAATCAATCCCATCCAGTCATTGGACAAAATTATGTTCCCTTTCAAGGGAACTCGCGCTGCGTCAAACGCTTCCCCAAGCGTTTGACGCAGCGTCTCGTTCCCTCTCAGGGAACTATGGTTACATACGTAACCTGAGACGTTATTGGTTGATGGAAACCAGAAAAGTTCACATGCCAAAGAAAAACACTAGAAATCTGTGCTCATGAGAAAGGCACTCCAGGAACTGTTCTTAAAGAGTTTATAAGTAGCTGCTGATGAAATCCAGGGTTAAGTACACACTAGATCTAGAGATTCTAGACTAAGTTGTTAGGCAGTCGCATTCACTACAGGGGGCTGGATAAAAATACTATTACAATTTAATGGTACTCTCTATAAACCTTGCTTTCTGCTTCAGCTTTATTCAAGTTGTTATATAGTTATATTAATAACTAAAGGGGGCTGGATAAAAATACTTGTATGATTTAATGGTACTGGCTATAACGTCTTATTATTGATTGAGCTTTAACTAAGATGTTATTTAAGCAAATGTGGGGGCTAAAGGGACTGAGCGGCCTATAAAGTAGCATTAGCCATAACATCTCATTAACGATTGGACCGGGCAAAAGAACGGCCAGCGAAAGACCCTGAGCAACATTGGTAACCGAATGAATGAGAGCAATAAGAGCAAAGAGTTAAAGAGAATAATCTAGTGTCTACTAGATAAATGATCATACAAATGACCAATAACCAATTGGCATTCCAATCTTAAGTTGAGGTCATAATGAAATGGAGTCAGATTAAAGTTTAATTGCAATTAAACTACTTTGTCACACTGAAAAGACCAAATGCGCAGTGATCCTTCACCCGCTCATCGGAAATAGTTGTTAGAACAAAACAGAATTATTACGAAAATACCAAAGATGGTCTTTACTATACATTTTTAAGTATTCTGTTGCATTTATGGCATTAAAAAAATAAAAAATATGGCAACTGTGGGTACAGGAAGTTCGCAGTAAAAAATACTGTGAATAATGTTTCTGTCACACCCTCACACTTCATAGACTTTTAGTTTGTGATTGGCAGTCACATGTGTTCCTTCGTTTATTTCCCGCCACTCATCAGTCTCCTTGAATACCAATCATCATCAAAGCTGTTCGTCATTTCTGTTCAATTTCTGTTTGTGTGGACACATATTGTTACTTTTTTGTCATCATTGTGGTCATTAAATAATATTTTCTATAATGAAACTTTTTGGACTCTCTGCCGTCTTCATTTGGTAACGGTTTTAAGGTATGGTATATTGGTGCCATTGGTGTATTTTGCAACACATCATGTAGTGACTTCTGGTATTGTCATTGTACTGTTTTTCACCAAATGGTAATTCATTTTTAATTGAAAAATGTTTGTTTTTTTTTATAGTGAAAATTCCATTAAACCATGTATAGTATTCATCAATATATGGAAAGAACTTACAGTTAACAATTAACTTCTGTAAAAAATAAACTGTAGTACTTTATCTTTTTTTGTGACGTACAATAAAAATTACATTAGGTCATGATTTGAGTTCCTAGGCATTTCAAATTATAAACTGCAGCACTATTTTAACAAACATCCTAAATTACCTTGATTTTAGCATCCTCCATATGTATATGCATTCATATAAGTTTGAATTAGAATTTTCCAACTGAAATAAAAGGCAACAAGTAGAACATGACAGCATGTACAAAAAAAATTGAGGAAATGAGCAGGTAAAACAGAATCTGGGAAACTGGAGTAGCAGTGATCTGCTGACAGCTTGATGTTGCGATAACAAGCACAAAAAAAAATTCTGGCACACACGTGCAGGGTCTTCTGCTCCAGAGAGACTCGTCTCAAACACCCACCATCGCTGTGTGCTAATCTCCCTCCCTTCACTCCAACCATAATTACAGTCTCATGTCAGGGTCCACAATTAGATCCCAGAAGGATGCCAAAAGAGGGATGGTTTGAGAATGGAATGAACAGCCTATGTTCATTTCAACTAATTATACTGTACAAAAAAATAGGTGTTTTGTACAAATTAAGAATAAAGAAAATGAAGGTAAAAAGTTTGCATGCATTCTTTTATTATCAAATTAATTTACTTAATCATAGTAACACTTAAAAGTTTGGGGTTAGTAAAATTTTATTTTGATTTTTTTTTGTTTAATATTTCTATTCCATAAAGATACATTGAATTGATCAAGATGTATTGTGTTACAAAATATTCCTATTTTACATAAAGGCTGTTTGAACTTTCTTTTCATCATAGATTCCTGAAAAAAGTATGACTATTTTCACAAAAATATTAAGCAGAACTTGTGTCAATTTTTGTGCACCAAATCAACATATCAGAATAATTTCTGATGTGAATTCTGGGAACAAAAAAAGTAGATTGGATCCAACCACAAAATTATTGTTGACAGTGTAGCCTATTTGTTAAACCCATCAATTAAACTTTCTTTGCTTGTTGATTCAACTTGATTCAAGAGTATATTGTAATAAAAGAGCTGCGTTTAGATGCATCACTTGTGTGGTAGAACGATTTTAGAATTTCAAACAAGTAAACCAAAAAAAAATTGGTTATTTCAGCATTATTTACAGTGCTCGCCTTTTAAAATAACTTTAACGGTATTTGGATGCTTGTTTGGATACTTCAGCCAGTGGGAAAAAAAAGAAGGCTCATCCATCAAAACATCAACAAATCTGTGTTTTGTATAACAGCCATGACAATCCATTTCAATTTATCAAATTAAAATAAACTGCATAATGACCTTCCCACATAGTCAACATATCAATACGGAGCTTTTTACTTTGTGCAACATTGCTCTTTCTCCCGGTCTCTCTCACACACAGGCTCAAAAGTGTGTTAGATGGGCACAGCTGTGTTCCAATAAAACCCAGCAGCAGATGGAGCCCAGTGACAGCAAAGAGGTCACATTGGACTTTAACTTTGACATTTATAGAGCATTTACTAGCACAAGTGGTGACAGGAGAGAGCAGCCCCTCTGAAACACTATTAATTATCAGGTTATATTAAATGTTGTCAGACGACAGCAATCTGCTTGCCACTAAAACTATTTATAAACCCTTAAACCCTGCTACCAAATCCAATATAACCAGATCACAGAACTATTAAAATTATTGTAAGTAATGAGTGATTCTCCACTGCGGGACAGTACAGGAAAGGAAATTAGATTGTTAAATTTGGTCTGCTGCTTTTGAGTGCTGCAGAGGAGGCCCTTAACGTCCTTCACAGGATGATACCATGCACTGCCAAGTTAAAACAGGGCAGTGTGTGCAGTCTAGCAGACAACCATTCCAGATGGATGTCAGGTGGCATTTTTTCACACCAGGTGAAACGGCAGTCCCATCTGTTGACAATTTGCACTTTTGGCTTGCGCCACACATTCAAATAAAGCTTGTGCGTGGGCTCCTCAAGGCCCTAAAAGAGCCTGACTGCCAGAAGAGGCCCATTAGTGGGCTGCAGGTGGCACTTAGGCCTGAGGACAAGCAATGAGGCCCGTCCTACACTACAGAAACACATGGGCTGGAATGCCTCTGGCTCCCTCCAAGCTATTATACTAAGTGGGATGTATGGATAAAAGATATGACGCTTCATCCCTGTTTCCCGACGCAGCTTTGCAGTTGCTAAAGGCGTATTATAGGCTATGGTCTTTACAGTGCTGAAACATACAAAACTAAGCATGCAAAAATACAGCTTTATGAAGGGAAAAAAAGGACAAAACACCTTGTCTAAGATGGCTCCATTGAAATTCATGGCACAATGTCTTTGTCTACAAGGGTGGAAATGTTCTCCACGGTGCTAACAGCCTTGTGTTTCTGTGTGGTTTGGATGTGCTGTGACTTTCAAGGTCTAATTGCTTTTTATACCCAGTGAGATGAGGAGGAAGACAGCATCCATTGTGTTCCTTTGACACAAGGCCAGTCGGCTTTTCTTTACTGCATTATAGGAGGACTACCAAATGCACACTTGTTGCCATTGGAATTCATTCCAACAAACACGATGGAAGGAATCCCATCTTCTGTCAAGAATTGCATGTTATACTCCCAGCCCAACAATATTTTATACATTTACTTTATTTCTATTTTTGAAACAATATTTGATATTTTTTATCCTGAGAGTCCAGTCATTGTAATCATGACTGGATATAAAAACATGAAGGACTTCAGTGGATTGGTAACATTGCTAAGTTTGATGATCAAATAACTTGTGACTACAGACAATGCACTATTTCACACTACAAATTAAATTTAAATAAAAATGGAAATCATCTTTGTAAATAACATAAGATCACAGGTATCAATTACCAAGCAATATTTAGAACTAATTACCTATTGAGATATTGACTGGTCAAATAATATGCATACAATGAGGGCAAGGTCACTCTGTCCAATCAACACTTTATGACTTGAATGCTGGATTTCCATGAAAACCTTGACATTCTAAGTTATCATTGACAAGACAAGGATGTGAACTTTACAAGCACATCTGTCCCCTTTTACCATAACTCTCACATGTTTTCGTCCTTCATAAAGTGCATAAAACTAGGGTTAACTCACATTCACAGTGCCTAAGTTTTATTAATCTTATTCATCTCTCTAAACATCAGCCATGACAAATGGCTAATCTGTGACAATGGGGTCACAGTGAGCCATCCAAATGCCCATCAAATTGCATTCCATATCAAGATGACTTAATGCTCAATCTCCTGACAGGAAGGTCAAGTAGAATCAAGAAGGCCAATATGAGACAAGCAGCGGCTAATCTCCCTGATAATGTCTGGCCAATGCTAACTCACTCAGCACACAAACATATCAAGGGTGAAATATTAAAAGAGTTTAATTTGGTGCATTGATAAGGATAAAGTATTTACATTTGTGGTTGTGGAAGACTTTTTGACTTTCTGATGTGCCACACATATTTTTACAGTAAAATCAATAAAAATGACCATGATAACATTGAACCAACTCATAGGAAAGCATTTCATATGCTAAAAAACATCTAGAATACATAATGCTTACCATTTTACCATTCTGTTTGATTAGTTACCTTAAGCCATAACACTACCATCTCTTTGCGAGAGACATAATCAAAAATGTGATATCTCATTCTCTTTGAGAAGGGTACTTGAGTCCTGTCTTAACAGCCTGATGCTCAGCCCTGAACTGGACATGAGCTCCATAATGGCATAAATATAGTCACATAAACTCTGTGATGAGGGACTCCTTTCTATAAGCTAATACATAAATCTGCTCAAGGTAAGACCATAAACCAAATCACAAAGACTTGTATATTTGCAATGCAACCATGATATGTGCTGTGGCCCAAAATGGCCCCCGGCAGAAACCGTCCCTATGGCCTTAGCGTAGAACCACCAGAGACGATCTCGGTAAAGTTACAGATTGTTCAGTTAATTATGCTACTCTTACCAATGACCGAAGATGTTCTGATGCGTTTGTCACACGCCACACTCCCTCCAGGTAGTGTTGTGCATGTACAGGAAGTGGTGTGACAGTGGCCAAACAGGTTCTTTTGCCACCCACTCTCGCTGCTCCATCTTGATTCCAACCCATTCCTTGAGGTTTCTCCCTGGATATGGAACCACAAGGATTTCTGGTGAGGTTTTGACTGTTATATGTGGGCCACTGCCAGGAAGCATGGGGTGAGATGAGACTGTGGGAAGCCACATGTGGTGGCAGCAGGCCAGAAAGGGGTCCGGGCTGCAGGTCAGGCATGTCCTCGAATGCCAGCCCCAGGGCAGAGTGCAGTGCCAGGCGCCTCAGGTGGTGAAGGGGGGTTCCACACACTTCACAGCTGCTCTGGGATCCACAACCCCGAGGAGGCCATTCCAGAGTCTGGAGCTTGTCAAGGAGGAACGCTGCAAAGCTTGGATCCTGCAAGGAAAGTCAGCAACATGACAAGTTATTTCAGCACAGCTGCTGAAAACCTCTCGGTTTTGTTTTTGCTGCGTTCTGATTAAATGAACAGACTGATTATATTTTCTGAGCTTGTGCATTAGATTTCTCTATTCTCAAAACTGGGTTTAATTTATAGTTGATTAGCTTGTTTTCAAATAAGAACCAATAGCAGCAACAAAGCCCACAAGTTGACATATACTACAATAACAAGCATTTAACATTATCTGATGTTTCATGAGGAAAAATCATATTTCCATTCTTTTTTTGTCTACACATATAAAATACTGATGTCATATCTAGAGATATAGAACAACAACAGCAATAATAAATATAAACAGCTGTCTAGTGATATTCTTGTTAACTAAAACTGAAGCTAAATAGACATTTAAACAAATATATAGATTTAAAAAAAAAAACTAATAAAAACTACACAGCTCATAGCAAAATTTCTAAAATAATCAAAAATAAATTGAAAACTGAACTATGAACCAGCAATAGCCAGTTGGTTAAAAGCTGCCCAAAAGCGTTTCAAGACATTTATAAAAAATATTTAGATGAAAAACTAAATTTATTTATCAAATAAATGTTGCTTCTAACAGCTGCTAAAAGCCAAAGCTTTGAAATCCATTAAATCCAAGCTCTCTCTCTCAATACAACATGTGTGTAGCTTGATTTAAGGATTGTAATAATAAGCTTATGCGGCTAACACCCTAAGTGTATATTTTACAGGAGTGAAATGGAGGTCAGGAGGAGACAAAACCCCGACCTCAGCACAACACTATACCATGATTAAGTGCTTTTGTCTGGGACTGGAGGACTTCTACAGCAGGTTCATTCACTAAGAGGAAAAAAACATTAGACATTGGCATGCCAGATGCCTGCAATCTGCTTCAGTCTGCATGCAGGCAACCCCTACAACCTGTTAGAGGTGCCTGTGGGCACAAGCTTTTACATTTATTCATTTAACAGAACTGGCAAACATCTCAACATCCTAAGCCTATTGAACAGAAAACTAATAATATTATGATCATGACTGAGAGTACAGAAAAATTATATTCCTAAATCTGCTGAAAATGAAAATTAATTAGTTTGGACTGAATAGAGTAAAATAGCTTAAATCTGACTCAAATAAAGGAAAAAGCATGAAATAATATTAATAATAAAACATAAGCAATAACATATTGCAGTAACAGTAAACTCATTGAAATGCATTAGTCTAATAAAAAAATAAAATTAGTAAAATACATTTCTTCCACTAAGCAAAATACTCATTCCAACTTGGTGCAAAACACAGGCTCTGCCTAAAATAAAAAATAAAAAAGAATAAAAAAAATGAAATTATTCTTCCAAAAAGTAGCATAGTTCCCGTATTCATAATGTGCGATTACAAGAGTTTATCTGCATGTTACCGCTGCTTTGAAAGCTGTTTATGCAATCATAATTCAGAAAATAAAACTAAAAACTAAATTGTTTTAATTAAATAAAACATTTAAATAGTTCTATTGACTTTTGTTAAAGGATTTAATGTGCTCTGCATCTCTATTAGAAACATGAAGAGTTTAGTCATTAAAGGGTTTTGGAGCAATCCAGCCAACATGTGTCTGCAGAAACCTTCATGTGTGTACATTTAAACACTGTGAATCGTAAAAATGCGAAATGACAGCTGCAGAATGCAAAATGACCAGATGACACGAATGGAAGCACAAACATGGCGTGTGTTAGTCCATCCACCCACTCAACAGACACAAACTGCACTTGTTAAGTGCTAGTCACACCACAGTGCTATTGGAGAGGAACTCCCTATGTATAGAGATTTAAAGCCAGGGCTGCCATCTGCATCCTTTATTGTGTATGTGGCTTCTGGTTTCCTCCTAGGCAAATATGCAGTGGTTATTCACGAGTCAATGCCTTTCTATGAGCCTGTGCCCTCTGAGCACCACCCAACATGTGGTCACACTGGCCACTGCATTCTGATAGATGGGACAAAAGGGTGAGGGTGACCAGGTACACTTTGTGATGAGAACACAATTCTCGTGGCCCTACTTTTTAATGTTATTTTAAAGGTTCCTAATTTTGTTTTGGATGTATCCAAGGTAAAAAAAAAATATGCAAAAACACTCTCCTCACAATATACATTACACATCATCTCATTTCTGAAAAGAATCTGAAAACCGTTTGTTCAAACATTCAGTCTCTCTAAACCCCTCCTTTCTATGAGCCGACTCTGTCCTGATTGGTCAAATGGCCCAGTTTGTTATGATTGGTCTACCGCTTATCTGAAAGGAAATGCTGATTACCTTATTTTAATTTCATGTCCAAAGGTGTCCTCAGCACTTGACACAAATTATTTTTTTCTGTATCGATTCCAGTGTGAGTTCACATCCAAGAACCAAGCTCAAACAGTGTTTGAGGGTGGATCAAAGTAGAAACTGTTCACAGGCAGCCAATAAATAGGCTGATATTATTCAAATTTGTTACATAGTTATACATGTATGAAACAGGAAGTGAGACTGGAATTGCTGACAACCTGAGGGTGATGAAGGCATGGAGGCAGAAGTGTAAACTTAAATATCTTTAAGTAATTCAAAAGAACACTTCAGACTACAAACAAAAGGGCACGTCTTGTGCACAGTGGGAAGAGACCAGGACAGAAACTCAACCACAATAGACGTACACATAGACAGACAAAGACTGAATGAAATCACAGGGTGATATACACAAGGGTTGAGTGAGGGAACAAGACACAGCTGACAAGGCTAATGAGGTAATTGATGATGAGACAGGTGAGTGGAGAAACACTGGGTGTGGAAGGAACCAGGATGTAAACAAAGACATGACACGTGACGACGTCTCGTTTCAACAGTTTTGATTCAACGTCTCGTTTCAACAAGTTTGAAAAAGTAAAAGTACTCAAAAAAGTACTCTTTGCCCATTCAATTCAATGTATTTACTTTTACAATACATATTGTTTTAATACTAACACCCTAATGAGCAAGTCAAAGGTGACACTATATTTTACAGTCCTTTCCAGATACAATAGATAATTATGCACTGAGTCATATTTATATTACCGTTTTAGGAATACACATACATTTTCCAGTAACAGAAAAAAGCGTCAAAATCGGATGCTAGATGATGCTGTGGGGTTATTTTTGTTGTGTAACTGCCTACACAACAGTGCAAGAAAGTTTGAATTCAAAAGAGTTTAAAGAGCCAGTCACACAGCTGATCACGCACGAAACACTCACAAATCACGCAGAGATTGGGTTTGTGCGTGCTTGTGCGTCGAGAAATTGACCAAAGTATTCCACGAACATTCTACTCACGCCCGACACATGATTCACTGACGGAGCGCGTCCAAACGCATGCTTCGGGAACGTTCCACGTACAAGCACTTTCAGAATCCACATTGTCAGTGGATGTCAGTGGAATGAACGTGACACGTGCGCGGTTCATGCGTGATATGAAGGTGGGGCGGCACCTATCAAGTTATTTGTGAAATTGCAGTGTTAAAGAAATCTCAAATTATTATTAATATTTACCAATATAATTACCATATGCACAACACTCGCAAACACAAGCCAAAATGGAGGCCCTGAAAAGAAATAAAAAAGCAAGCTAAACAATAACCAACAACTGAAGAGTGAACACTGAGAACTAAATACACACTGTGATGAACAGAAATGAGAAACCGCTGTGATGACGATTAGTGTCCATGGTGACTGACGAGTGGCGGGAAAACACAAACCAAGGAACTCCTGTGACAGAATGTGACAGCAAAAAACACAAAAAAAAGCATTGAGGTGACACACCAGTATAAAGATGTCCACAAATGTAATCCACTCAACAGCCAATCACCAAGTCTCACACACAGGATTTCATATAGTAGGTACTGAATGACACATCTATGATTTAGATGTATATTGTGGTTTTCAGCATTCTTAGCTTTCGGAAATAGCCACAGTCTCAACAAGACAACCAGATATTGCAGTTTTTTACTTATAACAGAACCCTGTGGTAACTTGTATAGCCTCAGCAAAACAGAGAAAAAATACTTTCTAAATAATCACAATATGAAGACAAGGTCTTTTATTACCTGCAATTTTTCCCCATCTGACACTGGCTGATAAAACTTGACTAGTCCTGTCTTTTGACAACTTCAGGTTCTCGTAATCTCTCTAGCTATGGCTTCTGGTATGCAGTCAGACCACAAATGACTGAACTCAGAGACAATTCAACTTACTTGCAAAGCAGTGTCATAAATCACTTCACACACACAATTGCCATTTATCCTCATAAGCAGCAACAGACGGAGTGCTTTGTATGCTGGAGGTCGGAAGGAGACTGGATACTCCTTTATCAGAAATCTAGAAATGAACAGCTTATTTCAGAAATGCCAAAAAAAGACCTGATGTTAAACTTCAAAATGATAAGACACCAAGACATTAAAGACAAGAGAAGATATTCAAAATGTCATGCAAAATAATTTAAACAAAATTCCTTGCCAAAACATCAATTTTGAGAGGAGAATATATTGAGCTCGGCTAACATGGCATACAAATGCAGCATGAACTCAGTCTGGTGTTTTTTTATATGACGTGGAAAGGGAGAAAAAATGGGAATAATGCGCAGTACAAAAATGAAAACTTTAATTTCTAACCCACAGATATTTCTACAGTAAACTGTCCAACAGTGACAGCAGGTGATTTTTACAGCAAAAAGAACATTACCAGTAATAACAAAAGCTAAAAGAAGAGCAAGTACTATTAAAATATTAAATATGTTAATATTATTATATAAATAAATTATGAAACTTGATAAGACTACATCAAGTAGTAGAAATTAATTTGACAGTTATGATGCAATTTTGCTTATCCAAGAAAAAAGCATCACATGTAAGCAGATTAACCAGTTACATTTAGTACTCTTTATTATTATATAAATAAATAAAGTACAATACAGACATGTTTCAAAAAGTGGATCCTTTCTCCATGGTCTCAACTTAATGTACCATCTACAAGTCAAATTCTCATCCACACAAGATCTGCCCCCCAGACAATTTTCATTGACTTGCCTCTCGCATAGAGTATTCATGCTACCAGCAGTCTTCTCATCAAAACATCTCTGTATCTGTGTATCTCATCCCTATGAAACCTGTTCCATCCATCCCTCAATGGAAGAGCATGTCATTAAAAAGCTAATTATGCATGTGTCACAAAATAAGAGACTCTAATTAGTAATGCAAATTAATCCTGTCCGCAACATGAACTGGCTATATACAAGCTACCGTACATTAAAGGGTTAGTTCACACAAAAATGAAAGTTCCGCCATCACTCACTCCCCCTCGTGTCATTCCAAACCTGCAAGACTTTCATTCAGAAAGCAATCTTCAGAAAACAAATTAAGATTTTTTAATGAAATCTGAGATCTTCTTTCATTTTTTTAATGAAATCCTTCCATTGACAGCCTAAACAACTACTACTTTCAACCCTAAGAAATGTAGTAAAGATATCATAAAACTGTCCATGACTGGCAACACTTTTTAGTTTTGCCTCGCAAAAAAGTATCATAATATCATAACTGGACCTTCTTGTGAAAGTGACAGACTTCCCTCTAGTGACGCATGCAGGACTTTATTCGTTGATGCATCTTAAACCCTGCAAAATTGAGTACAGTGCCCACATTTTAAGATTCATTCAAAACCAATGCATAGAATCAAGCCCCTATCCTAAAAAAAACAAAAAAACATTTTCAATCATTTGTAACACTTGGATTTTCATCACAATACGGAAGAATCTGGTGGTCCACAGACCCACAGGCTGGTCCTGACTGAATGTTAAAACAATTGCTTTCCTGCTGTTCTCCAATTCTAGTACTGCCTCGCTGTAACTTCTATAATTTCCATGATCCCTCCTGAAATCTAATGCAGATTCTCATCAAGGCTTTTTGTGTGTCATGTCTTCAGAGTACAGTTTGTCTATTTGAAAGTGAAAACATTTAAAAACTTCCTTTTCAGTCAGTCATCAGTCTCTGATTGGTCATACGGCACCAATGATACCAAAGATAATGGCATTGACGGCACAGTCATAATTGACTATGAGATGCGGGGAGAAATTGTAATGATGGCACTTAAAAGAGCAATTATGCCCCATTAGGATAACATCTCACCCAATAAGTTCCCATTATCATGAGCAAACGCAGAGATGATGACAGCATTTGATTACATGTGGGTGGGCCTATGCACGTTCAAGTGACCGTCTATAGAAATGCCCTTTTTTATGACTCCCAAAACATTTCCACCAACCTTGTTTGTCTAATTTACATTTAGAAGACTAATTTCATAGAGATTTGTAAACAAACAGGTTATGGCAGATAGACAAATTACAGCATGCTACTTGAGTAATTTAGCTGCAATTATAGTCTCCCTGGTGGGTAGAATTTATGCCAAAGATTTTTCTTAATTAGTATTATACTGTCACTCACAAATGTTTTCCTGACAATATTAAGAAAATTATTGCAGTGTTTATAAATTACGTGTGCGGCAAGAAAAGTTTCTTAAGAAGGGAAAGGGAATAACATCCCTGCAAGTTTGTTTTGAGCAAAGTCATAGAAATTTTCACTGTACATCCCAAAGATATTGTTAAACAATGCATGTGACAGAATACCAGAAAGAGGATTTAGTACTGTAAAGGATAGAGGGATGAAGCAGGAATAAAAACACCCACTCTTCCACTACACTGACTTAGCTAAGACTTGTTTATCCTGGGTTTCTCTTGGAATCTAAGTCATCCGTATCAAAGCCGAGATCCTGTCAATGTAATGAGAATGTTATGTAACCGACGTGACACACACATACATCACTGATGCATTTAAAGGAATGTTGCCTCTGTGTAGGTCATTGCATAATGCGCTTGTGGATATACACACACAGGTAAAATGCGAATGTAAGAAAATCATAAAGTTTAGTTGAGAGCTGCAAAATCAAACTACAAGCTGTGCTTTTAAAACAATTGTAGCCATTGGTTGTTTCAAACAAACCAAAATCGAGATAGAAAGACTTGGTTCAGCTGTGGTCAAATAAAGAGACTTTAGAGGGCTTAATTAAAATTACACACAATCCTTCCAGCAGTGATTATGGAGCAAGTATGTCATCCCTTATTGAAAAATGTAGCACTCTCATAAGAATCATTAGTGTTCCACTGATGCATATCAGCCAAGCCAATTAGCCAGATGATTAATACAATCATTCAGTGGAATGAGTCATAATAAATGAATGGAATAAATGGATTTTTCAGATGGTGCTGAAATAATTTCATACATTGAACATAAATATTATCCTACTCCCATATGCCTATTTCTATATCTGTTGGCCAGAAGAGCAGCTGAGTAGATGAGCAGATAACTGCACTTTGAAACGAGATTACAGTGGGCAGTAGTTTTAAGTGAGCTTTTGGTCAAAAAAGACATCTTTTGATGTTAGATAAAAATGAAATGTTGACCTGACTTTCTCTTAAGTTAAATGCTTTGAGACACACAGAGCACATTGAATGATATTTGACTGGCAGAATATACTGTCTGCAATGTTCTCAGAACTTAATGCATTCGTATGCTAGAGAATAGTGATGATATACATATCTGTATTATCACAAAGATGACAGGAAAATGACTTTGCATTAGTCAGTCATAATATTATAGGTCACTCTTTGATGGATATTTTTTTCATCATGTTATCAACACTCCATTAAAAGTGGATGTAAATATATTCTCAATATTTGTATATACTGTATATTATATTTAGGTGTTTGTAATTCAAATACAGTACATATACAAATGTAGTGTTCCAGTATAGACTTTTTGAACACAGACAAAAAGTGACTGGAACTTTCATGATTTATTTTAAAAGCAAATTTAACTATTTTGCCTTACGTTTTCATCAATCATGTTGCGAACATAAATTGTGATGTCCAAATGTTTTTGTAATGTTTTTGATATATTTATCAGTCTTCATTGCAAATACAGTACATACAGATAGGAGTAGTCAAAATGAGCTAAAGCAGACTGATAGAGGTGATTCGGAAATCCATTGCCGCTTGTATATATTTCTTATTTTGTATATATATATATATATATATATATATATATATATATATATATATATCTTTTCTTTTCCTTATTTGTACACTTCAGTCTATGACCTATGTAACCAATTATTACTTAAAGCCTTTCTTTGTGTGGAAAATTACTAGTTTTGTTTATCTTTCTTTCTTTCTTTCTTAGTCAATCAGAATCATTTAACCGTCATCATTGATGTAGTTAGCACCCTCTGTTAGAGTATAATTGCTGTAACAATGTTATTGTATTTGGGGCGGCCTACAAACTCCTTGTGAGACTTGAAGCTGGCTTCTGCTGATGAAACTGCAAACTAAACTTCACAAAAATGTATTCTATTGACTGCACTTCTGACTCCTGGTTTTCATTCAACATATCTGGTCCTCGGGTCTTAACTGTAATTCCCCTACAAGACACCCCATTGATTTATTTTGCTTTATTCACATGAATGTAATGTTTGCAAACAGCTACCAACTCACAGTCTGGAGAAAAAAGACATTAGCAAAAAAATCTGTTTGTTTTTTTAAAAACTGTTTTTCTTCTGGAATATTAACATAGTGATCTGACACAGTGAGCGAGCATTACAATCCATATATGCTCTGGGCCATTCCAAAAGATGAGGAGGATGGATAACCTAAGAGTATTCCACAACAGCAGGAGATACGATTCAATGTTCCATGTCAACAAGGCAGTCAGAGTTCCTATTTTAGGTACCTCACCACAGGTTTTGCCTTTTATGAACTTGTTTTTGAACAAGAAGGTCAAACCTGAATATGCCAGGCCCCCAGTCAACAGAGATCAAATGAATAGTTCCACTCCTCCCTGTGTCCGCCTGTAGTTTCCTGTTTTTACAGGGAATCGACTGTGATGGCACCTTTTAAAGAAAACAGTTATGGCTAAATATTTTTTTCCTTTTCAAAGCTATACTGTTCTGTTCTCTCACACATTGGCTCTGCTTTTTCAGCAGGCCGCAAGCAAGTTTCCACTCTATGGCTCTCATTTTATCTGTGTGCATTCTGCTGGACGTGCATTTAAATGTATCTGTCTTCAAAAACATTGTCTTCTTATCAACAAGTGAAAGTATGAGAAACTACTTTACACACATCACTACTACATTAACAATAATGCAGCAGACCACATATTAAAACACTGCTGTTTAGAGAAAGCTGTTTAGAAATGTCAGAAAGATAATAAACTTCAAGCATTCAGTTATTTTATATGCTGCAGGTAAATGTCAGACTAAGCCCGGTCTTCAAACATTAAAATATTCTTGCAAGTCCAGTAAAAGATAAGTGGCAAAATACTAGACCATGAGAAACTGGGATTGACCTCAACATTAGTAAAGCAATAAGACTGTTGGTAAAGAACAGTTATTTGCATTTTTGATTGCGCAGTAAAGTTAAAGTAATCATAACTGTTTTGGAACTCATTCAGTGAGCTCAAAATAAGTTAAGCAAACATATGATTTACATTACATTATATAATAAGATATCAATCCAGTTATTTTAAAGCAATATAGCACTATTAATGTTTTCAAGTAAAAAAGAAGTTTGTTAAAAATAATAACTATAGATATACTGTTAAAATGAATTTGGACACTTGGTTGAAATACTTTGCTAAGACACCTGTGTGAACTTGAAACCAATTGCTGGTTGAAAGAAATGGCTGAAGAAACATTTGTTCTTTGAAAAGCATCTAGCTTCTTATTTCCTGCACACATTGACTAGTTTGATATTTTGTATTCAATTAAATGCATTGATATTCATACATTTTATTTGACTTTGTAGTTAAAACAAAGTGGATCTGCCATTGTACACAGATTTTCAGTCTTCGTGTGTGTTTTTACATTAAAATATGGTGTGTGCACATCTACAAGATATCAATCTAGAAATCAATACACTAGATTTTCAATGCATGACTTTTTCCTCGAACAGAAAAGTACTATGAAGTCTATGAAACTTTTTTAATTATTCCAGACAGCTTCCTTTTGATAACATTCTGACTTTGTACTCTAGGCTTAAACTCAGTCTCAGGTGCGAGAATATAGCTATCTCCTTAACACAGATGCTGTGTGTCTCCCAAAACACCAAAATCTCCCATTCCAATCTTAGAGCCATCACTAATGACAACTAATCTGAAAGTGTGACCGCCAGGCAGGCTATGGCTGAAAGGAGATAAGGCGGTTGAAAGTAAGGCACAGACAACCTGGTTGCAGGAAGTGACAACAAGGACAAACGACTGATGGAAGTGACTTAATCAAAGAGGAGTTAACACACCCATAGCGGTAATCACCAGTTCAAAGTAGCCGAAATAACACCAGGAAACTTGTAATGACTTGTCTTGTTTCTGCTTCACTGGACAGCTTGTATCCCTGCTCTGCTACAGCACTGGTATCCAGAGCTCATGAGAAGAGAGCCATAACCCTACAGCTTTATTGCTCCTGTGGCTTTAGAAAATGAGTGTGGTGAGGGTTGTAAAGCTAGTGAGAACTTAAATATTCTTGCTTTGACAAGGCGTATGGGGCCTCTTTGGGCAAACTGGTGCATAAAACTGTGGTGGTATGATAAGGAAGCTTTCTCTTGAGCGTGCTTTAACAGAGAAGTTACACTACAACACTGTGTTTAAGCCACTACCTGCGCTGTGCTAAGATTTTACTATATTTGTCAATGAAGAAAAGCCTTTTATTCCTTTTTTGTGTGACTTGGGCTTTCAATCTGACTTATATGATGCACTTATCTTAGAGCCAGACGTTGAAAGTTGATTGAGGTGCCGGCTCAGGGACAGAACTGAATTATGGCTACCAAGCCACTGCATTGATCTGTTTCACAGCTCACTTAGCCTGTTATTCAATCTATTTCAGTGTGGTTCTACCTGTCCCATATACTCAAGCTGATCTGGCCCACCGCACTGTCAGACCCCTATTGCCTCAGGTTAATGATAGACTCTAAAGGATGCAGTGACAAAACTCAATATCTCTTCCGTTTTCTTCAAGTTTTCTTAGAACTGAATCTTTCTGGTCTCTTTTAACCATTGGATTTTCTCTTTTTCTCAAGGTGTGATCACACTACACTTAATGGTCCATTTTGTTTAATTATACACATTCAAATTAAACCTGAAAATTCATATAGCAAAATATGTTTGAGCATGTTTCTAGAGGATCTAAACATCACAGATTGACTTCATTCCATATGTGCTGATTATTTGATGAATTTGGAAGTGGAAAGACAACTGTTGGTGAAAAACTGGGGATCTTTTAACATGCATCTCCTCTCATTTGGTGTCTTTCTCGCACAGGTGCTGATTTTTAGGGTTTCCAGACGTAGTGCAATACCCTGATTAGCTCCTGGCTCTGTTCCATAGCCTGGGCGGTTTATAACCCACTCTTCACACATGTTCCCACTCACAGATTCATCAGTCATCACGTGTTAGCAGTGAACAAGCACGCTGGAGTGATTAATGCAAATGCAGCATTGATCTGAGGTATGTGCTCAGCTGCATGAGTGCAGCCGCTCTTTACCTGCAGAGCAACTCACCCTGCCTCTGTGTTTCCAGAGAGAATCAAAGGTCACTCTCATTAGTTTGGACTCACCGGAAACAAAACTTAAAAAGCATACAAAAGTGCCAAAGTGGCCAGATATGCTAACACTTCATTAATGTGATTTATGGACGTGCAATGCTAAAAAAGTTGAATCTGTATTATAGTATCTGTAAATATTAGGGCAATCAATTATATTTTTGACACTTTTTTTTGTTCATTAACACATTTGTTTGTTTTATTTTGTTCTGTATTTTTTATGGAATGTAATAAAATAGATCCTAAAGTCAGTGGCATAACATGGTTAGTAATTTTTTATATTACCGTATTTAATTTTTGCTTGACTTCATGAATATGATAAATATTTTTTATCTGTAGACTTTCATGTATAATAACATACACAGATTACATACACTGTATATTTTCATACACTGAATAGATATACACATATATACACACACACACACACACAAATTATAGTTTAATACACAATCAGATATTTTAAATCAACTGAAAGCTGCTTTAGATGCTATAAATAAAAATACAAAATTTTTTGTTTATTCAATGTGTGGATGAACAGGCAGGCACACTAGGATGGGGGTGGATGGATGATGTAGAATTAGCAAATGCAGGAAAGGCTTGTGATTCTTATTCTATCCTTCAAACAGGTTTCTATGACAACTACATCCCATCAGTGTGATGGATTGATCTGTGATGGACAAGTTGTGACCCCTCAGGGCACAACATAATCAGCACAGGATGGAAGGGGGAGAGTGACAGAGAAGAGCAGAGTGATGATAAGTCATCTGGCCACAAACGTTCTGCAGATTACCTATTCACTAGAGTAAATCACGTTTTTTCCATGTCTAGATTTTGGATGGAGAAATAACAGGAAGGAAATGGACCTAAATAATAAACCACTTCAGTGATGGAGATAACTGAGGCTTTGACTGCATGGTAGATTACATCAGGTACTCAGGTGGTTTTTGAAGAGGTTGCTCACTCTTTTTGAGTGAAAGGATACATTGGAGGAAGGACTGTGGTCATCAAAAACCTCTTCAGCTTTGTTTTTTTTTGCCTTCTGCTATGTATCACAGTTGGAAAACTAAAATGAGAACTTGCCATGCCAAAAGGTCACCTGCTGGCAAGCCAAGGACAAGATGACTGCAAGAATAATGTCATAGAGGGAGGGAGGGTACAGGTATAGGTTCAGGCCGGTAAAAAAAGGAATCTATAATCCCCTTGGGAAAATACCCCTCTTGCTTTCCCCTATAAACTGCGGTCATGCCTGGCAGACTGACTGCTGAGGCAGCAGGGACATGTACAGGTTTAAATTTTCATCACATGGACCAGCACATCATTCCATCCAGTTTATTTCTTTGAGATTGCTTCACCCCCTCCAGTGAGACCACCTTGGGTCTCTTCTGAGACTTTTCCAGTGAATTTACGGGAAGGTGATTTTACTTTTGGACGATCCTGGCTGATTGCAGTAATCATCCTTTTTACCTAGAAAGCACTGCTCAGTAAGTAGCCCTCTCAGTAGCTTCAGTAAATATTATCAGAGCTGGATATTCCTATGTTCATACTACCATTGAACACAGGAGGGCAGTCAGACGCTTACTCTGTCATCTAAAGCTCTCAGCTAGGAAAATGCTTTTGGGTGATTTTATCAGTAAACGTAAAAGCACAATATGCTGGGAGCCTTTAAGTAATTTACTCTGGCATTTTAGAGGACATTCAAAAAGCTAGCACTCAGAAATGTCCCATCATGCCTCAGGGCCGATTAAAAAAATAAATCACTGAAGTGGATGATGACAGTAAATTGAGAAAACAAAAGCACAACATTACATGTGCAATAATATTATCACTTAGAACAGTAGAAACCTAAGCGAATAGACATAAGAATTCATTTGCAGAAAGCTGGTTAAAGGGTTGGTTACAATAAGGTTAAGTAATTAGCTTTACAGAAAGCATGCATTTCTCAAGCTTTCAGAATTACATTATTGAAGTCTGTAATTACAAAATCAGCCACATATACTCAGTGTGCCAAAGTTAAAACCAAAAACACACATCAGACTTTATAATGTCCAATAACAAGCAGCATGCCGCACCGGCCTCGAATCTCACGGAGGAGTGGAAGCATAAGAGGAGTGAAGCTAGTGAAGGACAAGAGAGGACCAAATTCCCAGTACTCATCTGTCTGCTACGTTTGACACAGTTATCTTTTGACACCAGATCCTCCTGTCAATCCTCAAGACGAAGGGTATCTCAAGAACCACACACCAATGGTTCACGTCTTACCTCTCAGTTAGGTTCTTCAGGGTGTTGTAGAGGGGTGAGTCACAACATATAGCTACTGGTGTGCCACAGGGCTTAGTCCTTGGACCACTTCTGTTCTCCATTTACCATGTACAGAAACATGGCTTTTCCTATCACTGCAATGCTGACGATGCACAACTACACCTCTCTTTCCAATCAGATGATCCAATGGTAACTGACCGCATCTAGGCCTGCCTGACAGACATTTCTTGCTGGATGAAGGACCACCACCTTATCACCAACTAACACTTAACACCAACTAAAATAGAAAACAAGTTCTGCATAGAGGACTCATTTGACCATTTGATAATGACTCAATAGAATTTAGATAGTTACCAAGAATGCATTCAACATTAATCAAAAATTTAGAATGAATTACAGTAAAAGGAAAATTAATTTTAAAAGGTTTGTATTTATTTAAGAAAATATTGTTTTGGGCAGAAAAGTAACTATTTGGCCAATTATGTGTTTTAGTGTTAACTGGATTTAATAAATTTAAAAAAAACGCAAAACTAAAAATCTCTCCACTGTACGATTCAATTTGTTTTCTATTGATGATCCAGAATGGATTCAGACGGCCATTACACTTTTTAATTTAATAATAATAATAATCAGTTACATTTATATAGCGCTTTTCCAGAGCTCAAAGCGCTTGGGGGGGGGGGGGGGGGATGATGGATGATGCGACGGCAACCTGTGCCAGAACGCTCACCACACACCAGCTAAGGAGAGGAGACAGAGGAATGAAGCCAATTATTGTAAGGGGGTGATTAGGAGGCCGTGATGGACAAAGGCCAATGGGCAGATTTGGCCAGGGATGCCGGGGTTACACCCCTACTCTTGCAAAGGACATCCTGGGATTTTTAATGACCACAGAAAGTCAGGACCTTGGTTTAACGTCTCATCCGAAGAACGGTGCTTGTTGCAGTACAGTGTCCCCGTCACTATACTGGGGCGTTAGGACCCATACAGCCCGCAGGGTGAGCACCCCCTGCTGGCCTCCTAACACCACTTCCAGCAGCAACCTAGTATTTGACTCCATGAGGTAAACTTATGGAGTATGGGATTGACAGCATCATTGTGTTCTTAAAGTGGCTTGAGATTATTTCGTCTTGCTTTTGTTGAACACTCAGCCTTCGCACGAGTATCTTACAGCTTAATCTGGCTGTCCAGACACAGGCCTGATTGCCTGAGCTGACAAACGATTTAACTCTTCTGAAATGGCCGAAAAGAAAATGTCCTTGCACATTTTACAGCTTTAAAACATCTTATCTGCAGGCTTGTAATTTGAGTCTATAAAAGCAACTATTTCAAGAAAATATAAACTTAGCTAGTCTTCCTCATACATTTCATGAAGAAAGTGAGATTAGATTGTAGTTTCTCGTTATCATTTGAGTGAATCCAGTAGTGTTGTAGTACTTGAGATTCTTTTAGATACATTTAAGCAGTCTTAAGTATTGGTCTGGTCTTCGTCTTGACCCCAAAAAGGTCTTGGTCTTGTGTTGGTCTCAACACACACTAGTCTTGGTCTCAGCAGGTTTTCTTGACTAACACTACTAGACAGTCATATTTTGCTACACTGAAATCAATAGTTGTATTACCTTTCACAGTTTGATTCACTTGTCTGAAGAGAATGAGACTTATACTTTTCTAATATATGCATTTGAAATACAAAATAATTTACCTATTAATTTAACAAAATAATTTAACAAAAATTATATTCTTAAGGGATCTGTATCTGTATACATTTTATCTAAAATAAATTTCTTTACAGTGACGTCAGATTAATTCGAAGATCTATAGTATTGGGATGGAATTGTTAGGATCAAGTGCATAAGGGAGGGGATGGAAAGAAACTTGAAATCTGTTGTGATTGAAAGGGGAATGACTGATTCATACATTCATCATTCTGCTTTATGGACCAGCCATGCTGTGTTATGGTACTGCCTTACTGTCACGGCTGTGGGCTGATGTGTGATGCGGAGCACTCGGAGACACGGAGATTAAGAACACAAAGACTTTATTAACAACTAGAAACAAAAACGGCACGCGATGGTGCAAAACTATAAACTCAGGAAACCACGGGAGGGAGCATCCACACACTAGACAAACTACCATGTAACACTGACAATTACCGACAAACACAAAGGGACACAGGAGGGTATTTATGGAGACGAGGAAACTACACACAGCTGACGGGACTTGGGCAGTGATTAACGAGACAGGTGTGGAACAATCTAGAAGGACCCGGAAGGTGAGAGACGAGACCAGACTGTGACAGTACGCCCCCTCCCGCAAGGCGTGACCTCACGCCGAGTGAGCAACACCTTGCGGAGGGGAGGGAGGGGGAACAGGAGGAGGACAAGACAGACCAGACAACAGAAGAAACAAGGGTGGGAGGTTGGGCAGCCTGGAGACCGGGTTACCCGGAGTCATGGAGGTCTCCAGGGTGATACCGGGGCTATGGGGAACCAGGGTAGCACCGGGGGAATGGGGCGCCAGGGTGGCGCGGCAGTCCAAGGTGGCTCAGGGACGGCCGGCGGCGGAGGCTCTGGGAGGACCGGCGGCGGCGGAGGCTCAGGGAGGACCGGCGGCGGCGGAGGCTCAGGGAGGACCGGCGGCGGCGGAGGCTCAGGGAGGACCGGCGGCGGCGGAGGCTCTTGATCTGGAGGGACCGGCTCTGGAGGCTCTGGATCTGGAGGGACCGGCTGTGGAGGCTCTGGATCTGGAGGGACCGGCTGTGGAGGCTCTGGATCTGGAGGGACCGGCTGTGGAGGCTCTGGATCTGGAGGGACCGGCTGTGGAGGCTCTGGATCTGGAGGAACCGGCTCTGGATCTGGAGGGACCGGCTCTGGAGGCTCTGGATCTGGAGGGACCGGCTCTGGAGGCTCTGGATCTGGAGGGACCGGCTCTGGAGGCTCTGGATCTGGAGGGACCGGCTCTGGAGGGACCGGCTCTGGAGGCTCTGGATCTGGAGGGACCGGCTCTGGCTCTGGAGGCTCTGGCGGGACCGGGACCGGCTCTGGAGGCTCTGGCGGGACCGGCTCTGGAGGCTCTGGCGGGACCGGCTCTGGCGGGACCGGCTCTGGAGGCTCTGGCGGGACCGGCTCTGGAGGCTCTGGCGGGACCGGCTCTGGAGGCTCTGGCGGGACCGGCTCTGGAGGCTCTGGCGGGACCGGCTCTGGAGGCCCTGGCGGGACCGGCTCTGGATCTGGCGGGACCGGCTCTGGATCTGGCGGCTCGGGCTCTGGATCTGGCGGGACCGGCTCTGGATCTGGCGGCTCGGGCTCTGGATCTGGCGGCTCGGGCTCTGGATCTGGGTCTGGATCCGGCAGCTGTGGCTCTGGCTGGATCGGCGGGAACCGCTGTGGCTCTGGCTGGTCCGGCTGGACCGGCTGTGGCTCTGGCTGGACCGGCTGGACCGGCTGTGGCTCTGGCTGGACCGGCTGGAACGGCTGTGGCTCTGGCTGGACCGGCTGGAACGGCTGTGGCTCTGGCTGGACCGGCTGGAACGGCTGTGGCTCTGGCTGGAACGGCTGTGGCTCAGGCGGGGCCGGCTGGAGTGCCGGCTGCGGCTGCACCGGCGGAGGCTCTGGGAGGGCCGGCTGCGGCTGCACCGGCGGAGGCTCTGGGAGGGCCGGCTGCGGCTGCACCGGCGGAGGCTCTGGGAGGGCCGGCTGCGGCTGCACCGGCGGAGGTGGTTCGGGCCACGGGAGATCTGGCCAATCCTGAGGCCCGGGCAGGTCCAGCGATTCAGGCCACGGCGGGAGTTCCAGGTCAGTGGGATGCTCTGGCAGGCTGGGCTCGGACTCTGACTGGAGGCTCTCGGGCGCTGGCTTGAGGCTCTCGGGCGCTGGCTTGAGGCTCTCGGGCGCTGGCTTGAGGCTCTCGGGCGCTGGCTTGAGGCTCTCGGGCGCTGGCTTGAGGCTCTCGGGCGCTGGCTTGAGGCTCTCGGGCGCTGGCTTGAGGCTCTCGGGCGCTGGCTTGAGGCTCTCGGGCGCTGGCTTGAGGCTCTCGGGCGCTGGCTTGAGGCTCTCGGGCGCTGGCTTGAGGCTCTCGGGCGCTGGCTTGAGGCTCTCGGGCGCTGGCTTGAGGATCTCGGGCGCTGGCTGGAGGATCTCGGGCGCTGGCTGGAGGATCTCGGGCGCTGGCTTGAGGATCTCGGGCGCTGGCACTGGCTGGAGGATCTCGGGCGCTGGCACTGGCTGGAGGATCTCGGGCGCTGGCACTGGCTGGAGGATCTCGGGCTTTGGCTGGAGGATCTCGGGCTTTGGCTGGAGGATCTCTGGCTTTGGCTGGAGGATCTCTGGCTTTGGCTGGAGGATCTCTGGCTTTGGCTGGAGGATCTCTGGCTTTGGCTGGAGGATCTCTGGCTTTGGCTGGAGGATCTCTGGCTTTGGCTGGAGGATCTCTGGCTTTGGCTGGAGGATCTCTGGCTTTGGCTGGAGGATCTCTGGCTTTGGCTGGAGGATCTCTGGCTTTGGCTGGAGGATCTCTGGCTTTGGCTGGAGGATCTCTGGCTTTGGCGCTGACTGGCGGCGAGGCGCGGGAACTGGCGCTGACGGACGTCGAGGCGCGGGAAACGGCGCTGCACTCGGTTCATTCACTCCGGGAATCGGTTCACTCACTTGGGGAATCGGTTCACTCACTTGGGGAATCGGTTCACTTGAGGCAGGCGCTCTCGGATAACCAACGGGCGCAGTAAGGGGCTGACACACTGGGGTCGCGAACGCAGCCCGACCAGCGAGATGAACTGGTCCGGGCTGCACTCTAGCGGGCACAGGATCATCCCCATGAGGTGCGGGCGTTGAGGCTGAGGGACGCGCTGCGGCTGTAGGAGAGGTAAGTGGTGGTTTTTGCTGACTGGATCGGGCTGAGACGCTCTCCAGACACTTTGCGACGGCCTCCCGCCAGCTGAGCCCACTGGTGTCTGGGAGGTCTCGCAGTTGGTAGTAGTTCGCCCCGACCCAGTAAATAGTCTTCAGCGCTGCGTCGTCGAGGCCGGAGGTAGCGGCGAGCTCACAGAACTCTCGGGAATAAGGGGCTAACTCCGTATGCCGACGAGCGGTAGCGATGAATCGGTTGGCCAACTCCATAACAGCTGATTCTCTTGTCTTTCGGGTGACAAAAAACCCGGTCGGTAATTCTGTCACGGCTGTGGGCTGATGTGTGATGCGGAGCACTCGGAGACACGGAGATTAAGAACACAAAGACTTTATTAACAACTAGAAACAAAAACGGCACGCGATGGTGCAAAACTATAAACTCAGGAAACCACGGGAGGGAGCATCCACACACTAGACAAACTACCATGTAACACTGACAATTACCGACAAACACAAAGGGACACAGGAGGGTATTTATGGAGACGAGGAAACTACACACAGCTGACGGGACTTGGGCAGTGATTAACGAGACAGGTGTGGAACAATCTAGAAGGACCCGGAAGGTGAGAGACGAGACCAGACTGTGACACTTACAATGTTAGTTAAATAAGGTCTTTTTTATTTAATTCCTCCCACCATAAAGAAGCAGCACATATTCTTTCCAGAGACAAGATGATACTAAAATGCTACTTGGGTACATTACCTTAAAATGTGCTATTCATCCCTTTGGCTGGTCTAACATAAATATGTTTTTTTAAATATTTTGATAATATTATTTCTGAATGTTTTCTGAACGTTCCAAAGTTCAGCTTTTTAAATGTTTAAAAAAAAAATCTTGGTTATGTGAAGGTTAAGGGAACATTCCATTCTATAATTTTGCAAACATTATGGGAATGTTACTTTTATGTTCTCTAAACCTTCTGTAACAAGTACTAACATTTAAAAAATGTTAGACAGACATCCAAGTTTTTTTTTCACATGCTTTGAGAACATTACTAAAGATCAGACAACCTTTAACAAATGCAAAAGTTATTTGTTTATAACTTTGAGAGAACCTTGCCAGTTCTGAGTTCTGAGAACGTTCCCTGTTAGCTGGGAGTTTAAAAGACCAATCTTCAAAAATATGATGTCCAATACTTATATGCCTAGTCAACGTGAAAGAATGCACATGCTCTGGCCATTTCAGGAAATGCATTCCCAAGCCAACAGGATCACACTTTCATTGAGTAGTAAAAGTTAGGTTGCTTTAACTTCCTTTCAGATGTTATCACTTCTACACCTCCTTTTACATGCATTGTTCCTAACAATAATAGCAACCAAGTGCTGCTGTACACAAGCATGGAAACAAGACAATATATATTATAAACACTTATAAATAATGATGTCACTGCATAATAAATAAAAGCAACACCAAAGGAAACAAGTTTGTCATATCTAAATAACTGTAAATCAATGACAACATTTAATCTCCAACACCATCAGAAATCACTGGTCACAGAATTAGAATGAACATGTTTACTTAAATGTTGTAGCACTACTGTCAAGTTCATATCTTAAAAGTCTGTTTGCAAAGCCTGCACCGAAATTGTGACTGATTTACCAAAGAATCATATCTCTCATGGCCCCTTTAAAATTTTCTTCCATAAACCTAGCTTACTTGCAGTTGAGTTTGAGCTGATTCTTCAGTAAAACACTAAGATGGGCCACAACCCTTTCTTTATGCACTGCCGGGACAGCTAACATCATCAGAGCACTCATCACCAACGATAGGCATGACTGCTTACATTCATCTCAGCAGTTCTTCTCTTGAATATAGCCACTCGAAGTGTGTCATCACTCAAGATTAATGGGACAATAAAATACTGCTGAGTTGGATGGTTCCACTGGTCATTGAAATTTATTTTATCTGCAATATATCTCGCCATCATCTAAAAATAATCAGTGTGGACAGTGTGGATGCTGGTGGCTGTGTCAAAAAAACGTAGCACACTCATCTTTTGTTTGTTTTTCTCTATGGGTATTTTAGATTCATGGTGGGCTAAAAAGGCTTTATTTGTCTTATATTGTCCGCTTGTCCAAAACTCTACCACCTCAACAGTATGTCTGCTTCCACATTCAGATACCAAGGAATGAACAGTATTCTGAGACAGTAGTTTTCCCTGAAACCACAAGAGGATCTGATGCTCCAGTTTGAACAGAGGGCACAATCTCAAACCTACAAATGGTTGTGCCAAAATGTGCCTGCATCATAACTGAGTCCCATACGACTCCTAGAAAAGTTGTTCTCTGTACTAGAGAAAGGATAATCTTCTTGCTGTCGAATCTCAACCCCAAGCACTTGATGTGGTCGATCACAACATCTCGATACCAGGAAGTAATTTCTCAAGACTGGGCTACTGTTAACCAGTCATCTATGTAGCTGAGAATATAGATGCCCTGAGGTCTCAGAGGAGAAAGAGCTGCATGGATGTATGTATGAGGGAATAATGCTAAGCTGAGAAGTCTACTGTGGCTAGAACCCCATTGAACCTGGGTAGCTGATGCCTGAACTGTACAATACGGAGGACCCACTAAGAAACATTTGGTAAAATTTCCCATGCTACCAGAAATTCTACTTAGTGAATAAGCCTCTCAAGGCTAACCCCGGGTGAATTCAAAACTTCAGTCTCTGATATTTATACAGGCCTTTCTGAACAGGACAAATCTCCCCATGACTGCAATTTTTTATTGGGCTGAAGGCTTCAGGGTTAACAAATCGATTTCCTAAGGGCTCCGAGGAGGAGCAGATGTATTTGGGTCACTCATAGGTGGGGGCACCCTTGGAGGCCTATGCATTACATCAGGACCTCTTTCCCAAAGCCTTTTTGGAGAGAACAGATCGGTCTTCTCCTTTTTAAGCTTTGGGTGATAGTGCTACTTTGGCCCTGAGGTTCGTTGAGGGGGGGCTCTTTTTGCAGCTGTCTATACAAAAAGCTTGATGTACATGGCTGGGGCTGCCCTTACAGCAGCCCTCTGAGACCCTTGATGGTGAGGTATGAACCTCTGGAATGCTGACTCTCCTTTATAGCACAACGATGGCCAGACACAGCTCTATAATAGCGTCAGGCCCCACTTCTACTGCCTCATCTAGGTCCCTAAGCAAGTCTGCCTGGCATGCTTGTAAAATAGCCATAGTGTGAAGACAAGCCCCAGCCTGACACACTGTATGTCTTGCCCACGAGCGAAAAAGTAGTATAGCAAGGCTTGGTGGGCAATGCCAGAGCTTAGAGGGATGACACAATGTCAGGGGAGCAATAAGCAGCTAAAGTTACTTCAACCCTGGGCATTGTCCCATAGCCATTCTCCTTAAGCCCCACAATCGAAGAATGAGGATGGAATGTGGGACTAGATATGCGGGAGGGAAATTTTCAACAGTCACTACTTTGGTCTTCACTGTCATGCCCAATCTTATTTTTGACAATGCTGAAGATAGTTGTGCTGCTGAAAATGTTTGTGGAAGCTAATTTTTGCAAGATTCCTTTTATGAATAGAAAGTTCACTACTCTAACGATAGTGAAGGTTTGTGTGTGTGTGTGTGTGTGTGTGTGTGTGTGTGTGTGCGTGCGTGCGTGCGTGCGTGCGTGTGTGCGTAAAACTGATATGGATATTCCAGGCTTTTTAAGGGATAGTCCATCTAAAAATGAAAATTATTTCAGTATTTACTTATTGTCATGTTGTTCTGCACGTTTCTTTCTTCTGTAAGAACAAAAAGACAGTCTGTCACCAATTGTTTTCATTATATCTTTTTTCCTTACAATAAAAGTGAGAGGAGACTGAGACTACCAATCTGCCGGATATCTTCTTTTGTGTTCCACTAAAGGAAAAAAAGTTCACAAAGGTTTATGACTAAATGAGGGTGAATAAAGGATGACTGGATTTGTATTTCTGGGTGAACTATCCCTTTAAAGGTTTTGATCTCTACTAACTTTTTTAATCTGACAGCAGTGGGAATTGTTAGATTTTGTTTTGCAATACAATTAAATACAATTTAGTCTGCAAAGACTAAAACAATTATTTCTACACCACTGTCACTGTCTTCATGGCGTAACAGGCCCTGAGATGAATTGATTTAATGGTTTAGTTGAATGTACAAACCTTCAGAGTTCCTGGCTCGGCCAGCTCACACGCCTGCCTGTTCAGTTGTTTCGCAATGATTTGACATCGCTGACACAGGCTTTCGCTTCTGTGCTTGTTCTCGGAATAACTTAACTCCGTTATGGACACTGGACCGGCACCCTCCGGGTTTGGCCGGCTGCTGCATTGCACTTCTTCTGCCGAATGAAGCCTTTTCCTAGGATTGAGTGCTGGACTGTGCACTGATCCACCGCTTGCTGATGGCTCAACGACCTTATGTGAGAAAAGATCGGAAAAGAATTCAAACTGAGAGATGAATAAAAAGAGGTTGCTGGAATAAACTGTACAATGTTAAAAAAAAGAAAGAAAAGTTTTAGGACTAATATAATATGATCCACAAAAGAAAATAGCATGGTCCTGATGATTTAAAAAAAGAAAATAAGAAGGTTAAACCAGACCAAAATATTTTGGTAATAATGATATGTCTACCTTTTTTACATAACTGATTTAAAAAAGTTAGGACAAGGCTTGAAGAGAAAATTAGTTGACAAAATTTAAAGACTATTCTATGCAGTTTATGCAACTTTCCTCTGGTCTTCAAATAGTCTAGCAGTTCCTCCAGCCTGGCTTGATGAAAAGTGCAAAATTAAAGTTTCCAAGACAAAGGAATGCACAAAATAAGACATGGTGATTGAGCCAGTTTCACTTGATGGCCAACATGTTGATATTTTGGAAAACTTTAACTATCTTTGATACAATTTTGGACTCCCAGATGATCATGTTTTCAAAAGATGCTTGCAGCGACTCTCTCCTCCAAAAAATTGAGGGGGGTGTTATCCAGCATGTTTTAGAACTTTGAAAGTGTTATAACCTTTCATCTCCCTGCCTGGTATGGTCACCTAAATTGTAGATTTAAGAATTAAAGCAAGTAAAATCCACAACACAACTCTTCACAGTAGGACAAGGAAGGTGGCAATGAGTATTCTGACAAATAGCTCTCATCCACCATTCAGACAGTTTGAGCCCCTGAAATCTTGGCGCTAAAGAATCCCTCTGATCCCTCTGGCAAATAAAAATGTGTTCAAAAAGTCCTTTATCCCAAATGCCATTTAAATCTTTAACTTTTGCAAGTAATTGACATAAACTGTACTTTAATATAATGTGACCTCGTCTGTGTATTGTTTTATTATTGATTGTTAGTTTCACGGTGGTTGTTTTATATGCAGGTGAGCCACAGACAAATTTCCACCCCAGTGAAAAGTAAAGGTAATCAAATTCAAAGGCCAGCTAAGACCACCAAACTAAATGTTCCTATAGTCTAAGCATTTTCCTTAGTCCATTTCATGAATTAATCTGTGCTTTCATGAATCAAATGCTAAGGATGTACACAACAGATGTTAATATAAGCATTCAAATGATCTGAAAAGTTTGACATATCTCACCGTGAACCTCCTGAAATCTGGTCTGCGTCCTCCACCTTGAACCCAATGAGAGCTCATGTTTGTGGATTTAAATGTCAACGCGTGTCAGACAGTCTGATGTGCTCCGCGTCACTGAGAGATTCGTAAACTATCCATTTCATGGATGTTAACTAATTTATCAATCTAAAGTTACATTTTTCTAAAGTTTAGGTTTTCCAGTCTTGCTTGTATGCGCGCTTCTCACTCCCATGTTGCCGATAAGTGAATTGAAGTCAGGGATCAGTTAGACTGATATTGAGTCACTGAGGGGCGGAGCAGAACCGCAGCTCGCGCCGCGCGCTTCTCAATCTGATTCATATTGAAGGTGTATCGCTCTTAACCAGACTACAATCTAGTCTTGTAAGTAGGGAGGAAATTAAACCTGGTTTAACTCATGATACGGTGGTATAGACAGTATATATGCATGTATGTGGCACATTTTATTTCCAATGTATCATATTGCACATCGTGACTCGTTAGTGACCCACTTTCTAATCGACTGCCATAAATTCCACAGACGAGTAAAATACTGTAGAAAAACTCTCAAATTGTATTCCTAATTTTCCGAAACTATCTGAAACTCAGGTGCTAATGGGACAGTCATGAGAACATGGCACGAATCTGGTTCAGTTTATTCACTGTCTGTCCTGAAAAAGCTATAAGCTAAATATAATTTTGCTACCAGTAGCCTGCTAGCACTTAAGTTGTTTTTCGTTATATTTCTTCTCTTTCATACCACAATATTTGTTTCGTTTGTTTATGCGCTGTGCGCGCTTACCATGTTATGTTTAATGTCACTGGGTAGTCAGCAATTTACTATTACTTTAGCGCCACCACATGGCCATAATCTACAATTCCATGTCTATAAAACAATCGATTATGGGGTTTATTTCTTTGTGGGTGTGAATATAAAAAGATTGTTCTTCACAAAAATGCGTGAACTGTTCTAGAATGGTTTAGACGTGTGTTTTAGACTTACTTGCATCTGCGTTTCTTTGTGGTCAGCGCGCTTCAATGTTGTGGGTGAGATGGAAAACATGACATGAAAGACAGTGGGATTTGCTGGGGTTACAGTACACACATTTATTTGAATATTACGTTTTCGGGGAGCTGTTCGTGGTGCTGAAATATTGTTAGGTTTTTTGTTGTTGTTGCATGTTTTCGTTTGAAAAGTAGGCTAAGAATCTTGGCGTAAATGTGATATTTGACCGCTATATGAAGTTCACAAAACATGCAAACGGACAAGGAGTTAGTATTACCTTCTGTTTTCTCTTCCGATAATGACTGCTTAATCCAAATATTAAATCGGTATCCAAAAGGAGAGTGTCAAATTCCACAGGTGTTTCCCTCTGCTGTATATTCCCTGAACCTTGTGTTGAATCACGTAAAGCCATGGGAAAACTCTTGGTTTCATCTGGGTTTTACAGCCAATTTTCTAATTACCTAAACGCGCCGCTTAATAAAACCACGTGGCATGCATCAAAATAAGAACAAAGACTTGTGACTTTTTAAAAGACAGTGTCGTCTTTGAAATGCTTCAGCGTGTGTTTAACCATATCCATCCTTTGCACGTGCTTGCTCCAGACGCGCGAGCGCACCTGACAGTCCAAACAAAACTAAAGCGTGAACCTTGTTGTGGATCAATTCAAAGCTGCGCCGAAGTCTCCGCCTCCCTCCTCCCTCCTCCCTCCTCCCCATCCTTTTTTATGAATTATTGTCAAGCCACATCCCACTACTTCACCTGTTAGAATGATACTAGTAATTCGGAAGCTATATTGCAATATAGCCTACCTATTTAGCACAAAAAACAAAAAACAAAAAAACACACATACATACATATCACATCTTTAGTGTACCATGTATTTTTCATTGGCATGTTAACACACTACACTGTGTATTTATTTACTATGTGCGATTGGCAAGATAATTCAATCACACGAGTCTGATGGGGTTAAAATATTGTATGCGAAACATTGTATGCGATTTTTGGCGCCCGATCTTTATAATCCACGTTTAATTGATTGGTAATATTTCCAGTTGTCCCTGCAGTCTCACAGACATGCCCTGCATCCTAAACACATCATCCCGAGGGAACTCCTCAGCTGTTTTCATGCCTGTGTAATCTGGCCATGTTCCCATTAATGGAAACATCATCTCCACCTCTGATGAATATCTGCTCGAAGCTCGAAGTCGTTTCTGAACGTCTCAACCGTGAAATTCAACTCGAGAAAACATAAAAGGGGTTTACTTATTTATTTTCCAGATATTTCCTCTAAAATGAAAGAAATGTTTAAAATAAAATTGGTGTATTCAAAATTCTTTGTTCTGATGTATTACATTTTCTTATATTGATTAATGTCTTGTGAATCTAATAATATTTATTTAATGAATTCTAGTCGTGTGTATTCATTTAATCATTATTTGTCCTTATAGGCCTATTCCTTATGCTGATGATTATTATTTTACATTCTTTCTTTTTTTAAACCGTGTTTTTTATGCTGCTTTTCTTTCTCTCTGATCTTCATTAATATTTTAATATTAATACTTAGATTTATCTTTCCCTCTTAATAGCTATAGAAATTTTTAATATTTACTTGATTCATTTGTTTGCTTCTATACTTTTACATTTTAATAAAAGTTGTTATTCCTTATTCTAATTTGATCTTTGTGATCTCTGCCTGGATCCCATTGCAATCAATTATGGACAGTCAAAAATATTTTTTCAATAAAACAAGAAAGAGTAGTTAAAGGTTTCATTTTGAAGTAGGTTTATTATCTTCAAACAAAATACGACACGTTATGTAAAGCCATACAATTCAGACATGAGAGAGTGAGTGAGTGAGAGAGAGAGAGAGAGAGAGAGAGAGAGAGAGACCAAAAACGCATGCCATCACAGTGAATTAAACAAACCTGATTTTAACAAAGTAACCGATCCGACTCAATGGTGAAATTTTCCTTCGTCTGATCAAGTGGTCCTGAACATTTCACAATTTTCAAAAGAACTGTTGAACTGTTGAGAACCACTCGGCCAAAGAGGAAGCCACAGGTTGCCGAAGAAAACCAGTGCAGTGGACGCCATAGATCCGGGATCCACGAGACCTGCTAGGAGATGCTCCGTCTTTAAGAGATGTTTTCCGCACAGAAGAACTCTACACCTCTGTCCGAACGCACGGTGCTTTTATAGAGAACAAGAGGATGAGGTCTCTCAGTCAGGGCGGCGTGGAATGATGATCCTGCCGGTTGGACTCGTCAGAGAGGTTCTTACCAGGCGTGGGTTAGTTCTCCCTAAACCTGCCTGCTAGACCGGTTATTTGCACACCTTTCCTTATGAGAAACCCACACTTTTTGCACTTTTCGAGTTTACTCAAACAATTCAATTCACCAATTTACTGATCTGAGTGTCTCCACTGTGGTATATTTACTCATAAATAATTTACTTAATTCGTTTAATGATGAATTATGTATTTTAAAAGTCATACCTCGTCCAGGCTCATAAACGAGTTCACGTTTTCAACAAGGAGTCACTGGAGATTATATATAATCTGTAACTACTACATTTTGTATTTTGTATACATTTTAGATATTTTGTATATCTCTTTTATACATACTCTTTTTGGATCCAACCACTACCTAATATAGGATTTCTAGTAGAGACTGTCAAGTGTAGGAAAAAAAAATCTAAAATCCATAATGCCATGTATCTGTAATTTCTTATCCCTGTGTGCACTAAAGCAATCTGGTGGGTTTGCTTCCAAGAAGCTCTTTTTTTCTTGTTCCATCTGACCATAGAATCCAGTCCAGTTTTTACTTGCAATTGTGTCTGAAAACTGAATATGTTAGAGTTGTTTTAGAAGAGAGTAGAGGGTTTTTCTTGAAAACCTTCTATAGTACCTGAGGTGTTGTAGGGCTGTTTGAGATATATATTTCTGACCCCAAGACAATTCTCCATTTGGCCGACGCAATTCTCCCTTTGTGATCCTTGAAGAGTCTTTGGCCACTCTCTATAGACACACGTCCTCTTCCAGGCACATTTTGTTCCATAATGGTGGAAATGGGAATTCTCAATTCTTTAGATATTTTCTTACAGCCACTTTCTAATTTGTGAAGCTCAAACTAGTCTTTGTTTTTGGTAAAACAGGGAGCTGGAAAATTTCATGCTCCTAGTCACCCTAGTGAAAATCCTAGTCAAAATGTTTTATTACATTGATTAAATAGTATGATTAAAATAGTATATAACTGAAACTTTTAGATCTATTCATTTTGAGAATATAATATAGTAGTGAAACAGCTTGGAACATGTTGTAATTTGCAATGTTTACAAATGCATATCATCATGTTGTGAATAAGAGAGAAAAATTCAATGTGAGAGCAAAAAAATGTTTGTCTATTGAGACGCATAAATAGACTTAAAATTACAATCTACTTAATGTTGAAGACTGTACAAGTAAATCTGATGTCACTGTGTTCTTTAAGAAAGGATTCAAAAGGATATGAATGCTATTCTACAGGATTTACCTGTAAAGATGTCATCTCGTAACATCCAAAGTCTGATCAGAGGCTGTTGTCGACACAGCAGACCTGTTCTTTGAGGTCACAGTGAAACTAGCTTAACTGCTAGCATTCCTCAGCGTTGAGAAGAATAGATGTGATGGAGGGCCTAATAGCATAAGAGGGCATTTTTAAATCAACAGTAGAGGTATAAATACATATAAGTTCACAATCTGAATAAGCAATTAAGCTATAACTACAAAATTACAATGACATCTTAAATACATTGAAACAAACAAAAAATTATAATCTATAAAATCTGTATCTAAAAACATGCACGTAACTGAAGCTCACACAGTGATGTCCCACTCCTTCAAAAAGAGGTATAAAGGAGACTTATCTTAAATTATTGCATAATACTTTCATGTTTAACATGTTTAAAACTTTTCTAGGGAAAAAGTATGTTCACGAACAGTTTATTTTATAAAATGTACTTAAAATGAAATATATATACAGTATATTGTGACCCCTAAAATGTTCTGAATTTTTTTTTTTTAAGAACATGTTTTGGCTAAACTTGCTTGTGCAGTAGAGCTAGTTCCGGTGGGAGCATCAGATCACATTTCTTTGTTTCTTTGTTTTTGGTAGACTTGAGAAGTCTTTGCAGGCCAAGTATTTAACTGTATTTAATGTATGATATCTTCAATCTTCTATATTATTCAAATATTTAAATGAAACTTGTCTCCAGTAGCCTTAGCCCACCTGACAGACCCAGGCTGACCTACAATTCAAATTTGTCAAACGCTGATTTTGTTTTGAACAGGTAGTTGGATGCTATAAAGAGTATTTGTAAAGTTTCCCTTGGCTGCTAAGTAACCATATAATATCAGGAAACAGAAAACTGGTTAAAACTGATCTCAGATGACAAATGCTCTATCTATGAAGTCATCATTAGGCCAGTAGAGAAATGGGAGGGAGATAAGTGGAATGCTGTCTGTACTGAACTGAACAATTGCTCGTCCACATTCTTCTTCCTTGAGAGGATCTGTGGCATTTTTAGCCTCTGTGACAGATCTGTATCAAAACAACTCTTTCGTTTCTAAAGGTCCAGTTTGTTGACAATCCATGTTCTTTGACAACTGTCAACTTCACATAATTGTTGTCGGAAGTTTGTTATCAGAACTTGTAGGTTATAAGGATGTGCAAAATAAAACATATGCATTTCTAAGTAATAGAATATGTTCTCATTGATAATTTTGCTGAATCATCAGGATGTTTTAGGAATATGACTGAGAGTTCATGTTAGGAAATGGTCTGTCAAGTTTTTAACATGTTTTAAAAAGCAGTTTCATTGTGACATTTTTAATGTCACATCCAATGATATAATGTTGTACAGGATAACCAAAACATGGTTACTATTAAAATGTTAAAATCCATGTAATCTAATAATCTAAATGTAAAAATATATAATAGACAATATATGTCAGTGGTTCTCAACCTTTTTGACTCAAAGGACCCCCCGATGTCTAACACAAAATTTTCTACATATTTCAAGAACTAAAAATTGTTTTACATACTAGGCCAGTTTTATGATTGAAAAAATGTACATAATGTTTTCAAGATTGTTGTGTGGGTGGCCAAGGTACAAAGTTACTTATATGACCATCCTATCATAAAATGTAGTTACAAGATGACATTTTACATCAAATTAAGGTATTTTTACACGGAAACACTGCACTTAAAATTTGTCTTTTGCATTTTTCACTTACAGATGACCACAGGGAGAATTGCATATGACCCCTGAGCCCTCTGTAGCCCCTGAGCCCGTTCTTGAACTCACTATAAACCTTGAGCCTGCTGTTCTGCCATTTAAACAGTATGAACATTCAAAATAATGAAAAAAGTACAGCACCATTTACTTGCATCAAACAACTCTGTTCGTATTATCATAATTAGTATTATTAATATTAAAATAGTATAATTGTTACATTTATTTATTGCCTCACTTTAATATGTGACTTATATTATTAAAACACTGAACATATTTAGTGTCGTCAGAATTGTATTTGTGCTTAATGGATAAAACAACTAACCTGCGCTCTCGGGTTCATTACGGCTGAAAATCTGACTTGCCACAAGATGGTGCTGTTTTTGACACCGCTGAAGTTTCGAAACCTTTCCCGAAACAATCAGAGAAAAGCTTTAATAATTCTTAATTTGAGTCTTAATTTCTTCTACGAGTCTTAATTTCTCCATCCCTGATATATGTATCGAAATATAACTAAAAGGTCTCTATTATCTCTAGAGTTCTCTAAAGCACGTTTTGGCAGACCAGCATCTCGGTCAGCCATTTTACAGGCATACAGACTAAACACATAATATGAATGAATAATGAATAACTGTAAGTGTAAAATAAAGTAGTTTGTGTTCTTTTCGAGATGCGTTAATGGTGGTGTTTATGAATGAGCAAAATGTGCGTACCTTTAGCTGAGTGTTTAGCAATTTTATTTTTCAGCCACTTGGTGGAGATAGAGCAAATGCATATACATGGTGGGTTGTACAACTAGCACATGCCTTGAAGCCAGTACTGCTTCATCTAATAATCAATATGAAAAAAATAAAAATAAATGGTGTTGCAGATTATTATTTAAGATGTTTGAGCTTCTATAACAGAAGACAGGCGCCTAAGAACCAAATAATCAGCAAGGAGGTTACAAACATTTTAAATAATCCTTAATAATAGGGACCATAAGGGAGAAGCAATCAAATATTTTGTTAATCTAGTGTGTTGGCTAAAAGTAAAAGACTGTAAAATGATCAACTCTAGTCCTAGATGTAAGAGAATAAAGCCAGCATAAAGAGCCATTGTTCAATTTTATTTGTGATTATATTCTCATGTACAGTAAAAGCAGTACAGTTTCTATTTGAAGTCGACTTTTACATTTCACAACTGAGTGAATTTGTAAAGCTATGACATCTGCTCAAAGAGAAGATCCTCATTTTCACTTTACTAAGTCTCCTAATGAACAGCTGCCATCTCAAAAGAATGAGATACCACACAATATCTCACAGGCAGTGTCTTCATGTAAAAATAAGAGTAAATATGAATGTGATAATTGCATGCACAGTTTGAAGAGAATTCTATCAGGATTTTGTCTAAAGAACAATGGAAACAATTTAACTTTGGAATCAGCCTTGTGTTCCATGAAGATGGTGTTTGTAACATTGTTTGTATGAACATAGTTTGTAAAGAATCTAATAACTAAGACTCATATCTAATGTTCAAGTGGTTTCATAAAAAAATATGTTTATCTTGAGGGCTTAATTCTGCTCTCAGAAACTAGCTCATGCAGTGTAAATGGACAACGTGAGATATGTCTGTTTAAATCATGGCGTTCCTGTTGTACGAACTCCTCTGTAAAGGATGACCTAGCAGGAGCTCCTTCTCTTGAACTAGACTGTCTAGCAGCTCCTGCTGTCGGTGGTTATGGTAAACCTTCAGGAAGGCTAGCACTGTTAGACCCAACCAGCATAACCAGGCCGACCACAGGCCAAACTGTGGAAAAAAGAACATATTTACATATTACTATCACATATTACGGACCTTTTGAAATATATAGGGTCAGCTTTTTGGTAAACTGTGTATCAAATACAAACAAATATATTCGGCCAACATTATTAATGTTTAAACAAAAGCTCAAGGTCTCTTGTCTCCAACTATGATTTTTAAAGGAATATGGGAGTTTCTATATATACATTTACATTTATGCATTTGGAAGATGCATAAGCGACTTACATTGCATTCAAAGTACACATTGACATTCTAATCAGTTCTTGCTTCCCCTGGGAATCGAACCCATGACCTTGTCATTGTAAGCGCCAATGCTTGACTGTTTGAGCAATATATATATATATATAAAAATCTTTACCCATTTTTATTCTACAGACGTTTTCCGGTATATCTACATGTGAATGTAGATTTTATGTTACTTGTGGATGAATGTTTACCTGTGCAATGGCAAACTGGTCATAAAATGAGGAGTTGTCAACACCAAGCTCTAAATCTGTGTCTTGCAGATCTTCACATCTGCCAAAGAGAAATGAACCAAATTTAAAGCAGAAGTGATGAAAAAGTGATATGAACTACCATGTTCATGTATATATGAATATGAATATAATATATATGAACATGGTAGTAGTTTGAGATATCAGAACATCAGTTATAAGGGTCCAGTGCAGCACTTCTGCTTGTGTGATATTGCTTAATTCCTTAAATAAAAAACCGTCTACCTGCTGGGCATGGCCCCATTTTCAGTGATAGCATCACACCATCCACTGAAGCCAACACTGGAGATGGTACCGGCCACAAACACTATAAAAACCACCAAGAGGGACAGGAGGAGATTCAAGAAGGCATGAAAAAGAGAGCTGCAAAGAGATGTAAGAACAGAAAAGAACATCATTTTCTGCTTGAAACGTTTGCGTAATTTAATAATCAATATGATGCAAGTGCAGAAGCGGTTGCCTACTCGTCGTGGCCTTTGCAGAGGAAGAAAAAGGTCCGCCACGCCTGTACAGCAGAGAGGATGAGAGACACGATGCCCACGAAAGTGATGAAGCGGCAGGATGACTCTGGTCCCCATTCTTCAACTATAAAGCGCTGTTTCCCCATCGTCATGTTCTCATTTTGCCACATTCCTTCAGTAAACAGCAGGCATTTCCCCTGGAAGTCATCGCCGTTTTCAGAGAGCGGCACAACGGCGATAAAACCGAAAAGAAATGCTAAAAAATAAAGGATGCACTGGCCAAAGAGAAAATTATCGACGGCCATCGTTCCAGCGACTGCATTCTGCTATTGCGCATGACTGTGAATGTTGAACTATGTCGGCATGCTGTTATTGGACGGCTCCAGTGTCACCACTGCATGCATTGCACCTGATTGACGACTTTGTACTTTTTGATTGCAGTGTTCTTATCGTTTCCTAACCTATTTTAAATATTAAATGTTAACAAATTAATGTTTTGATGTGAAAAATGATGGAAGCTGCAAAATGCAGAAATTGTTGTATTCAGTGTTCAGTTCAGCACTGGACATCAATACATTCAACTCAATGTGTTCCTTTTTTACTTTAATTTATCGTATTAAAAGGAAATCTGACACTTTATTTTACTCATTTTATAGGTGTTAGGTGAAAAATGGGATCAGACTAATATAAAATACCTAGTATAAGATGTGTTGAGCATCATTCTTACGCGCTGCAACTTCATTTTATCGCTAAAATGACCAACACAAGTCTTCCAATTCTTTTACATACACTGCTATAAATGTCAAAAACAAATTTGTCCAGTATACTGACAAATACCAGTCTGAAAATATGTAAACATATAGTTTACCAGTATAAGGAGTACATGTTTCTCCCTCAAATCTAAACATTTTGGGGAGTTTGTTCTTGAACTGACCCATGCTTTGGATTCGTGGGTGGTATTTCCCAGATAATAAAGCCTACATATATTATTATTTATTATTGAAAGCATGGGGGGTGTGGAAGAACTAATGTGATTCACTTGGGATTGGCCCAGATGGCTTGGAGGTGTTCTGTTAAATCCTAGGGATAAATGGATTAGGTGGAGGTCAAAGTGAGTCTGTAAGGAAGCCATTCTAAACACGCTTCTCACCTCTTCTATAGTACCTTACCAGAATTAGGTAAAAAGGGAATATGACAGCACCCTCAATCAAGGTTCATGGATTACAAGCCTATATGCGACTATGAGATCTGCGCAGGTAGGTTATGGGGTATTAAGAGGGGTGGGGATGTGGAAATACAACTGAGAAAGACATTAAAGAATCATAGCACCTAGAATGATAGCTAAGGTTTATAGCAACAGCTTATATAATTATCGACTAATCTATACAAACTGTGTATTAAGCATGACTAAGAATTTAAGCTGTAATCAATCAAAACATTGTCAACTTGTCAGGTGTGAAGTGTATTCCATCTACACAGGCATAATCTAAATAATCTTTTAGGTAAACAAATGTGGCATCATAATATTAGTATATAGTATTTTACAGATATATAGAATATATATTAAATAGCTATTTTCAGATGCCTACTGCCTGTGCATTAATTTTTTATGTTTTCATCTTGATTTCAGCACCATTATGCAGCTAAGGCCATCATCCAGGAGTGTAAAAATACCTAATCTAAGCTGCTTATGTAGCCCTCTTGGACTTCTCTCTGTTCAATTCCCTCCTCCCCATGGAATATATTCCCTGTTCTTTCCCATATGCTTAGTACATTATATCGATGTAAATAAAATTAGCTTTACACATGGACATAAATATGTACTGCTGAGACGGTAAAATTAACACTTTCCATTGGCAATGGCAGTTTTAAAAGTGACATTTACAAAGACAAGCAGAGACAAACTGGCCCAGGTTTTATGGGTGCTGAATTGGGTGTCTGTGGTCACGGGGGTCACACTCTTCAGCCTGGGATTGTTCTTAAAGGTGGAGATCGAGAAGAGGCGGGAGCTGATGTCCAAAGAGATCGACTCGGTGCCAAACATGCTTATCTCTGTTGGCTTGACGGCCTGTGCGATCAACTTCCTCGGGGGAAAGATCTGCTATGACTGTGTAGACACGACCAAGTTCCTGCGATGGAAGCTGCTGATGCTGCCTTACATAATATGTACCTTTTTCTTTACATTTTGCATCCTCGTGGGCGCCCTGATGTGCTATAGCATGCGCAACGATCTGGAAGAGTCACTGTTTTTAGGCTTGCGTGACGCCATGCGCTACTATAAGGACACAGACACGCCAGGTCGCTGCTACATTAAGCGCACAATGGACATGCTGCAGATGCAGTTTCAGTGCTGTGGCAACGGAGGGTATCGGGACTGGTTTCACATTCAATGGATCAGTAACCGCTACCTGGATATGACCAACAGCGAAGTGGTGGAGTAAGTCAATTGTGACCCACAATGCACTTTCATGTTAAGTGGTTAAAGCATTGTTCACTCAATAGTGAAAATTGTTACCATTCACTTGCCTTAATGTTTGCAAAACCTGTATGACCAAGAATGTTTTGACTGTTTTTTTGTCTCTACTATAAAAAGACATTGAACCCCATTTATACATATATAATTATATTCTCTTCTTCAGGCGGCTGCGGAGTAACGTGGAAAAGAAGTATCTGATCAATGGGGTTCCATTCAGCTGCTGTGGTCTGCATTCTCCTCGCCCCTGCATCCAATATCAAATCACCAACAACTCAGCACACTATAATTACGACTATCAGAAGGAGGAGCTGAACCTGAACAGAAGGGGTTGCAGACAGGCTCTGCTGGAGCACTACACACAGATAGTGCAGTCCATTGGCTTAATTGTTCTCATCATCTGGCTTTTTGAGGTGTGTTATATTGATCTGACTAAATTAAAGTCTATATTCTGTAATGTACAGTATATATGTATATACATACACGCACACTCACCTAAAGGATTATTAGGAACATCATACTAATACTGTGTTTGACCCCCTTTCACCTTCAAAACTGCCTTAATTCTATGTGGCATTGATTCAACAAAGTGCTGAAAGCATTCTTTAGAAATGTTGGCCCATATTGATAGGAGCGCATCTTGCAGTTGATGGAGATTTGTGGGAGGCACATCCAGAACACGAAGCTCCCGTTCCACCACATCCCAAAGATGCTCTATTGGGTTGAGATATGGTGACTGTGGGGGCCATTTTAGTACAGTGAACTCATTGACATGTTCAAGAAACCAATTTGAAATGATTCAAGCTTTGTGACATGGTGCATTATACTGCTGGAAGTAGCCGTCAGAGGATGGGCACATGGTGGTGACCACATGGTGGTCATAAAGGGATGGACATGGTCAGAAACAATGCTCAGGTAGGCCGTGGCATTTAAACGATGCACAATTGGCACTAAGGGGCTTAAAGTGTACTAAGAAAACACCCCCACACCATTACACCACCACCACCAGCCTGCACAGTGGTAAACAAGGCATGATGGATCCATGTTCTCATTTTGTTTACGCCAAATTCTGACTCTACCATCTGAATGTCTCAACAGAAATCGAAACTCATCAGATCAGGCAACATTTTTCTTCATCAGTCTTCAACTGTCCAATTTTCATGCGCTTGTGCAAATTGTAGCCTTTAAAATGCTTTGCTGCATACCTTGGTTGTAACGAGTGGTTAGATCAAAGTTGCTCTTCTATCAGCTTCAATCAGTCGGCCCATTCTCCTCTGACCTCTAGCATCAACAAGGCATTTTCGCCCACAGGACTGCCACATACTGGATGTCTTTTTCCCTTTTCACACCATTCTTTGTAAACCCTAGAAATGGTTGTGCGTGAAAATCCCAGTGACTGAGCAGATTGTGAAATACTCAGACTGGCCCGTTTTGCACCAACAACCATGCCACGCTCAAAATTGCTTAAATCACCTTTCTTTCCCATTCTGACATTCAGTTTGGAGTTCAGGAGATTGTCTTGACCAGGACCAACTCCTAAATGCATTGAAGCAACTGTCATGTGATTGGTTGATTAGATAATTGCATTAATGAGAAATTGAACAGGTGTTCCTAATAATCCTTTAGGTGAGTGTATATATATCATCATGCTTTTTTCAAAATACATTGGTCACTTGCAGCCTCCTCATTCTCTTAATTCGTTTTATTCTTCCTTAAGGTGTCTGTGCTGACAGGAGTGCGTTATCTTCAGACAGCCATGGAAAATTTGCTTCGGTTAGGGGACCCTGACTCTGAGTCTGATGGCTGGCTTCTGGAGAACAGCATTGCAGACACTGCACGTTATAACTTCAATATCATCAAGAACTTGGGCAAGTGCTACCAGGTAGATGATGATCCCAACATAGATGTACCAAGCACCAGCCAGAAAGCACAAGAGAACGTGCCCAAAATGCAAATCCCTCTCGCCAGGTAGTACAAGACACATTGGATACTGAGACTTACCCAGCCATTCAACAATGGCAGCCTTGGAGAGGCAGACCAAGCTCTGCATTGCAGCCTTTGACTCTTCTTTTGCACAAAAAGGGGGAAAAAAAGAGAAGAATGAACTGGAACAGTAAAACATCATGTTAAATACTGAAAAGGTGATCTCATTCAAAAGGCAATGTAATGATGCAATGTAATCCTTGTGCCATACAAAAGGAAAAGCGTATGAAATGTTAAACGTATTATAAGATGCTGGGCAATCTCATTTGCTTTTCTAAAAGGGGGACAATTCCTGGGACTGATGACTTATAAAATACATATGTTGGTAATACTGGTAAACATGGCTGTAAACAAAGATGGTAAAGGAAGACAAGCTTCCCTGTGCCTCTACCCTGTAATGAAGATTATTTTCTATATCTATATATTATCTTAATATCATTTTAATGATAATCACATTTAAAGTTAATCTGAAAAGGGTTCCATTATAGGCCTTTGTTCCATTACTAAGGAGTATTACCATCCATCAAGTATAAAATGCCTTTTGGGATCCAACAAGGATCTTTTTTCTCTTTCACACACTTTATTTGTTTAATTGTAGTTCTATTCAGTTTTAAAACTAGATAATCATCAAAAAGGCTGGAAACCCTTGACCTTGAAGGCCAAGAAGGACCATCATTTGATCTGGGGTTTTCAATATATAACTTTTGCCATACCATCAGATGTTTGTTTTTTGCTGCTGTACTTAGCAGTATGTATTAAAACACTTACTTCATTACATTTCAGATGTGAATACATAAAAAAAAACTGAATGCCTATTTACTGCTTTATAAGTTTGATTGTTATGTTTGGCAAACCCTTCAAGTCAAACCAAAGGATGCTTAACTTTGGGGTAGGCTACAAGTACTGCTTCAAACCAAATCCCCAGAACTAAAGAGATTGCACTGCATTTACAGTCTGTCTCCGAGGTACGCATCTGATTAATTCTCTCCATCTTGGATTAAAATCAAACTGAGGACTCAATCAACTCCTAGACTTCTGCTGAAGCGAGCATGTAGTACATGCTGCAATGAGTGGTGCAGGCATGATGCCAGAAAACAATCACTTGTGCTCATCCCTTCGAGATTTCTTTTTTTTTTTGGGGGGGGGGGGGGGGGGGGGGGGGAATAAAGTCTTTGGTAAACGTAACCTATGATCTGTTCCTGATCTGCTATTAACTTTATAAGTTAAGCATTAAACATTTCTTACGAATGAAACTTTTAAAAACTTAATGTGAAATGCATGACGAAAATGTCTGTAAACATCACAACAAAACGACATCCATTATTCTGTTTATGCGTTAATTCAAACTCTCCTGTCTCCTTTAAAATGAACCACGGGAATTAGTCACCCTGGGTTACATGACCATAAACGATTAGATGACTTATTGGAAGTGACCATCGCACGTTCCCTTCGCTGAAGCACTTTACCAGGGTTCTTCATGAAGGGATTCAGTTGTTCACTTTCGTTTGGAACACCCCTTTCCAAAGCGTCATTCAAGGCTGCAGAAACGCCGGATTACACCTGCGCCACTCTTTTGTCACGTGCTACTGCACATGTTACTTTTCTCAGCGCTGGGAAAGTAAACAGGCTTGACCAATCACAGTCATTTCTGAATAAACGACATTTTAATTCAAAAAAATATCTAAGAGTGCACTCAGTGCAGGGGTAGATTTCAATTTGTTGATCGGATGCAAATCCTTGAAATGAATTGAAATGTAGTTTTTCATATAATTTCTCAAGTAGGACAACAACAACAATACACTAACAAAAAACACACACAATGCAGATCACACAAAAGTCAATGTAGCCAAATTTTTCCGTTTGGCTGTTTTATACTACATATATGTCCTGTAAGCTAAATGAGTTAAATGGTGAAACTGATAAAAAATAGTGATTAGTGAATATATTACGCCAGTGACATCTTGTGGTTCCTCGTAAATACCATAATGATTTCATACAACATAAGGGTTTTCAAATTGTATCGTATCCATTTTATATAAAATGTTAAATAACAAATATATATATATATATATATATATATATATATATATATATATATATATAGAGCAAAAATATTTTTTGCTTGCTAAGAAAAAATGATGTCAAATAATAATATAATAATGTTATATTTACTCGTGCGCATAAATGTGAAACATGCGTAAACTACGTACATCAAGAATGCGCAAAGGGCGGATGTTGCGTAATCTCCGTACGTTCGTTTTGTTATTGATGGCGACATCATGTGAACCGTTAGTTTAGTCTATTCTACTACTCTGTTCGCAGTGAATCATTTTAAAGCAGGCCTGTCTGAAGACAATCGACAAGGATATTACGCACTGACGTCGAATCAGACATTTGTAAGTATTTTGGCGTCCAGCATTTGGCCAATTTTCTTTATGATTATATCTCTGTAGAATCTAATGCATGTGAACTCGAACTAAAGTGTGTTGCTGTGTGTATGCGAAAGAACTGCGGATTATCTGGTAATTATCTGGACTGTTCACGAACATTAATGCAAATGACAGTGAATGGACAGATTACTCTTCTACGATCAGTAGATAAGGTCTGCATGTTTGTCAGCTTTTAAAAGTATGCCGCATCTACCATTTGATTCTGGAAATCACTAAAATATCTTGGTACTTTACGAAAGGCGATGTAATTGAGATATTAATAAACTAATCCGTAGCAAATAATGTTGTTAGTTTACAGCTGGACCTGTAAAAGTTCAATATTCAGAAACATGCATATGGATCAGTACCTTACCATAACAGTCAGCTGTGCGTTTTCCATAGCGGGCCCTCATATATTACTTGTTTTCTTATTTATCATACATAATTGTGTCCTTGACCCATAAAGCCTACTGTATAAAATTTTGTAAGGCCTTTAAATGATCAACATGATCATAGTATTGCTGGAAAAAAAAAACACTCAAACTGGACTGTTTTGGCCCTAAAACTGCAGACCTTTGATCATAAAACTAAGCATATAAATATCTTATTAACGAAGATTATTAGGAGATATGATTGAAAATTGACTTTTATATGCATTTTATGTTAGTAGTACTCTGTTATATGGTTGTAAATATCAAATTGATTTACATTACAAGCCATCAGAATTTTATCAACATCTGCACCAAATTGCTCAGTTTGGGCCTCTGATTAATTGTACATTATTTTTTTATCTTTCCACTTCAGGTGTTTCCATATTCCCTATTCTCACTCTATCATAACTAAGCCATGACATACATGCATATCTGACATATCAAATATGATACACAATATATACGCAAACCTTTTTTTTAATTATTTTTTTTAGATTTTCTTTAAAATTTCAATGAAGGTTCAATAGACCATTAAAAAAAATCTATTGTTCTATTGACTTATTTCAAGTCAGGCTTTACAGGATTAACTGTATGAGATCTACATAACGTAGCTATTTTTGGTTCATTATGATTACTAAATGCCTGTTTTTCACCAGAACATCATGAAGATAGACATCTTCTCCCTGTTGGTCAGAGCAGCACTCTTTGCTGTGTCAGTTCTTGGGCAAACCGCAGACGTTGAAGAGCTTGCCCGAATGAATGCCGACTTTGCTACCCGTATTTACAGCAAGATTGCTAGCTCAAATGATGAAAATGTAGCCATTTCAACCCTCGGGGCTACCTTAGCTTTAGCCACATTAGCAGCCGGGGCTGGTGGGGCTACTCGTGCTGAGCTGCTCCAGGGTATAGGTGTGGCCTCCATGGAGAAAGAAGGAGAACCAGAAAGAATTCAGACCCTGCTACAGCAGCTGAGGGAGACGACTGCTCAAATCCAGGCCACTGGCCTCTTCATGAAGCAGGACGTCAAGGCAGATGACACCTTCAGCAACCAGGTTAAGCAGTTTTATAATGCAGATGTTCAAAATGTGAATTATGCCAACGGACAGCTGGCCAAAGGAAGTATCGATAATTATGTAAGAAGCAAAACGGGGGACAAAGTCAAAGACGTGGTGGAGAATATAGATCCACAAAGCATGGCGATGTTAATCAGTGCAACCTTTTTCACAGGTAAGTGAAAAACAAATGATTCATATTTTATCTTAATATTCTTAATAGTTATATATTACCTTCTGCTAAGAAAAATAGTCCTGAATGTCTATTCAAATATTCCAGAGAGCAGTGCAAAAGCTTTGAAAAAGTGACTGAAAAGATATCCTCTCGATCTTTAACAGGTTATTGGCTGCAACCCTTCAACGTTACATTCACCCAAGAGGAGCGTTTCTATGTGAACAAGTATAACATCGTACAAGTGCCCATGATGCTCCGTTCAGGAAAATACTACCTGGCCTATGATCCCGTATTAAAGGTTGGCATTCTGAAACTGCCCTGTGAGGATGGCATTGCCATGCTTGTCCTTCTTCCAGATGAAGATGTGGACTACACTTATGTTGATGAATTCATGACTGGGGAAGTGTTCCGCGGATGGGTTTCAAAGCTGAAAAAGACGTGAGTCACATTGTCAGTCTCTCATATTTTTGCAACTCAATGTTTTGTTTTTTTATGACTTTTTATGAATTTCGATTCAGATTAATGCTCAGCAACCAAAGTGAGCAATCGTATGACATACTCGACACAGTTTATAGTTACCTATAAAACATGAAATTTGCAATTTCAAGCCACAATTCTTTTGATCTCACTCCTCAGGAAGCTGGAGGTTCAGTTGCCCAGATTTTCTCTGAAGCAGTCCAACTCACTTAGTAAGAGTCTGCCCAGTCTGGGCATTAAAGAGATCTTTGGGAATACTGCAAATCTTTCTGGAATCAGCAGCGAGGAAGGCCTGAAACTGTCAGAGGTGTGAAATCTTTCTAATAATAGGAGACTGTTAAAGACTTTACCATGTCAATTAATTTTTCATGGAAGCATGATTTAGCTCTACGTAACCAGAAGGGTGGATGTGTGTGCATGCATACACTGTACAATCCTGCTCAAAAGTATGGGGTTAGTAAGATTTTTAAAGAAGTCTCTCATGCTCACCAAGGCTGCATTCATTTGATCAGAAATACAGTAGAACTGAGAAATATTACAATTTCAAATACATAGAAATAGCTTCAGAAGCTATTGCAGTCTTTAGTGTCACATGGTCTTCCTTCTTGAGGAAAGTATAAATTCCTTTTTCTAAAACAAACTTTTTAAATGTTGTATTCTAAAGTTCTTTGACATTTATGTAATTGTATAATTATTTAAATTAATCTTATTTCTGAACCAAGCATGTATTGTGCATATCAATTATACGGAAGGGAAGTGATATACCAGCATGCATTGACTGATGCCGCTTGATTCCAGGTGGTACAGAAGGTCACTATGGAAGTGGATGAGACCGGAGGCTCAGTGGCAGATTCCTCCATCAGTCTCTTTACGACCCCTCTTCCTCCCAGGCTCACTTTCAACCGACCCTTCATTTTTGTCGTTTACCACGAGGCCACACAAACCATCCTCAACATAGGACGTGTTGTCGACCCAACTAAGAACTAAATACTGCATGTATAAAGAAACTATCACTGGTTCATGTATGAGTAGAAACTAGACTGTATTAAATCCTCACCATTTGTTTTCCTTGAATAACCACCTTAGAATGTACTGTAAAATTCATCCGTGTAATATAACAGAGTAGTGCTTTTAATGTTTGAAAACTAAAATACAAGAATAACATGGATGCAATACAATGCATGTTAAGAAAATAACTGTAAATGTATAGTTTTCTTAAATGGATAATTTGGGAGATTTATTGATGGTGTGATGGAGTGTATAATGCTACATGTGACAAGTAACTTTTTTTGTGCTTCTGGAGATATGCTTTGTCAGTATCAACATAGTATTTGTATACAGGCCGTTCAAATGCAATTCATTAAAGCACATCATATTCAACGTGAATTTTATTCATTGGATACTAAGATGTTGGCGTTAATCAATCAGGTGCTGGGCAGCACCAGGCACAATCTCATTGGTGGGATGGGATGGAGAGTTCCAAAACTCTTCAATCATAAAAATACATAGTGCTTCTTTTTCTCTTAGCCACTTCAAAAATATAAAACAGAGAATTTGCAAAGCATGCTATAATACAAGAAACAAAATAATGAGGCAGTAAATTAAATACATTCAATTACTCCTCAACTCTCGGTTTTTCCATGTTATGAAGTATGGTGTGAGTTTCTGTGTGAAATAAGGCAGAGATGGATCAATGCAGACCTTAATTGGTGCCCCAGCACATCTTAAGCCGTTTCTGGTAGAGAAGAGAATGGACACATCAAAATGGAGGGACACTGCTGCTGCTGCAGAATGAAAAGTCTTATAGAAAGGGGCTTTAAGTCAGAAGGCAAAGTGGTAATCACTCTCTCCCAGACTGCATTCCAAATGAATTCGACTTCCGCTGTCTGTCAGACAAAAACAGAAAAACAACAAAAAGGTTAATCTGGCTGAATCATTCCAGTTTATAATCGTAAAATACTCAACGATTTCGCCATTGAGGTACATATGATTAATAATGATGTTCAAAAATGAACAAGATTATTCAGGAAAGACGTACACAGAGAGCTTCCTAGACTGTGTGTCTTTATTCCCGTTACTCCGATGATCCACAGAGCTGCTCGTGTTACTGCGGATCAGGACGGGCATGGAGGAGGATGATGGGGTAGAGGAGATTGAAGAAGCAACATTGAAGTGGTGCGGTCGAAGGTTATCATCTGGAAAACAAACGAGAATCAAATAAATAACCCAAATTTGAAGGCAAGGGGCATAAGTCATTAAAAATGATGTTAGTTACCATTTAATGGTAGCATAGGACCCTTTCCCGATCCAGGGCAACTTCCTGAATCCTTCACTTTTCTAAAGAGAAAATAGAAATGCAATTTGTATAACAATGAAACTACTGGTCATGGCAAATTCATGATAAAATTTCAAAACCCAGTTGGTGTAACCCACTGCAATAGCAATATTTTACGTACAAAGTTTTGTCTGGGTTTGTCATCTTGGGTGTCGTAGGATGGCCGCTGAGGGAACGACTGCGAGCTAGTTTGGCCCTCCGCATCTCCTTACCTGAAAGCATTGTCAATATTATCATAATTTGTAATGTTAAATAAAATAAACATAATAATATTTATTGCAGTAGATCCTACTGCTCAAAAGTGTGGGGTTGGCAAGAATTTATGTTTTTGTCTTATGCTCACCAAGGCTGGCTTTATTTGATAAAAAATACAGTATTGTATTTTAAATTAATTTATTCCTGTGATGGCTGAAGTTTCAGCAGCCATTGCTCCAGTTTTCAAGGTCACATGATCATTCAAAAATTGTTGATTTGGTGCTCACAAAATATTTTTTTATTAGTATAAAGCTAAAAAGAACAGCATTTAGTAACTTTGTGATATTTATTTTTTGTCATATAAATAGCTTTACTGTAACCTCTTAATGCATAACTTCTATTATACACAAGAAGTATTGATCTCCTAAAAAAAAAGCGGGAAAAACATTCTGACCCCAAACTTTTACAAATAGTGTATATGATAACTCAAATGTTTCTGCTAATTATTTTCATAGTCCATTAACATTACTGTACATCAGAGGAGGATGCTAACCAGTGGAAGTGGATGATGTTGCTCCTGATGTAGATGCTGACATTCCTTTACTACCAGACAGGCCTGACTTGCTCTCTCGTTCTGTTACAAACCAAAAAGTGAGCATTCATAGATTTACAGTAGTACGCTACAAAAACATCCAATGTTTAAAAAAGAAGGTGCAAGAATGTACGTCACTCACGTTTCTTCTCAGACTGTTTATCTCCAGTTAATTTTGCCTCACTCTGCTGCCTTTCTAGCAGTTCCTATTTGTTACAAAACAGTAGCAAGATTTTAAATGTAATTTCTGTCTTTATTCTGACCTCAGAAATGTAAATATACTGTACTTGACTTTGTATATTTACATGGGTTTTTCAATCCGGATCAGTTGAGAGTTAAAACTGACAAAACCATACTGAAGAAACCATAACTTGTCTTCATAAAAGGGTTTTAAGGTTTAAATCTCTCACCATTTCAAGTAAAAGAGTCTCCTCCTTCTCCTTTTTTTGGTCCAAGAGCTCTCTTTCATGCCTTTTATGATACTATAAATATGGAGTAATTTCAACACTAGTGTTAAAAAAAAAAAAAAAAAAGAGTACTGCTGTGTACAAAAAAATATCAGAACAACTAAATGGAAAGTCACAGATCTTTCATACCGGCTCTGTAATGTCCATTTTGTCCAGCTCCAGAACTGTCTAAGAAAACATAATAATACAGCTTAAAAATGTTAATTACTTCTAATAATGAAACGATATTTAATACAGTAATACCTCGAGTTACGAGCGTCCCTACACGAGTATTCCAAGATATGAGCAAGCCTTCGGGCAGATTTTTTCTTCTAGATACAAGTAAATATTCGAGATACGAGCACACATACTGACGCCGAAGCCAACGCACGTTCACTTCACGTGTTTACTGACTTCTGTACGCGTCGCCCGCGAGTAGCGGATTTTCTCTCTATGGTGTGCATTATTCTTCGTAAGAGCGAAAGTGGGAAAGTTCTAATAAAGTGGGTAATAAGGATGGTAGCGAGAAGAGGAAACGCATGATGACCATGGAAATGAAGCATGAAATTGTGGATAAATATGAGCGTGGTGCCTGCTTCAGTCATCTAGCTCGCACTTATAATCGCAGTACATCCACGTTATGTAGCAGAAGGATGCTATCAAGAATCTAAATCCTTCCAAGGGCGTGACGATTATATCAAAGTTATGTTTGAAATGATGAGATGGAAAGGCTTCTGTTGTTGTGGATAAAGGAGAAGCAGATCTCCCTCGACAGATATTTCGTTAAAAGGTCTGCGTCAAGTGAAAGTGAAATCTAGGGTAGTCAGGTGAAAAAAGGTATGAAAAGTGATCAAAAGCAAAGATTACAAATTGAAAAAAAAAAAAAATCAAAACAATATTATAAAATAGAAAAATAAAATAAAAATACGTAAGCTAAGTTCAGTAATGCTTAGTTCCTGCTATTCAAGAAAATTACAGTTTTTACTAAACGAAAAAAGTAACGAAAAGTGATCAAAAGCAAAGATTACAAATCGAAAAAAAATCAAAACAATAATAGAAAATAGAAAAGTAAAAATAAATATGTTAATTTAAGTTATGTTTTGTTGTGTAAGTTACGATATAGAATCAAGTGTCTCCTACCAGCCCCCTCCCTCCCTCCTCCGCACCTGACGCTACAAAATGTATAATTAAAACCACATTTTATTTGATATCACACATGTATCACACTGTATACACATACTATCATTGTGTGTATACCAATAAAAACTTTTTTTCCCCACTGTTACGGGTTTGGAACGGATTAATTTGTTTTCTATTATTTCTTATGGGAAAACATGATTCGAGATACGAACAATTCGAGATACGAGCTCCGCCCTGGAACGAATTATGCTCGTATCTAGAGGTATTACTGTATATTAAAAATCATCACAAAAGACTAAAGGTGCAGTCACATTTAATGTTATTCAGTCAATTTTCGTGGGTGAAATCCTGTCATCTCACTCGGAATCCACACAATCTAAAAGATTTTGCGACAGATTCAAGTTAATCAAATGAATTTGACGCGTTGACCAACAGAAAGCTGCATGGTTTGAAAGTGACTTCTCAGTTAGCTGTGCTTAATATGTCGCAACATTATTTGCTAATGTGACTGCCACACCTTAGTAATGAGAGCCTCACCTTACGCAAAGTTAACACTACATCTTTATCCTTCTCACGGCACAACAATTTCCGTACACAGAACTCCAGCTGTTGAAGTAGATGTTTGTCTGTTGGTCTGATGGTGGATCTCAGTTTGGGTAACATATAACAGAGTTTGTACCTGACAAAAACAATAAGCAGTAATACGTTAAAGCATTAAGTTAACCTATTAAAAATCATGGCACAGTAAAAAATGACGAAATAACAAATGCAAAAGAAAAGTGAGCTGTTCACCTGACGTTGGCAACTGGGTCACTGACCAACTCAAGCGCTGGAATAAGGAAATGTTTGCAAAAATACGACTTGGAGAAGAGGTCTATTGTAATCTCACATAGGTCCAGATAGCGAAGCCTGTTCCAGTAACTTCTACCTTGAGCAAGCTCTTAAGTTCAGAAGAAAAAAAACTTAAGTTCAGTCTTGACCAACTACAATTTCTGAAACTCATTCCCAAAAATAAGCAGATCTTGCTTTTTGTTTTACCTTGCTTTATTTTGCTGATTATCTCTTGCCGCTGTTCCTGTTTGCGGTTATAGCGCAAGAACACACATAATGTCCTAACAGCTTCTCGCTGGACAGGCAGAACATTCTAGAACAGTGTTAACAAAGAGACAGATGAAACAATTACAACTGACAGGATGTACAGGCAGGAGTGTGCGTGTAAGTAGCTTACAGTCGTGGTGATGATGTTGAACATTCGCTGAAAGAAGCGGAAGTAGATTTGGTCTCCGGAGATGACACGGGGCAGACAGGAATAGCACTGCAGGAGTTTCTCATGACCTCGCCAGTGCAGCGAGGATGCCGCTTTCTGTTCTGCCGCCACCAAAGCAGGCACCAAGTCTGGTATGATCACCTGCTGTAAGGGTGAGAGCGAGACATACACTGCTGTTCAAAAGTTTGGGTTCAGTAATAGTAAGGATGTTTCTTAAGTCCTATTTGAATGATTTCTGAAAGATCATGTGACACGGAAGACTGAAAGCTGAAAAATCACAGAAATACATTACATTGTAAACTATATTAAAGTAGAAAAAACAACTATTTTCCATTGTAATATTTCATAATACAGTGATCCCTCGTTTATCGCGGTTAATGTGGACCGGAACCCCCTGTGATATGGGTGAAAATCCGCAAAGTAGGATCAACCAATCAGCTCACAGGATACATCCACTTGTGCTCTCATTCGTCGATCTCGCGTCGTCTGGCATCCAGGGAAACCGTTTCTCTCGCGCATCACGATAAATCAACGCTGCTTTCCGCAATACGGCGGTATTTTTACATTTTTATTTTTCAATAAATATTTTTGAATATATAAGGCCCCGAAACTTGAACTGTGAATTGGCAAGGGATTACTGTATTACTGCTTCTTTACTTAATTTTTAATCTAATAAATGCAGCCTTGGTGAACATAATGAATACTTCATTAAAAGATTCGTACCAAAACCAAACAATAGTTTTAAAGTGTTTTGCAGCTTAAGACTTATCAGTTTAAGACTTATCTTATCTCTGCATTCAAATGTGAGTAACCGGTTTCATGAATTACAATTCATTTTAAGACACGGCATAGCAACCCACGCTCACTGTAATTATTGACGAGACATTGGAAGAAAAAAAAAAAGAGTGAGGGAAAGCAAGAGACAGAGAGGTAGAATGAATAGGGTGAGAAAGAGCAAAGAGACCTTCACAAATCCCTGAATAGTTTTATTTTGAATAAGACTGCTGATGTTTGTTGTGCTGCAGTTGATCATGCTGGCTAAGTGGAATGAATGAGTGGGACTGAATTGCGTGTGGTAATGGTGATTTGTCATTTTGCTATTTGCTACTTAAAAGAAAATATAACCTAATTAAAATAAATAAGCAATTCCAAGAGGGTCCTTGCACCACTGGTACTTTGACCCTAATAATTTTATTTTAAGTAGCAAATAGCAAAATGACAAATCACCATTACCACACACAATTCAGTCCCACTCATTCTCTAATATATATATAAAAATTATCATTATAACTTATTATTTTTTGTATTTTTTATTATTATTATTATTTTATCTATTTTTTAGATTTATTTTTTGGTATTTTTGTTCTGCCAGGAAGTGAAGTGGGAGAGAGAGTTTTACTAGTATTACTACCTGGATCATAAACATTGTAAGTCAAGCTAAAAATCTAAAAGACCACACAAAAGACATTGCTACCTAAAAGCATAGTAAAGCACATTTAGCTGGTACCTTGCTCTCAGGTCCTGCTCCCTCCCCTCTAGATGTAGCCAGCTCTAAAGTCTCCTGAAGATTGTTCAACAGTGCATCCAGTACCTGCAGATTAAAGAAGTGAAAATCAACAAAGCCTTCTTGTCATCAGATGTTTCAGAAACACATTTCTAACAACCTTAGGAAGCGATTCTAAAATTACAGATAAGCTGGTGTGACTTTTGTCAGGTTTAGGTGAGCAAGGACTCAAGATGCAGGTGGGAAGGGTGTTTTTTCTTTTTATTAAGAAAAAACAAAACACAAACAAAAACTGCCAAGAGGGGTAAAACAGAACTAGACCGACTTGACAAACTGGACAGGACAAAACAAGATAATACAAGCCCAGAGCAGGGAAGTATCACCATATACAGAAACAACGACGCAACACAGGACAGCAAACACGAAGGGATTAAATAGAGACACACGAGGAAGGGCTAATGAGGGAAAACAGCTGGGGCAAATCAAACTATAACAACGGAACAAGACGGGCGGGGTTACACAATTGACAGGACAAGACATGACATGAACATGCAGCCAATGCGGACGCACATAGCCACGTCCACATGAAACAAGACTAGACAGCGCTCAGCTAGTGAAAAAAACTGTCAGGGTTCTGTCACTTCAGTTTGGGTTTCTAGTGTGTTGGTTGGCAGAGCTCTGACACTGCCCCTTAGTTGTGTCTTGTGATTGTAAACCCCACCCATCTTGTTCCCTCGTTTCCCTTAATTGATCCCATCTGTCTCTACTCGTTACCTTCCTCATGTGTTCCCTATTTAATCCTGGTGTGTTTGCTGTCCTGTGTGGTAGGGATGTGGAAAAGAGGCTTCATGAAGCACCGAGGCTTCACCCTGACTGTTTCGAGAAAAGATTCGAGGCTTCGCGAGTGTCATGAACAGCGCCATCTGGTGCTTATTTACAATAAAGCAGGCAGAAGCCTGTGAAAGAAGCTCTGTCAGATGAAGCAAACACAACACACTCCGTCGTTTCAATGCTATGTGTACAAATAAAAGCTTTATATGTTTGTGTTTAATGTATCCAGAAAAAATACAAATAATTTACCCATAAAGTGTGACAATAAAATATGATATGAATTTATATGATTCAATAAGATCTAACGTAGGCTTACTCTCTCTCTCTCTCTCTCTCTTTCTCACACACACACACACACACACACACACACACACACACACACACACACACACACACACACACACACACACACAAAAGGATATTATGTGATAGGATCATTGTGGATAAATATTAGCGTGTGTCCGCGTGAGAGATCTATCTCTCACCTATGATCGCAGTACATCCACGATATCATCCTAAAGCAGAAGGATGTTATCAAGAATGTAAATCCTTCCAAGGGCGTGACGATTATATCGAAGTTATGTTTGAATATGAATGATGGGATGGAGAGACTTCTGTTGTTGTGGATAAAAGAGAAGCAGATTTCCCTCGACAGGTATTTCGTTAAAATGATTGAGTAATTTCATTTTGAGGGGGGCCAGCGTAAAATGAGGAGGCCTGAGCATAACGCAACCGGCAGGATTCGAACCTGCGCTGGGAAACCCCAATGAACTTCTAGTCGTCGCCTTAACCTCTCAACCAAGACTATTGTTGAATTAGTGGGTGCGTTGCGATCGTCTTGTGCGGCGAGCAATATGTGTTTTCACTTTAGTTTTTAAACCATTGAAAATCTGAGGGGGCCGCACATGTAAATGAGGGGGCCCAGGCCCCCCCGTAGCTACGCCACTGCGATACAGAATCAAGTGTCTCCATACAACCACCCCCCCCCCCCCCCCCGCATCTGCCTCTACTGTCTGTAAAAACTTATAATTAAAAACACATTTTACTTGATATCACACATGTATCACATTGTATACATATTGTGTGTGTATCTATATCAATAAAATAAAAATAATAATATATATATATATATATATATATAAATCATGTTTTCCCATAAGAAATACTAGAAAACAAATTAATTCGTGAGTGGATTACATATATATGTGTGTGTGTGTGTGTGTAATGTATTGATTCTATATATTACATATATTGACTCTCCTCACAAAACCAGACTGAGTCAACAAGGACTCGTTAAGGAAGATCTGGGGGTTTGAAGCTTCTGACACGAAAAGTGAAACGCGCAAGTGATTTGACAGAAAGTGAGGCTTCATTTGTCATCGATCACGTGACTCGGGAAAACCAATACACACCCCGATACAGCGCTTCATTTCAAATTGTGTCACATGAGCGATACGCGCATCGAAGCTTCAGTGTCATACGTAACATCACTACTGTGTGGTGTTGTTGTCATTCTATGGCTGTCTTTCCATGTCTGTTCCACGTTGATGGTCCTGACTCTGTTACCGTCCCATCCGGTTTGTTTGTGTTCAGTTATATTGTTAAGTTAATGTTTTCACCCACGTGGGTGTTTTCTTTTGTGAGTTTTATGTTTATTTCTGTTATAATAAATCCACCTTTCCCTGCATCCTGAGTCCTCCCTCATTCGATCGTGACACAAACTGCGAGCCACACAAAACGAAAGCATGTGGCCGATGTAAACATGAAACGCATGCTAAACACTACACACAGACAAGAGAGAGCGCAGCTCGAGCAAAGCTTGAAACCGCGCCAACTCACATGACATAGAGCGCACAAGGACAAGCAAACACTCGTCCCGTGTGCTCACAACAAGGACAAACATACAGAGCACTGGTGTCAGAACCCCGAAACACAAACAGGACTAGATTCGGGGTCGAAAACCATGCACCGCACACAAGACAAAGAACTAGGACAAAAAGCACACCAAACCACGCGCTCATACAAAATATGAGACATTACGGTAGTGTCAGAGCTCTGCCACAACACCAAGACCAATGACTAGACTGAATGTGGCAGTACCTTGACAACTATAATAGATAGTCTATAATGTTTGGTTTCCATCATCATTAATCATGAAAATCACTACTGTTCGTCTCATGGCTCAGGGAGCTTTAACCTATCGTGGATGCTAATGCAGTGTGTGACTAACACCGCTCAGAGGACATGACAGAACAAACAATACCACACTCCTAGCCTCTCCTAGCTAGGGAGGTGCAATGCATTCATTCATCCTACACAATTGGACACAACCTCCGCAAAGTCTCACACACCCGTGCACACGCGCCCCCAAACACACACACAAAAACACGTAGGCACTGTATGTCTGGCGCATATCATGCATTTTTAGTAGTCTGGTGTGTTTAATAGTCTTCGCACAGCTATTAAAGGGGAGTGGAACAACATTCCACAGGTCACAATCAACAACCTGATGAACTCTATGTGAAGGAGATGTGTTGGCAAATGATGGCTACACCAGATACTGACTGGTTTTTGGACTCCCCCAGATCCCCCCCAATACAGTGAAATTCCACATTTTTTAGAGAGGTTTTTTGGCCAGCCTAAGGCACACTTGTGCTATAATCTTGGTCACTAATCATCATCTTGATAGGCCACACCTGTGAGGTGGATGGATTATCTCGGCAAAGGAGAAGTGCTCACTAACACCTATTTGGACAGATTTGAAAGAAATAGGCCTTTTGTGTACATTGAAAAAGTCTTATATCTTTGAGTTCATCTCATGAAAAATAGGGGGGCAAAAACAAAAGTGTTGTGTTTAAATTTTTGTGCGGTATAAGAATAAAAATCAATGTTCAAATTTGAAATCACAGCATAACTAATTAATGACTTTCTAATTTATTTTGGTGTCTTTTTATCCATTTTTTGTTGTTGTTTATGTGGTTTTAGATCACGTTTGACTGTAGGTGCGTTCATGCCATGCTGTACTTAAAGCAATTACATGATTTAAACTTTTAAAATCTAGCCAGGAAAGTTTTCTTAATGCAAATAAAACATGTTTTTGGTTTGTAGAATGCTATTGTAACATTCATCTAACATTTTATTCTAATATTTCCCTTAGGTTATCATCTAATGTTCCCCAACATTCTCTAACATTTCACTAATGTCATCTCTAAAGTTCCCCTAACTTTATCCTCAAACGTTTCCCTAGCATTATAATCTAATGTTCTCCTGACGTTATAGTATAACGTTCCCCCAACGTTATCCTCTAAACAAGGTTCATACACATTTTTACCAATAAACTTCCATCACTTTTGCAGATATTCAGCAGATATTCATGACTTCACCTTCCATGAAACCTCTGTGTATACGTCATATTCTGGCTACAAAGATTAAACAATCTAAAAACCATTTATGAATTATTGTAATACTTTTTAGAAAATTAATTCGAATTAATTAATTAATTCGAAAATGAAGACTTCACATAATCTTATCAGCATGATAAGTACATGATATTAACTGGAATAAACTGTAAACGAAAGAAAAATAAACTGTAAAAGAAAGGGACCAGAGAATGTGACCGATTGTGATGCTGTCTGTAACTTGGGTCTAGCGTGAATTTAAGCACTCTCAATACTCCGTTAAAATCACGAAAGACATGCAACATGAATCTCTTACATCGAATCTGCACTTTTTTGTTTGTGATGGGAGAATTTGTGAGTTTCAGACAGAGAGTGCACATGCTGAACAAAACTCTTCGTTTCAGCGATGACTAATCTGAACGCCTCTGATTGGCCATCAAATTCCAAATCTCAACGAAGACCTGTGCCCCGGTGTATAACCTATATTGGTTATAATGCCCTACGCTGCGATTGATCGAACTGAACATTAAGTATCGTAGTTTGTTTAACCAATATTATCACTTAAAAATATATTCTATTATATAAATATTTTAAAACTAATTTCCCAAAACTTTTCCAGGTCTGGAAATTGTCCAGGCCATTTTAAAATTCCATGACTTTTGTTTTTTCATGACCATACGAACTCTAGAGGTGGTTTTGAATGAAGGCTGAAAGCTTTTTTAATAAATAAACACACACATACACACAAACCATTTTTCAGGACTCACCTCTAATGAATCATCCTGCAGCAAAGTGATTAGCTCTTTGTGTACGTAATGCACATTTGGGCCCAGCAATTTGACCACCTAATGAAGAGGAATTAGAGAAGATCCATTCTGAACAGAGGCATTGCTACCTGTCAAAATGTGAGTCTAATTGTGTACCATGACAAAAATGAGAGACATTTTGTACCTCGTGGAAACCACCAGCTGCTGTCCTTCGTACTGAAATCTCAGGATCATGACAGAGACTTGAGAAGGTACGGTATAATTCAGATAGGAAATGGTTTGGATCTGCAAATAACACTATGGCCTGCAAATAAATACAGAGAAGAAATCTACAGAGAAGAGGTCATAGGCACACAACAATATGCTCATAAATTATTCAAGAAAATAACCTGAAAAACATATACTAAAGTTTAAAGTTTTTAGTTTAAAGAAACTAAAACTTTTATTCAGCAATTACGCAATAAATTAGTAAAGACTTTTACATTGTATATTCTGTTATTTTAAATGCGTTGTTTATCAAAGAAATAATTTATCACTGTTTACACAAAAATACTATGCAGAACAATTGTTTTCAAAATTGATAAGAAATGTTTCCCAAGCACCAAATCATATTACATTTGAATATGACACTGAAGACTGGAGTAATGATGCTGAAAATTAATTTTTGCCACCATAGGAATAAATTACATTTGAAAATATATTAAAATAGAAAACATTGTAATTTCTTAAATTGTAATAATATTTCACAGTAATACTATATTTTCTATTAAATAAAGAACCCTAAACTTAAGAACAATAGTTTGGTTCAGAATAAATGTTTTTCACTATATTGAAAGTGAATCTGAGGCTTTCAAGCACCAAATCATACAAGGGGAATAATAATTAATAATAGTAATTAGTTACATTTATATAGCGCTTTTCCAGAGCTCAAAGGAACAGAATAAAACCGAATCTGTCATTCATTGAAAATCTTGATATTAGCGCATTCATGAAAGACCATTCTTTTGAGTTCAATGATCCAATTGATGATAGAACTTTTATTTTTTGGTGAACCAAAAAATGGTTCTTCATTGAGAACGACTGTATTATATGTATGACTATATGAGTCATTTAAAATGAGTTTCATAGACCTAACTTTCAGTTACCTTCATCAGACTGCAAACTTATTCTGAGTGACTGCTGCTATATATAACCGCACTAACAACAAAGAAGCACTCCACATTTATGATGGAGCAGTCAGATGTCTAATTTCCTCAAATGAGCTATTGAGTTATTCCAGAAGTCTTTGCCTCCACTGACAGACGTTAAAAATAGATGATTGTGTCTGAAAATATTGGTCAAAAAGCTTTCAAATCATTAAAATATTGAAAAGATTTTAAAAGACAAGCATCCTTAGAACTTTTACAAAGCATTCATTAAGACAATAAACTGCAGGACATCTTGGACTGAATATCTGAAGAATTAAATGCACACTGCGCATCTACTCAGTCTTTCTGAAAAAGTGCTTTACATGCTGGACAAAGCCCAGCTACGAATGGATTATTTACACCACGTCTAATAATCTGATGATTTGAGTGCCTACATGACATTTTCAAAATATAATTTATTGCTTTAGTCTGACTGAAATTCTATTTTTATAGAGCATAATTAGTGTAAATGTATTAAAAGCACCACAGAACAACGTTTACACTCTTGAAATAGCTCTGCAAGTATACTCGGGATAGTACAAAGTACTTTAAAGATTTCAGACCGAAACAGTTATGGATGTAAGGCAGGGAAACTCACAGGAAAGTTGTAGGCACAATTCCTGCGCACTAGAGCATATTTGTTCTCTAGCTCCAGTGGATAGGGCTGGCTCTCACAATGCCCATTTTCATGCTGCAGTCCCAGACAGCACAGCTTCTTATAAAACTCCAGAAACCAGAGGTGCTGCTCATCAGTAAAAGACTCTGTACAAACAAAGGGTACAAAAATGTGAATGATCACGAAAATAATTCAAAAAGATGTTAAAAGAAAACTGACACTGACCTGAGAGCCCGTGACAAAGCTTACCATACTGGAAGGACAAGGAGGCCAGCACCGCCTCATCCCCTTTGAAGCATTTTTCACAGAATGCCTTCACCAAGGGAAATATGACACAAGTCCTGTCATCTGTGAAAGAGGGTGATAGAAAAGAAGGGAGGGTGAGATGTTGACAGAGAAAGAGTGCGAGACATGTTTCAACACAAAAGAGCCACTTGCCAGTGTCTGAATCTGATGTCCAAACATGCAAAACAAAGTGCTTAAGATAAGAAAATAAAAATCTGATGATATAGGCAGGTACACAGCATGTGTTTCAAACAGAACTCTGAGAAACAACAGGAAGTGCAAATGTTTTTACACAAGCGTGACACCTGTTTTTCTGTAATTTAACTGTATTTCAGACTCTCTTCAGATGGACTTCCTGTATCTGTATCTGTACTCGGACTGGGCGGGGCCTAACCCGGAAGTGGGCAGGATTTAACCCGGAAATGGATGGGTTGTCTTGAAATGGGCAGGGCTTTATGTATTATTTATTTTTTTACTCATACAATTTTTATGGGTTAAAAAACTGGTTAAAGCCAGCACACGGTAAAAAAAAAAAAAAAAAACTCTGACGGGCAGAGACTAGAATGCTAGTCGCATTCTACTAAACACCACGTCTGAACAAACCCCACGTTTACCAGAACTCTACTGGTTAATAAGTACTACAAGTACGACTCTGAGTGACGAGAGCGGGACACAGCAAATCTGTATGTGTAGGGGAGGGGCGCTGTGACTAGCCTATCACAGAACGCAGACATAGTCAGCTACCCAATGAGGATTTTTATTCAATCCGAGCACAGATAATGACTCGTATAATACTCGTACTCAGCAAAAGGGCTTTATTCGTACCGGATAATCGTTTCAGCCAAGTATCCGGCTCAGCTCTAATATAAACATTGGTAATATCCTATACAGTCGAGCTTCATTTTTGTCCGTTTAATATATACAAGCTAACAATAATCAACCATATATTTATCGTAAAGTATACATCTGTATTTAAATATCAATTAAAGATTTGCCATGAATTGTCATTTCAATAAAGGAACTAACATAAGACTCCAACTAATTCTAGAAAGGCTACGACTGGCTTACCGCTGTCAAACAGCTCTAAGAGATTGATGATAGTGTCGAAAGCTGCCAGTCTCACAGTACTGGCTTCATCTTGGGCCAGCTCGACCAGTTCAGGGAGCACTTCAACCTTAGTGTGGTCCAATCTGGGACATAGCAAAACATAGATAAGCTTATCATTCTGATAATGTTCATTTTGATGAAAACAAACACATAAATGTCTTTGTTCAGAACAAATGAACAAAAGATCAGAACAAATCAGTGAAGCTCTCACAAAGCCTTAAAGAAATGTTCTCAACTTTATTGTAACAAAGGAAATACTTTAAGTTTAAGCATCAGTCTGACTTGTATCCCCAGGTTGTCAGTGAAAATCCTTCACATTTGGAAGTTGTTAATAAAATGGAAGAAAATTAAGTATTTATCCAACTTTGTAAAATTATATACATTATACTTGATATTTACAATATAGATGATACAATATGCTATTTTCTGCATAGTGTTCAATCTAATGTCTCTGTGAATCAAGGTCAGGATTCTTTCACACAGGAAGAAAGCCATTCAGACTAAGCAACATTAGATATTCAAATAACAAAACGTGTCTCTGCTTTATTTCTTTTTACCCAATTCCCCTGGTGATGTTCTCCAGCTGGCGACACATGCAGGCGCGCACCTCGTACTCTACGTCCTGGCATAAAGACCTGATCAGTGGCAAAAGGTCCTTCTTCACTCTGCAAAGAAGACACGATAGACATTTTAAGTCAACAAACAAGGAACAAAGTGTATTTTCAACTTAAGCGTCATTTAAACTTCACTTTATGAAGAAAATTAGTTTCATAAAACTTTTTGTTTTCCTGTCCTCTAATTCGATTGGTCAACTGTAGAACTCACATTGATGACTCGAACTTGCCAACAACTTTTCCTAAAATGCGACAGCTGGCCAGACGTGCTGGGACAGACTGGGAGAGCTGATGTTTTGACAATAGAGGACTCAGAATCTGTGCATAAACCAACCACAGCAAACGTAAATTTACAGCTGATTCTTAAGACATATCCAATATGTTTAGAAATGATATGCAGGAGAAATAATGCAGCTGTCATTACCTCTTGCCTGATAGTCTCTTTTGGTAAAGCATCGATTGCTGACAGCAACGTCTCCAACCATGCATTGCTGACCACTATTAAAAATAAAGATAAAGTATCTCTATGGGTCTATAATGTGCAGAAAGGATGTTCACATGATGTTCACTCTGGCCTACCCTACCATTGAAATGTTTGTGGTCAGTAAGTATTTTTCATGTTTTTTAAAGCAGTTTCTTATGCTCACTGAAGTTTCATTATTTGAGCATAAATAAAGACTATTATTACAATTTAAAATAATGATATCATCTTTTGTAACATTATAAAATGTATTTTATTTTTAAGTCTTACTGACTCCAAAAAGAAAGTATTCAAGTGTGCTATTAGTATAATATACAAGTATTTTAATGTAAAATACTTTCAAAAATTGTGCTATCAGTATAGCCATAAGTTCACTTGTAGTATAGTTGCAGTACAAACAAAAAGCTTTGTAGTAAACTAGTTGTGTACTCAAGAGTTTACTACTGTTACGCTTAAAGTACACTTAATACTTTTATACACTAAAAAGTGGGTCAATGCAGTCCAAAATAGTATTGAACCAGTACACTTACACGTATACTTTCAGTACACTGATATAAGTATACTTATTACATAAAGTACTTAAAGGATACTTATTTTTTGTAAAGTTTGAAACTGTAGTTTACGCTAAATTATCTTCCAATCACAAATTATAAGGACTAACACATTTCAAAGAGGATGTTGAAAAAAATCCAAAAATAATCAAATGTACAGTATATACTTGATACAGGATTTTTACAAGCTTTTTTAAAGAATGGCAACCTGTGTCCCTGTGGTCGAGATTTAGGAGAACTATCTGCAAGATTGAGTGGGTGTGCGTCTGGATGAGGACAATGTCATCTTGGAGGATGGTCAGGAAAGATCCTGCGGCGGCAAGCTGCATATCCGCCCCAGCTACATGAAGAACTTCCTATTGGGGTAGAAGAGGGATCACTGTATGGTCATTCACCATTCGGCACATATCAAAAAGTCATAGAAGGACCTAAAAACCAAAAGGCAATAAAAGAAACATGTTTTGGCCTACCCTGACTTTTGGCACCACCCTGCGGAAGGTCTCTGCTGGATTCTGGCGCACCAGGATTGGCAGGTTGATGATCACACTGGCTCGTTGGACATCCTCACCAGAACTGAACAACATAGAAATATGGCTGATGATATAAATAACAACAAAAGATGACCTAAAGCTCCAAGTTCACATACCATAACAAAAGATAAAATGGTTGTAGTTCTACTGTATAACAGGATATTTTCTGACATTTACTTTATTTACTACATATATATTTATTTAAAATATAGAAAGCAAAGTCCAGAGATTCCAGTCTTGATGCCCAATTGCTTAGCTTCTTTTATTCAACTGGATCATGGGCGGGATTCACAAAAACCTTTTAAGAAGAGATATACCAAGAAATTCGTAAGAATGTTGCTAACCGCAATTCTTGTGAAAAGTGATTCATTTTTTTGTTTGTTTTCTTAAAGTTCTAGTTCTGCAAAAATGGAAATCTGTCATTTACTCATTCTAGATTCTAAATGACATCATTTAATGCCCTTCTAAACCCGTAACACTTCAAAACACACATTTTACCTGAGATGTTTCTGTCTCATTGTATTGCATTCTAATGAAATACTCCAATTTCGGCTCATATAGGTAACTTCATTTGTCAAATTAAAATTGTGGCAGTGCTGTTTTACTTTGGTCTAAACAATCATGTTAAAAATAAATTGGAGTGAGTTGAAAGTTTATGATGAACGTTAATCTGTGACACTTGTTGCACATTGTAGTAAGCTAGCCAACATAAGTTGTTTTATTACTTAAAGTCACAATTATGTAAGATTTTTGGTTTCAAATATCAAAAAAATCTTACATAATTGTGCCTTTAAGTAATAAAAGAACTTACGCTGGCTTTTTTCACTAGTTTTATTGTATGTATATGAGCATTCTTTGAACTAGTTCACACTCAATTGCATTTGTTCAGGAAGCACTTCTTTTCTACAGTAGCAAATGATGCTCTGAGTTGCATGCTTGCCATCTGTTGATCACAATGTCTCTGATGTGAAACCAAAGCACTTTTTATATGTTGCTTTGCAATGGAGTGTCTGCTAAATGCCTTCTATGTAAATGCTTTAAATGCCAGTGAACTACTCCTGTGCCCAACATTGAAGCTGCACTGCATGATAAAACTTATGATTTCTCCTTGTAGCTCCATTATCTTGTCTCTAGGAGACAGATGGTTTCCCTTATCACCTCAATGTCTATATGAGTGCCTATGTCTATGTCTCGTCTGCATTCACAAACAATAACCAGCAGCCAATACGAAGAGCTTCTTTAAAGTTTATTAAGTTGGCTTGAGAAAGCCAACTTAGTGATATTGTATCTAAACTTATTATTATTATTAAGTTGGCTTGAGAAAGCCAACTTAGTGATATTGTATCTAAACTTATTATTATTATTAAGTTGGCTTGAGAAAGCCAACTTAGTGATATTGTATCTAAACTTATTATTATTATTATTATTAAGTTGGCTTGAGAAAGCCAACTTAGTGATATTGTATCTAAACTTATTATTATTATTATTATTATTATTCTTCTTACCTAAAATTCTCAATGCATCTCCTCCTAGAGCTTTAAAGCTACAACCACTAAACTCTGCTCAGACTTCAGACCTGTTCTGACTTGAGTTGCTATCCCTTTTCAGACTGATCAGACTTATGATTTTTGATAAAACTGAAGATTAAAGTCATAAAATCTCCATAGACTTTCACTAATGAAGTGAAAACTGAATTTTAGATAGAGCGTCCACTCCATCTGTTGGTAACATCACAACATTACACCTGATATATAATACATTTCAATACAGTATGTGTGAACATGTCCATTCCAATGGGCATGCATTTTATTTTTTTAAATCCTGAAAAAAACTTGCAGGTCTACAATCGATTTTTTACTTTAATTAGTAAGTTAAATCTCTCTATTTTACATACATAATATCACAAAATTACACCCCTGTCAGTGAGAGCACTGAAGTTTGAACGAATCAGAGCGCTGCAATTCAAAGCCTCAAAGCTTTTCAAAGACGCCATTACTGCTGGAGAGAGAGATCATAATCTCCTAAAATAGATTTATGTGAGAGAGTTTATGATCAAACGGAAATTGTTTCCGATTATCAAGTAACCGCTGCAGCGTGTTTCCTTGAAGATTTATGCACTTATATGGCCAAATTCTGACTCTCATTCGTCTTTACTCGGCAACGGAGTACATTACTATGGGGAAGGTAAGTGAAGTTTAAACGCGCGTCCTCCTGGACTCGCGCCAACGCATAACCGTCTAAGCACCTAAGTTTATTTATAGCGCTCATTTATGTACTTTATTGCCGAATTCTGACTCTCGCTCGTGTGTTCATGGGGAAGACACATGTAAAAAGGCTTCCCTGAGCAGCGCGCGCGCTGACTCTCTTCAAATGCAGCGTCTAACAGTCAAAGTTATTTATAACTAATTCTTGAGTATATAGTTACATTGTGTTAATTCTTTTATCTGCTTTTAACTAAAGTCTGACTCCTGTTCTCGAGTTCAAACGCGCTTCCTGAGCAGATTCGCTGATAGATCGATGTTTTGTGAACACTTAAACAATAAATGAAATAAGGTATTTAAAAGGATGCAAAAACGATGGCAGATCGATTCAAACTGTAAACTGCTTGAGATAAAAAAAAACTGCATTACTCTGCTGCATTACTTGAGCAGGAATTATTTAAAAAATACTAATATTTAAGTTATTTTGTTTCCCATGGAGGAAGGCTTTATACAAATATTACATTGCGTTGATTCCTTTATCTGCTATAATTGCCGTGTTGAACTGAAGTCTGACATGGCAGATCGAGTCAATCTGAAAACTGTTTGAGATTAGAAAAAACTGCATTACTCTCCTCATTGTACTTTAGCAGGAATTATTTAAGAAATACTAATATTTAAGTTATTTTATTTCACATGAAGAAAGGCTTTATACACACACACACACACACACACATATATACATATACATATACATATACACACACATATACATATACACACCTATCTATACACACATTTATATAGTAAATAAATGTATAAAGGGCTCCATATATATGCAGTGGAACGGCAGTCTGTTTAGAAAGTGGTAAGACTATATTAATAATGCTTAATTACATCTTTAAAATAGAAATAAAACAAAGTATTCACATTAGTGAAAACTGACCGTTAAAAGCCAAGGTTGTAATTAAACCGTAAACATTTTTATAAACTAATTGCAATTTTCAACACTTTGGGGATCAAAAAGCATTGTTATTTATTTTTTGGTATTTCGTTACAACACCGATGATCCCTCATGATGAAAAAACTCCATGTATGTTCCCTAGATGCCATTTTGTGCACTAACCAAGTATTGCAACACTTCTGTAATCAATTAATTATTTACTCATGTTTATTACCAATGTAAATGTTGTTTATTTTAGATTTATATTTAATATTCATTATTATTCTTTGATATTTCAGACCACTCACTGTTCAGCTGAATCATCAATAACCTCCAGTCTCTGCGTCAACTGACTCTTGTGTTCTTTAAAACATTAAATCTCACTAGTGACTTGTTAAATAACATTCATTCTCGTCAGTGACATGTTAACTCATGTTAAATCTCACAAGCGACCTACGAATTAACAAATCTCACTAGCGAGATGTTAGTTCACACTAAATGTCAATAGCGTCTTGTTAATTAACGTTAAATCTTGCTAGCAACATGCTAGATCACGCAAATTCTCACTAGTGACATGCTAGATCATGCTAAATCTTGATAGCAACTTGTTAATTAACAATAAATCTTGCTACCAATATGCTAATTCAGCGAATTCTTGCCAGCAACATGCTTATTTATGTTAAATGTTGCTAATGACTTCGGAATTCATTCTAAATCTTGCTAGCAACAAGATAATTAACATTAAATCTTGCTAGCAAAATTGATCATCAATTGATTAAAGATTAAATTATGATCAAAGAACATAACGACACCTTAGTAACTGCCTAGAAACAACGCAAGGCAATAACTAACAAGTGTATATATGCTCAAGATCTAATTCTTTCCATCTATCTATCTGTAAACTTAAACAACTTTTTAAGCTTTTACAAATAAATTTAACTTTCAGGATAGGCTTTCTCAAGCCAACTGAAGTTTATATCATAAACTTCCTCTATCTAGTTATTATTATTATTCTTCTTACCTAAAATTCTCAATGCATCTCCTCCTAGAGCTTTAAAGCTACAACCACTAAACTCTGCTCAGACTTCAGACCTGTTCTGACTTGAGTTGCTATCCCTTTTCAGACTGATCAGACTTATGATTTTTGATAAAACTGAAGATTAAAGTCATAAAATCTCCATAGACTTTCACTAATGAAGTGAAAACTGAATTTTAGATAGAGCGTCCACTCCATCTGTTGGTAACATCACAACATTACACCTGATATATAATACATTTCAATACAGTATGTGTGAACATGTCCATTCCAATGGGCATGCATTTTATTTTTTTAAATCCTGAAAAAAAACTTGCAGGTCTACAATCGATTTTTTACTTTAATTAGTAAGTTAAATCTCTCTATTTTACATACATAATATCACAAAATTACACCCCTGTCAGTGAGAGCACTGAAGTTTGAACGAATCAGAGCGCTGCAATTCAAAGCCTCAAAGCTTTTCAAAGACGCCATTACTGCTGGAGAGAGAGATCATAATCTCCTAAAATAGATTTATGTGAGAGAGTTTATGATCAAACGGAAATTGTTTCCGATTATCAAGTAACCGCTGCAGCGTGTTTCCTTGAAGATTTATGCACTTATATGGCCAAATTCTGACTCTCATTCGTCTTTACTCGGCAACGGAGTACATTACTATGGGAAAGGTAAGTGAAGTTTAAACGCGCGTCCTCCTGGACTCGCGCCAAAGCATAACCGTCTAATCGCCTAAGTTTATTTATAGCGCTCATTTATGTACTTTATTGCCGAATTCTTACTCTCGCTCGTGTTTGCATGGGGAAGGCAGATACATGTAAAATGCTTCCCTGAGCAGCGCGCGCGCTGACTCTCTTCAAATGCAGCGTCTAACAGTCAAAGTTATTTATAACTAATTCTTGAGTATATAGTTACATTGTGTTAATTCTTTTATCGGCTTTTAACTAAAGTCTGACTCCTGTTCTCGAGTTCAAACGCGCTTCCTGAGCAGATTCGCTGATAGATCGATGTTTTGTGAACACTTAAACAATAAATGAAATAAGGTATTTAAAAGGATGCAAAAACGATGGCAGATCGCTTCAAACTGTAAACTGCTTGAGTTAAAAAACTGCATTACTCTGCTGCATTACATGATCAGGAATTATTTTAAAAATACTAATATTTAAGTTATTTTGTTTCCCATGGAGGAAGGCTTTATACAAATATTACATTGCGTTGATTCCTTTATCTGCTATAATTGCCGTGTTGAACTGAAGTCTGACATGGCAGATCGATTCAATCTGAAAACTGCTTGAGATTAGAAAAAACAGCATTACTCTCCTCATTGTAATTGTGCAGGAATGATTTAAGAAATACTAATATTTAAGTTATTTTATTTCACATGAAGAAAGGCTTTATACACACACACACACATATATATACACATACATATCTATCTATCTATACACACATTTATATAGTAAATAAATGTATAAAGGGCTCCATGTACATGTAGTGTAACTGCAGTCTGTTTTAAAAGTGGCAAGACTATATTAATAATGCTTAATTGCATCTTTAAAATAGAAATAAAACAAAGTATTATTCACATTAGTGAAAACTGACCGTTAAAAGCCAAGGATGTAATTAAACCGTAAACATTTTTATAAACTAATTGCAATTTTCCAACACTTTGGGGATCAAAAAGCATTGTTATTTATTTTTTGGTATTTCGTTACAACACCGATGATCCCTCTTGATGAAAAAACTCCATGTATGTTCCCTAGATGCCAATTTGTGCACTAACCAAGTATTGCAACACTTCTGTAATCAATTAATAATTTACTCCTGTTTATTACCAATGTAAATGTTGTTTATTTTAGATTTATATTTAATATTCATTATTATTCTTTGATATTTCAGACCACTCACTGTTCAGCTGAATCATCAATAACCTCCAGTCTCTGCGTCAACTGACTCTTGTGTTCTTTAAAACATTAAATCTCACTAGTGACTTGTTAAATAACATTCATTCTCGTCAGTGACATGTTAACTCATGTTAAATCTCACAAGCGACCTACGAATTAACAAATCTCACTAGCGAGATGTTAGTTCACACTAAATGTCAATAGCGTCTTGTTAATTAACGTTAAATCTTGCTAGCAACATGCTAGATCACGCAAATTCTCACTAGTGACATGCTAGATCATGCTAAATCTTGATAGCAACTTGTTAATTAACAATAAATCTTGCTACCAATATGCTAATTCAGCGAATTCTTGCCAGCAACATGCTTATTTATGTTAAATGTTGCTAATGACTTCGGAATTCATTCTAAATCTTGCTAGCAACAAGATAATTAACATTAAATCTTGCTAGCAAAATTGATCATCAATTGATTAAAGATTAAATTATGATCAAAGAACATAACGACACCTTAGTAACTGCCTAGAAACAACGCAAGGCAATAACTAACAAGTGTATATATGCTCAAGATCTAATTCTTTCCATCTATCTATCTGTAAACTTAAACAACTTTTTAAGCTTTTACAAATAAATTTAACTTTCAGGATAGGCTTTCTCAAGCCAACTGAAGTTTATATCATAAACTTCCTCTATCTAGTTAAGTTGGCTTGAGAAAGCCAACTTAGTGATATTGTATCTAAACTTATTATTATTATTATTATTATTCTTACCTAAAATTCTAAAAGCATCTCCTCCTAGAGCTTTAAAGCTACAACCACTAAACTCTGCTCAGACTTCAGACCTGTTCTGACTTGAGTTGCTATCCCTTTTCAGACTGATCAGACTTATGATTTTTGATAAAACTGAAGATTAAAGTCATAAAATCTCCATAGACTTTCACTAATGAAGTGAAAACTGAATTTTAGATAGAGCGTCCACTCCATCTGTTGGTAACATCACAACATTACACCTGATATATAATACATTTCAATACAGTATGTGTGAACATGTCCATTCCAATGGGCATGCATTTTTTTTTTTTAAATCCTGAAAAAAAACTTGCAGGTCTACAATCGATTTTTTACTTTAATTAGTAAGTTAAATCTCTCTATTTTACATACATAATATCACAAAATTACACCCCTGTCAGTGAGAGCACTGACGTTTGAACGAATCAGAGCGCTGCAATTCAAAGCCTCAAAGCTTTTCAAAGACGCCATTACTGCTGGAGAGAGAGATCATAATCTCCTAAAATAGATTTATGTGAGAGAGTTTATGATCAAACGGAAATTGTTTCCGATTATCAAGTAACCGCTGCAGCGTGTTTGCTTGAAGATTTATGCACGTATATGGCCAAATTCTGACTCTCATTCGTCTTTACATGGCGACGGATTTTCGCTGTTGAGCACTATGATACTATAGGAAAGGTAAGTGAAGTTTAAACGCGCGTCCTCCTGGACTCGCGGCAACGCATAACCATCTAATCGCCTAAGTTTATTTATAGCGCTCATTTATGTACTTTATTGCCGAATTCTGACTCTCGCTCGTGAGTCAATATACATTGGAAAGGCTTCCCTGAGCAGCGCGCGCTGACTCTCTTCAAATGCAGCGTCTAACAGTCAAAGTTATTTATAACTAATTCTTGAGTATATAGTTACATTGTGTTAATTCTTTTATCTGCTTTTAACTAAAGTCTGACTACTGTTCTCGAGTTCAAACGCGCTTCCTGAGCAGATTCGCTGATAGATCGATGTTTTGTGAACACTTAAACAGTAAATGAAATAAGATTTTTAAAGGATGTAAAAAACATGGCAGATCGATTCAAACTGTAAACTGCTTGAGATTCAAAAAAACTGCATTACTCTGCTGCATTACTTGAGCAGGAATTATTTTTAAAATACTAATAATTAAGTTATTTTGTTTCCCATGGAGGAAGGCTTTATACAAATATTACATTGCGTTGATTCCTTTATCTGCTATAATTGCCGTGTTGAACTGAAGTCTGACATGGCAGATCAATTCAATCTGAAAACTGTTTGAGATTAGAAAAAACTGCATTACTTTCCCCATTGTACTTGGCAGGAATGATTTAAAAAATACTAATATTTAAGTTATTTTAACTGGAAGAAACACTTTATATATACATATATCTCCTTCAGACCAGAATTAGGTTCCAGGTTTCTGGAAAAAAAAAATAATAATAATAATATCCCATTAAATTAGGCATCTATTAATGAGTAAGAAAAAAAAATCATAACTCCTTCATAGCAATTTTTGTTGTCAATTGCAGTGGACATTTGGTCTTAACAGCTATGAATATCAAACTAATATAAACCAATATAAAAAAAAAAAATTAACATAAAAAAATCCCAAGGTCAAGAACTTGAACAATATAACATTTCAACTTTAATTTTGAGGTTTTTGTTTTACAAATTGCACATTTAATAAAATAAACCTCTAATAGAAAATGCATTAGAGTCAGTGCAGTCACTTTACACACACACATTTCCTGTGTGTATCTTTCAAGGTATTCCCCAGTGGCACAGAGCAGTAGTGCACTTTGCACTAATCACATTAAATAAATAATTGTATATTCTGCATATGACATTTTCTCAAATTTTCTTCTTAAAATTTGACATATTTTAGAATGAGATTTGAATTTTGACTAATTATTACCCTACTGGCCATAACAGCAAATAGCATTATGATACCACATGAAGACATCTGTACAATACCTGTACACATTTTTGGGGGGGTATTGTATTTATTAGGTCCTACATATCTCAAATAGCAAGAAAAATTACAAAACGCACATCAGGCAAACTTGTGGGACTCAAGAGGATATATAATAAATTTCAATCAGCATGTGCATTGAGTAGCAGTCATTGGAACCCAATGTCCATTGCAATGGATATGCATTTTTTTTTAAATCCTGAAAAAAGACTTTTTTAACTTTAATTAGTAAGTTAAATCTCTCTATTTTACATACTAACTATGAAATACTGGCAAAAATATCAAAGATTGCAAATATAACTGTAGAAAATGCTGCTTACTTCTGTGTGTGGGAAACAGCGCCACTCACTGACCAACTGAATCATCAGTAATCTCCAAATAAATCTTGTTAGCGACAAACTCTCAAAACTTTTCAAGCTTGAAGCTTTTACAACTAATTTAAACTTTCAGGCTAGGCTTTCTCAAGCCAACTGAAGTTTATATCATAAACTTCCTCTATCTAGTTAAGTTGGCTTGAGAAAGCCAACTTAGTGATATTGTATCTAAACTTATTATTATTATTATTATTCTTCTTACCTAAAATTCTCAATGCATCTCCTCCTAGAGCTTTAAAGCTACAACCACTAAACTCTGCTCAGACTTCAGACCTGTTCTGACTTGAGTTGCTATCCCTTTTCAGACTGATCAGACTTATGATTTTTGATAAAACTGAAGATTAAAGTCATAAAATCTCCATAGACTTTCACTAATGAAGTGAAAACTGAATTTTAGATAGAGCGTCCACTCCATCTGTTGGTAACATCACAACATTACACCTGATATATAATACATTTCAATACAGTATGTGTGAACATGTCCATTCCAATGGGCATGCATTTTATTTTTTTAAATCCTGAAAAAAAACTTGCAGGTCTACAATCGATTTTTTACTTTAATTAGTAAGTTAAATCTCTCTATTTTACATACATAATATCACAAAATTACACCCCTGTCAGTGAGAGCACTGAAGTTTGAACGAATCAGAGCGCTGCAATTCAAAGCCTCAAAGCTTTTCAAAGCCGCCATTACTGCTGGAGAGAGAGATCATAATCTCCTAAAATAGATTTATGTGAGAGAGTTTATGATCAAACGGAAATTGTTTCCGATTATCAAGTAACCGCTGCAGCGTGTTTCCTTGAAGATTTATGCACTTATATGGCCAAATTCTGACTCTCATTCGTCTTTACTCGGCAACGGAGTACATTACTATGGGAAAGGTAAGTGAAGTTTAAACGCGCGTCCTCCTGGACTCGCGCCAAAGCATAACCGTCTAATCGCCTAAGTTTATTTATAGCGCTCATTTATGTACTTTATTGCCGAATTCTGACTCTCGCTCGTGTTTGCATGGGGAAGGCAGATACATGTAAAATGCTTCCCTGAGCAGCGCGCGCTGACTCTCTTCAAATGCAGCGTCTAACAGTCAAAGTTATTTATAACTAATTCTTGAGTATATAGTTACATTGTGTTAATTCTTTTATCGGCTTTTAACTAAAGTCTGACTCCTGTTCTCGAGTTCAAACGCGCTTCCTGAGCAGATTCGCTGATAGATCGATGTTTTGTGAACACTTAAACAATAAATGAAATAAGGTATTTAAAAGGATGCAAAAACGATGGCAGATCGCTTCAAACTGTAAACTGCTTGAGTTAAAAAACTGCATTACTCTGCTGCATTACATGATCAGGAATTATTTTAAAAATACTAATATTTAAGTTATTTTGTTTCCCATGGAGGAAGGCTTTATACAAATATTACATTGCGTTGATTCCTTTATCTGCTATAATTGCCGTGTTGAACTGAAGTCTGACATGGCAGATCGATTCAATCTGAAAACTGCTTGAGATTAGAAAAAACAGCATTACTATCCCCATTGTAATTGTGCAGGAATGATTTAAGAAATACTAATATTTAAGTTATTTTATTTCACATGAAGAAAGGCTTTATACACACACACACACATATATACATATATATACACATACATATCTATCTATCTATACACACATTTATATAGTAAATAAATGTATAAAGGGCTCCATGTACATGTAGTGTAACTGCAGTCTGTTTTAAAAGTGGCAAGACTATATTAATAATGCTTAATTGCATCTTTAAAATAGAAATAAAACAAAGTATTATTCACATTAGTGAAAACTGACCGTTAAAAGCCAAGGATGTAATTAAACCGTAAACATTTTTATAAACTAATTGCAATTTTCCAACACTTTGGGGATCAAAAAGCATTGTTATTTATTTTTTGGTATTTCGTTACAACACCGATGATCCCTCTTGATGAAAAAACTCCATGCATGTTCCCTAGATGCCAATTTGTGCACTAACCAAGTATTGCAACACTTCTGTAATCAATTAATAATTTACTCCTGTTTATTACCAATGTAAATGTTGTTTATTTTAGATTTATATTTAATATTCATTATTATTCTTTGATATTTCAGACCACTCACTGTTCAGCTGAATCATCAATAACCTCCAGTCTCTGCGTCAACTGACTCTTGTGTTCTTTAAAACATTAAATCTCACTAGTGACTTGTTAAATAACATTCATTCTCGTCAGTGACATGTTAACTCATGTTAAATCTCACAAGCGACCTACGAATTAACAAATCTCACTAGCGACATGTTAGTTCACACTAAATGTCAATAGCGTCTTGTTAATTAACGTTAAATCTTGCTAGCAACATGCTAGATCACGCAAATTCTCACTAGTGACATGCTAGATCATGCTAAATCTTGATAGCAACTTGTTAATTAACAATAAATCTTGCTACCAATATGCTAATTCAGCGAATTCTTGCCAGCAACATGCTTATTTATGTTAAATGTTGCTAATGACTTCGGAATTCATACTAAATCTTGCTAGCAACAAGATAATTAACATTAAATCTTGCTAGCAAAATTGATCATCAATTGATTAAAGATTAAATTATGATCAAAGAACATAACGACACCTTAGTAACTGCCTAGAAACAACGCAAAGCAATAACTAACAAGTGTATATATGCTCAAGATCTAATTCTTTCCATCTATCTATCTGTAAAAAATCTCCATAGACTTTCACTAATGAAGTGAAAACTGAATTTTAGATAGAGCGTCCACTCCATCTGTTGGTGACATAACAACATTACACCTGATATATAATACATTTCAATACAGTATGTGTGAACATGTCCATTCCAATGGGCATGCATTTTTTTTTTAAATCCTGAAAAAAAACTTGCAGGTCTACAATCGATTTTTTACTTTAATTAGTAAGTTAAATCTTTCTATTTTACATACATGATATCACAAAATTGCACCCCTGTCAGTGAGAGCACTGAAGTTTGAACGAATCAGAGCGCTGCAATTCAAAGTCTCAAAGCTTTTCAAAGCTGCCATTATTGCTGGAGAGAGAGATCATAATCTCCTAAAATAGATTTATGTGAGAGAGTTTATGATCAAACGGAAATTGTTTCCGATTATCAAGTAACCACTGCAATGTGTTTGCTTGAAGATTTATGCACTTATATGGCCAAATTGTGACTCTCATTCGTGTTTACTCGGTGAAGGTTTTCCCCCCGCTGAGTAGATTACTATGGGAACGGCAACTCTCAATGAAGTTCAAACGCGCGTCCTCGCGCACTCGCGTCAGTTTATTTATAACTTATGCCTGAGTAAATATTACATTGCCTTGATTCCTTTATCTGCTATAATTGCCGTGTTGAACTGAAGTCTGACATGGCAGATCGATTCAATCTGAAAACTGCTTGAGATTAGAAAAAACAGCATTACCATCCCCATTGTAATTGTGCAGGAATGATTTAAGAAATACTAATATTTAAGTTATTTTATTTCACATGAAGAAAGGCTTTATACACACACACACACACACACACACACACACACACACATATATACATATATATATATACACATACATATCTATACACACATTTATATAGTAAATGTATAAAGGGCTCCATATATATGCAGTGGAACTGCAGTCTGTTTAGAAAGTGGTAAGACTATATTAATAATGCTTAATTACATCTTTAAAATAGAAATAAAACAAAGTATTATTCACATTAGTGAAAACTGACCGTTAAAAGCCAAGGATGTAATTAAACCTTAAACATTTTTATAAACTAATTGCAATTTTCAACACTTTGGGGATCAAAAAGCATTGTTATTTATTTTTTGGTATTTCGTTACAACACCGATGATCCCTCATGATGAAAAAACTCCATGTATGTTCCCTAGATGCCAATTTGTGCACTAACCAAGTATTGCAACACTTCTGTAATCAATTAATAATTTACTCATGTTTATTACCAATGTAAATGTTGTTTATTTTAGATTTATATTTAATATTCATTATTATTCTTTGATATTTCAGACCACTCACTGTTCAGCTAAATCATCAATAACCTCCAGTCTCTGCGTCAACTGACTCTTGTGTTCTTTAAAACATTAAATCTCACTAGTGACTTGTTAAATAACATTCATTCTCGTCAGTGACATGTTAACTCATGTTAAATCTCACAAGCGACCTACGAATTAACAAATCTCACTAGCGACATGTTAGTTCACACTAAATGTCAATAGCGTCTTGTTAATTAACGTTAAATCTTGCTAGCAACATGCTAGATCACGCAAATTCTCACTAGTGACATGCTAGATCATGCTAAATCTTGATAGCAACTTGTTAATTAACAATAAATCTTGCTACCAATATGCTAATTCAGCGAATTCTTGCCAGCAACATGCTTATTTATGTTAAATGTTGCTAATGACTTCGGAATTCATACTAAATCTTGCTATCAACAAGATAATTAACATTAAATCTTGCTAGCAAAATTGATCATCAATTGATTAAAGATTAAATTATGATCAAAGAACATAACGACACCTTAGTAACTGCCTAGAAACAACGCAAAGCAATAACTAACAAGTGTATATATGCTCAAGATCTAATTCTTTCCATCTATCTATCTGTAAACTTAAACAACTTTTTAAGCTTTTACAAATAAATTTAACTTTCACGATAGGCTTTCTCAAGCCAACTGAAGTTTATATCATAAACTTCCTCTATCTAGTTATTATTATTATTCTTACCTAAAATTCTAAAAGCATCTCCTCCTAGAGCTTTAAAGCTACAACCACTAAACTCTGCTCAGACTTCAGACCTGTTCTGACTTGAGTTGCTATCCCTTTTCAGACTGATCAGACTTATGATTTTTGATAAAACTGAAGATTAAAGTCATAAAATCTCCATAGACCAGGGGTGGGCAAACTACGGCCCGCGGGCCACATCCGGCCCGTTGGGCTTTTTAATCCGGCCCGCCGAACTTGCCGAACCTATATTAAACCTTCATTTTACATTTCCCTGTAATGTCAATTTGTCGCGGCTGCAAGCGGCAGTGGCGCTGAAAGTGTGGTGGAGAGTAGGCGTGTGTCGCAAACCCCTCTACACCCCCCTTTATGTCGTTAATTCCGTGCTAAAAAGGAACGAGCGCAAGAGCTACACGCGTAAATACGGGTACCCGCGAGCTCATTATAATCACTCGCGCGCGCGTGACATCTAATCTGCGCACGCGCGAACATTCGCCCGCTCGCGCGAGCATTTTTATTTTTGTCAGTCGTGGGCGGAGCTTGCTCTTGTAACATCAAATGTCATTGGTTAGTTCCCTTTTTTCCAGAGGTCAGTTGTGATTGGACGCCTGTGATTGTCAATCTAGAGCTGAGGCTCATATGATTCAGTCACATTACATTATGGTTTTTCTGTCGATTAAATTGTATTAATATTGTTTTATTGTAATTTCACGCGTCCCAGTCGAGTGATTTAAGACCAAACTATACTTTATACAAGTTTTCTAGGATTTTTTTATAAGTAAATGCACAGGTACGACCTTCTGAAAAGAAGTTGTATGCTGTCAACGTTATGTTGTTATTTGCTGCATTCAAGAACATGACCTGCAAATACAAGAGGAAATATAATGTACGTTAGAATAAAATGTACATGACACTTAGAGCTCAAACACCAGTTTTGAAGTCAATAAATATTTTAAATTGAGGGAAGTATATCCTGCCTTTGCTCTGGTCATGTCCCTATATATATTTCCCTCAGTTATTTTCATGCTTCTGTTGTCATATTTTATCTTTCATTCAATAAAACAGTATGTATTTAGTGTTCCTTCATCAGGGCTCAGAAGAACAAACACAGTAGTGTTTTTCAGGTAGAACCAGCAATTACTCTCAGCTAATTTGATTAAAATAATCAAATGTAAAATAGCTTTGAATTGTCTTCACTATATATTAAAAATATCTGAATTTATTAAAGTTACAAAAGTCAAGAGCAGTGAGTTATTTTTATTGTTTTTTATTTTAGTTTTTTCTGTTTTCCGCTCATGGATGTAATTTACGCGCACACAAACATCAGTTTTGCGCTCGTATATTAAAGTCATGGATTTGCCCCAAACCAACCACCCCCCCCCCCCCCCCCCCCCCCCGTCAACAATCCCGGCCCCTCTGTCAATTTTAAGAAACCAATGTGGCCCGCGAGACAAATAGTTTGCCCACCCCTGCCATAGACTTTCACTAATGAAGTGAAAACTGAATTTTAGATAGAGCGTCCACTCCATCTGTTGGTAACATCACAACATTACACCTGATATATAATACATTTCAATACAGTATGTGTGAACATGTCCATTCCAATGGGCATGCATTTTATTTTTTTAAATCCTGAAAAAAAACTTGCAGGTCTACAATCGATTTTTTACTTTAATTAGTAAGTTAAATCTCTCTATTTTACATACATAATATCACAAAATTACACCCCTGTCAGTGAGAACACTGAAGTTTGAACGAATCAGAGCGCTGCAATTCAAAGCCTCAAAGCTTTTCAAAGACGCCATTACTGCTGGAGAGAGAGATCATAATCTCCTAAAATAGATTTATGTGAGAGAGTTTATGATCAAACGGAAATTGTTTCCGATTATCAAGTAACCGCTGCAGCGTGTTTCCTTGAAGATTTATGTACTTATATGGCCAAATTCTGACTCTCATTCGTCTTTACATGGCGACGGATTTTCGCTGTTGAGCACTATGATACTATAGGGAAGGTAAGTGAAGTTTAAACGCGCGTCCTCCTGGACTCGCGCCAACGCATAACCGTCTAAGCGCCTACGTTTATTTATAGCGCTCATTTATGTACTTTATTGCCGAATTCTGACTCTCGCTCGTGTTTTCATGGGGAAGACACATGTAAAAGGCTTCCCTGAGCAGCGCGCGCTGACTCTCTTCAAATGCAGCGTCTAACAGTCAAAGTTATTTATAACTAATTCTTGAGTATATAGTTACATTGTGTTAATTCTTTTATCTGCTTTTAACTAAAGTCTGACTCCTGTTCTCAAGTTCAAACGCGCTTCCTGAGCAGATTCGCTGATAGATCGATGTTTTGTGAACACTTAAACAATAAATGAAATAAGGTATTTAAAAGGATGCAAAAACGATGGCAGATCGATTCAAACTGTAAACTGCTCGAGTTAAAAAAAACTGCATTACTCTGCTGCATTACATGAGCAGGAATTATTTTAAAAATACTAATATTTAAGTTATTTTGTTTCCCATGGAGGAAGGCTTTATACAAATATTACATTGCGTTGATTCCTTTATCTGCTATAATTGCCGTGTTGAACTGAAGTCTGACATGGCAGATCGAGTCAATCTGAAAACTGCTTGAGATTAGAAAAAACTGCATTACTCTCCTCATTGTACTTTAGCAGGAATTATTTTAAAAATACTAATATTTAAGTTTGTTTCCCATGAAGGAAGGATTTACATATACATCTAAAAAGTATGTATTAGAGGCTCCATATACGCGCGTCCTCCCGCATTCGCGCGTCCACGCCTAAGCGCCTACGTTTATTTATAGCGCCTAAATTTATTCACACACATACATGCATATCTATCTACATCTATATTGTAAATATAAAGGGCTCCATATACATGCAGTGTAACTGCTGTCTGTTTTGAAAGTGGTAAGACTACATAAATAATGCTTAATTACATCTTTAAAATAGAAATAAAACAAAGTATTATTCACAGTATCACAGTACCATATATATATATATATATATATATATATATATATATACACACACACACATACACATCTATTTAGTATATATAAAAGGCTACATATAGTGTAACTGTGGTGTAACTGCAGTCTCTTTTGAAAGTGATTAGCCTATATTAATAATGCTTAATTACAGCTTTAAAATAGAAATAAAACAAAGTATTATTCACAGTATCATATATATATACACACACACACACACACACCTCTATACATATTTTATATATATATATATATATATATATATATATATATATATATATATATATATACACATACACATCTATTTAGTATATATAAAAGGCTACATATACATGCAGTGTAACTGCAGTCTCTTTTGAAAGTGATTAGCCTATACTAATAATGCTTAATTACAGCTTTAAAATAGAAATTAAACAAAGTATTTTTCGCATTAGTGAAAACTGACCGTTAAAAGCCAAGGATGTAATTAAACCGTAAACATTTTTATAAACTAATTACAATTTTCCAACACTTTGGGGATCAAAAAGCATAATTATAACTTATTTTTAAGTTTAAACTCTCAAAACTTTTCAAGCTAATTAACGATAAATCTTGCTAACAATATGCTAATTCAGCAAATTCTTGCCAGCAACATGCTTATTTATGTTAAATGTTGCTAATGACTTCGGAATTCATACTAAATCTTGCTAGCAACAAGATAATTAACATTAAATCTTGCTAGCAAAATTGATCATCAATTGATTAAAGATTAAATTATGATCAAAGAACATAACGACACCTTAGTTACTGCCTAGAAACAACGCAAGGCAATAACTAACAAGAGTATATATGCTCAAGATCTAATTCTTTCCATCTATCCATCTGTAAACTTTCAAAACTTTTTAAGCTTTTACAAATAAATTTAACTTTCAGGCTAGGCTTTCTCAAGCCAACTGAAGTTTATATCATAAACTTCCTCTATCTAGTTTAAAATAGCTCTCTTTAAGGAACTTGAAAGGTGCATTAAATCATTTTACCCACTTAAGACATAGTTTAGAACAAGACATGAATATTTTTCAGAGAAATGATGTACAGTCATATGGGGTGTATGCTCCAACCATATCAGCAACTTGAAAAAAAAATCACGAAGGGATCACCCTCTCATAATAGTCACATGACCAGGGGATTCTAACATTTCAAATTGCGCTAATAAACTTTTGGACTAATACATGTCAGTAAGTTCAAGCATATGTGCTGATTAGGAAGTCAAGAGAACACAACATAACTATGAACATAACCATTTTTATTGCACCGTCAATCTTCTTTTTAAACAATTTTGCCATTTTATTTTGGATGAAATGTGCGATTGATGTAGCCATAAAGGTGAAGGAAATGCCCACATGCTCTGATTATTTTTAGAACCATTGTGCTGCCATTGAAGCAAAACCCTCTGAAGCTTAGTGCAGCTGAACCTCCCAGACATACTCCTCTCTCTGAACACTCTCATGTCTATCCGTCTCTCATGTGTGCTGTTGTTCTAAATAATGAACTATAAACAGGTATTCATTACTTTTTCAGGGATAGGTTGTCCTCCTGTGTCCTTTGTTGGGAGAGGGTTATTTAATAACCAAGAAACAGGCTGATCTCCTGCCAAGTTTGTCTAAGAAGAGAGTAATGTGGTCATGCTTTGTGCACTCCTTGAATATGGTAATAATGTGCAGCACCTTAGCAATCCCTGTGTTTATACACTAAATGACAGAGGTACAATGCAGAGAGAGGAGCAGTTGGCATCTACAGGAGAATGAAAGAGATAACCAGATGCTGAATGGTTTGGAAACACAATCCCACCGCCGTGAGCCTAGAGTCTCTGTTTGCTCTGGCCAGGTCCTAGCTGGAAAGTGGTCAGAAAGTAAAAAGAGCTACGCTTGCATTTGTAATTAGATTTCCCTGGTGAGTGAATGATATCCAATGGCCTTAACCCAGAAGACCATTTAACTGAATTTAGAAGTTGCTTCATTGAGTTAATTGGGATCTCTACTATTTGTTTCTTCTCAAATTAATATAAAAATAGAATCAAATTAGATAAATGTTAATATACTCAATGAATCTGGTGAGGAATGTTTGAATTATCATTGAAAGCTCTGACTTCTGATCACAGACTTTGGCAAATCTGAATTCCTTATAAAAAGAAAATGTGAAAACCAAAAAGATTCCAAAAATGTCTCCATTTAATCTCTTTTGCTGTCTAGGAGAAACAATTGATATAATTATTATAATTTTCGTATGGGGAATAAATGACAAAATAGGTCTAGAAAGGCCTATTTTGGAAACACTTTACTTTGTGTTTAGAAACTATGAAAAGGAAACTGCAAAAAAAAATTCACATCACACCCTAGCTGAGCTCAAGTGTGTCTAGAGTTTCAACACATAGTTGGGAGAGAGCGAAAGAGCTCAAGAAGACGACACGATAGCAAAAAGTGACACACTGTTTAATCTCTCCCCCTCCAATAGAAATGAGTCTGCAGTTGATTGTTGAGCCAGCAGGACTGTAATGAAGTCTAAGCAAAGCCCACTTAGCAATTAGTTTATAACTGGCAGCCTCTCTAATCCTTCCAACCCCAACAGGGCCAATGATGATGCTGGGAAGAAAGTGAAGAGCACAGGCTGTGCAGTCTGTCTGTGAGCAAACATTTCATTCTCTACATTTCCAAAGTGACACTTTATTTTAATTGTGCACATCCTTCATTCCATAACACTCTTGAAGGAGTATCAATGTCTTGAAGATTGACCAATTAGTGTACACTACAAATATACAAAAAAATGGCTATTTTTAATGACCATAAATGCAGACAGTGCTTTGTAGAAAGCCTGACAGTGTACCAGCAGTGCTAACAGGGCCATGCTGACCAAACATTTGGAGTATACAATGCCCTAAGAGACTCCTTTAAAGAAACAAGTCCTGACAAAAACAACCAAACCCCTGCAGCCTCATCAGTACGACTCTCTGAAAGAGCAGTGACGCATGCAATGCTGCTCCTGACATCAGCACACCAGAATGAAAAAATCTCTCACTCACTGTACCTTAAAGCTGGTCAGCAGCATCTAAACTTCCACACTGAGTGTTTACCCATTACTCAAACTGTCAATGAAATGCACAATTCTAAAGTTTTAAGGGCCAGTCACACAGCGAAAACGCATAAATCACGCACGAATTACGCACAGATTTTCGTTTCTGCACAGAGCGTGCGTCGCATGCGTAATTCGTCGGTGGAACGAACGTGGACCGTCAGTGATTGTAAGTGGATGTGTGTTGAAGGCGGTTTGTGCGTGATTTTGAGTTTTGAACGGTTCAAAAATGTGTGCGTCGGTGTGCGTTATTCATGAGACGGCGTGCGTGGTTTATGCATCGAGTATGCGTGACTATTCGCGGGACACGCATAGGCCGTCAGTGCTTATGCGTCGGAACTGGTTCGAAACCGCGCACGTCCACGTCCGTCCACTGACGCCCCACCTTAATATCACGCATGAACCGCGCACGTATCACATTTATTCCACTGACATCCACTGATAATGTGTATACTGAAAGTGCTTGTACGTGGAACGTTCGCGAAGCGTGCGTGTTTGGACGCGCTCCGTCAGTGATTCATGCGTCGGGTGTGTGCGTCTGTGCGTGATTTGTGAGTGATTGGTGCGTGATCGGCTGTGTGACTGGCCCTTTATATACCGTAGTCATATTTTTTTGTATCATATAGACATTTGTAAATTACACCCAAGGATATGTGAACTTCAAATACATACAATATCAGGAGAATCACTGTTAAAAGTAACTAAAATTTCTTGTAAATGTTCACCTTTAGTTTAGAAATTCTGCTTGAGGGTGAAAATGTTCCCATGCAGACTTCACTCATGTTCAAGTTGGTCATGCAAATTCGCAACACTGACCAGACAGCTGCTTGGTTTAAAAGTGTGTTCTATGTGACAATGGATTTTTCTAGTCCACAACATTTTGCTGAAATATTGCTAATGTGACTGCATCTTAATGTTTAAAAATTTACTTTTATCAAAACTACAATGAAAATTAAATACAAAATTAAACTTGACGCTATTCAAGGCATTTATAATATAAGAACATTTTGTACGACTGTGAAATTAATAACAATATCATAACATTAGGCCTCATGTTAGCCTGACAGTTGACTCAGGAGTTACATAACATCAAGGTGGATTATTCAAGCTTTTAAATTACACTAGTCACAGAAGACAAACAACTAGACATTAAGTACATCAACTGTGTTGATAGGATTTTGGTTTATACGATACAAAATAAATATCCTAAAGTGTGCAAAATGCTAAAAACGCCTCACTAACATGGCACCACGTTTGTGTAACCATAATCTATGAGATGTCTGCACATCAGAAATACCATTCATCCATTTCTTAACAAGTGCTCTCTTTCCTGTCATCTTACAGATGCTCTGGCAGCCTGCTTTTACGTGCCAAATGACAGCGAACAGGGGCAATTAAATTGTTATCCGAACTAGTTTTCCACCCAAGGGAGTTGGGTTGTGGATAGACTCTCGTATTTAATTAGCACAGGCAAGGTGCAATATAGAGTTTTATAGGTTAAAGAGGGACAATATCAGATCTTCCAAAAAAGGGACATGTCTTGAGTTTTGGGTCAAAAGGCAAACATGAATGGGTTTTGGATATTTGGTCCAAAGGTTTTCTGCATAGAATGGAGGCGCACATGTAACCACATTACAGGTCAACTTCTATGTTCTAGTACCAAGTAGCCAATACATATATCATGAACTGAGGAACATAAACTAAATAGAGGCTGTTGGACTTTGACCAAGAAGTTGACTCCATAAATCAGAGGTAAAAAAAACTAAAAAAACAATGGTGCTAGACTGTTGACATGAAAAAAATGTCTATTTACTACGGATGAGCGAGTACAGCATTATCTGTATCTGTATCTGTTAACCATATGAATTATCTGTATCTGTACTCGGACTGGGTGGGGCCTAACCTGGAAGTGGGCGGGATTTAACCCGGAAGTGGTCGGGTTGTCTTGAAATGGGCATTTATTAAAAATAAAGGATTATTTTTAATCAAGCAATTGATATGGGTTGATCAGAAATTGTTATATTTATTGCTGATTAGAAAACTATTTATTTGACAGCATCAGCATTGAGCTTCAGATCAATGGTTTTGATCACTATCACAAACGAACTATATACAGAACAAGTTTTGCAACAAATACAACACATGCGGTTACAATTATGAAGAAATCATTATTTTTTGCATGAAGTCAAAAAACTGGTTAGAGCCAGCAGACAGTTAAAAAAAGAAAAGAAAAAAAAAATCTCCGACAGGCAGAGACTTGGGCACTAGTCGCATTCTGCCAAGCACCACGTCTGAACAAACCCCACGTTTACCAGAACTCTACTGGTTAATAAGTAAGTACTACAAACAAACCGAAATAAAAAACTAACTTGAAGCTGAAGAAAACCTAAATGTTAACAGAAAAGACCCGCAAACCTGAGTGACTGAGGGAGAGACAGAGAGAGAGAGCGGTTCTCTTCTCAGTGTTCTGTGTGTGCGAGGAGACCGGGACACAGCAAATCTGTATGTGTAGGGGAGGGCGCTGTGACTAGCCTATCACAGAACGCAGACACAGTCAGCTACCCAATGAAGATTTTTATTCAATCCGAGCACAGATATTGACTCGTATTACTCGTATAATACTCGTACTCGGCAAAAGTGCTTTATCCGTACCGGATACTCGTTTCAGCCAAGTATCCGGCTCAGCTCTACTTTTTACTAACTATATACTAACTGAGCATTCATGTAAATCGAAACAATAAAGATGTAGATAGCAAGGTCAAGGTCATATGTTTTACCCTCAGAGAATTCAGTGACAAATAGAAATTTAGTAGATTGTTAGATAAAAATGACTGTCAAAAGCATAAATGCAAATGTTCGAAAATATCAATGTCAAGATGAATATATATTTTCAAGGATCTCTAAACATGACCTATTTTAAAATAAGATGTGCCTGTATTCCCCTTTTGTGTGCGTTTATTTTCTTGTAAAGCTGATAAACAGGTATAAGAGCAACACAAACAGACAAATACAATCAGGTCACTAAAATGCCCTCCTCTCATATTAGTGTTCTGTAAATATCTTGGAACATTCTTAAAACTTTCTTGACTAAAATTTTACAAGATAAAGTTAACTCTAAATTCATAATATTGTAAGATCTAGATGGGTAAATCTGATCGGATTTTAACATTGTCTCCCCAGTAATCAGCACCAGATCCATTCAAATTTAATGATTAGATATCACTGCTAAACCTGCATTTGAGTGACAGTAACATGGAAATTTAAGAGTGGTGACTCCCCAAAGTCCTTCAAGATGAGCATGCAGTTAGCTAGTTCTGCCTAGATATCAATGAGAGACCATTCAAGGGATCCATTATTCATAAGACTAGTACAGGGGCGATGACACCACCTGCCCTGACCCACTGAGCTGGATGTTCTGTGCCAGTCAGCAAGCATTGAGAAGTTGTTGTGCGGTCAGCTTACCCAGGATAAACATTTGGCTAAACAGTTGTAGCCAACAATGCTGGCACGAGTAAACAGTTTCCAACCAAGTGAAAAGAAAGAGCGCTGAGCACAATTTATTGAACCAATCTAGCATCCAGACACTTGACTAATAATGCAAAACATGGTATAGTGAATAAACGGTCAGCCTTAGAGGACTCAGTTCTCTACCTGAGCATGAGATTATATGGCTCGAGAGGTTGCAAGTTTGAATCTTTCTCAAGTGATCACATTTTTATACTGGTTGTCAGTAAATGTGTATCAGTCAGTAATAGCAGTGACAATGTTTTCTTTCTAAATCACTGGGACAGAGACCAATGACTGAGACTAGAAAGATGGATAATATATAATGAACTTTAAAGTTGGTATGAAATTAAAATACTTGTAATGATCGTATTGTGGACAATTAATCTGGGCATTTAGTTATATTTTTTATTAAACCCCACGTCTTCAAATAAACTGCTGTATTCAGATCTGCCTCTATCCAATCAATATTGTTATACGGATGTATATCTTGGATGTATGGAAGACATTATTCTGTTACATCACATTGTTAAAACCATTTTAATTATGTAAAATGGTTAGGCTACGTAAAAGTGTAATCACACAGTAAGATAATCTAGCAATGCAAGGAACTTTATAAATTTCAAAACAAAAAAAAAAAAAAAAAATCAAACTACTCAAAAAAAATCAAACTACTGAAAAGATTTATTTTAGTACCAGTGCCACAAATGGGTCATATTTTACCTGAGAAGGTAGACTGCTCGCTCTATGTCATTCAGATCTTCATCCACAGTGAGCTTGTCAATCTCTTCTGCAGTCTGCAAATGGGGGGACACAAGATGACAACTTTAGAACCTGGCCATGCTATCTGTGCTTTATTAAACACAGTGCTTTAATAAAGAAGGAAACCAAAGTTATTAGCATAAAACGTTGAACATTTCCATAGCAAAAGCGAAAATTCACAAAAGTAGTGCATCTTAAATAAAGAATGGCCAGTAATTGGGCAAGATTCCATTACAGATGACTCAGCCAAATATATGAGGAGGCTGCAGGGAGGCAGGATGCGAGGCATGAGGGACTGCGTGGGAAGAGATAGTGTGGGGGACGGGAGCCATGTGTAGGTGCCTAGTCTATTACTTTAGGGCTCTCAGAGCCACGATGCTTTTCTTTGGAACCTCCCCATTAAAAAAAAGAAAGAAAGATAGATAAGGGACAGAAAACACCCGCCCCCTCTGTAGGCGTTGCATTATTCCCGCATACGTGATGCTGAGAGATGAGAGAGAGTATCCTTGCTTAACTTCACTGCTGTCAGGTACATGTTTGCACAGACGCACAACACGACGTTCACATAACAACACACTGCTACCGCTGTACAAGAAGGAATTCGCGGTGCTGATGGGAATAACGTTACGGTTTGAAGTGGAAATCCTCTATTCCGCAGTGGCGAGAACGAGGAGGCGAAGCAGTGATGCGGACAGCTGACAGAAACTGCGTCACTCAGCAGACTGAAGTGGGCAACCCCCGTCCTTCCCTAAGGATGCTAGTACAGTTACTACTTCAAATAAAGATAATAGAGTGTATGACGCGATAATGTCGAAAGGTCGTGGCGCGCGCAACAAAATAAGCGTGAATGTTTTCTATTTGAGTCTTTCCCTAAAGACATCATCTGCAGTGTCAAAAATCCCCCCGCTCTTTGACAGAAGTGTTGAATCATTACACGTCTCATTCGCACGGTACTGTGTGATAAGCAGCCAGGGATTATTATACGAAACCAATAGTTTAAAATGTAGTCATTTACAAACAGAAGACATTATACATACCTTGAGGCTCCTGCGTATGGGTCTCTCGATGAAAGTAAGGTCCTGCAGGTCATCTATCTCTCCAAACAAACTCGACTGACTCGGTGTCATTTTCCTGACAAACATCTGTCCTAAGTGTCTTCGTCAATGTATCAGACGCGGGTGTCAAAGTCCTGTCATAATTGTGGCTCCTTGACAGTGAATGACTGATGTGATGCCTTTGATGAAGAGAGGACGGTCCTCCCACGACAAACGCGTCCCACTGCTCGCAAAGCTTGATCCAACACTAATTTATTTGCGTGGTGTTCAATTGTTTGTGCAGTTTCTACACGCGCGCTTTCAGTTGACGCGCGTGCGCTGACGACACATTGTAAGGGATTCCTGCGATAAAAGTGTTGCTAACTTTCCGAGAAAACGATGGATTTGGTGTGCGTTTTCCCACAGGAGCAGCTCGAGATGTCGAACGCTTGTGGCCAGCGCGTGCTGGTGATCAATAATAAAATCCTTTCAGATGCGGCTATTGTGATATGAAGAAGAGATCCCTGATAGTCCTGGTTGGTGCTAAATGTTAGATCGCACTAACAGAAGCAGATCGCGTGAACTACATTTGCAGTTTAACCAGGTCGCACATACCTGTTCACCTGCCTCGGTTGGCGTTAGCTCGCTAATGATACGACAACAAAGTTGGGGGAGAAAAAGGCCTGTCGAAAAAGCACCTCTCCAGAAAGCCGTGCATGTAGCCTATTTAATACTCGTCTCAAGTAATCCTGTGTAAATCTAGCTCAAATGGTAAACGGGTCATTTCATAAAAAAGCTACGTCTTTTATATTGTGGATGTGCTAGCAAGCAGGAATATTCAAACCACGCAAACGCACTGCACCAACTAACAGGTTTCCATGGAGACAGCATGCCACAGCAGCTCTGAGCGGGTGGAACGTCACAGCGTGGAGTCGAAGTTCGTCATCGAAATGGATGCAGAACAGAACAACTACTGAATGGTTTTGACTGTCGTGTTGTAATTGATTACGTTTACTTACAGCATAATATTCTAAATATGGCTAATTCCGGGTAAACCTGGCTTAGAAGTGTGACGTTTTACTCGTGTAAAATTGGATACCAGTGCCTACCACTGTAATTCAGGTGATTCAAACACGTTTAACACACTGTGTGGTGACTTGGGCACTGTAAAGCGTTGCAAAAGTGAAAGCTGCATTAATAATACTTGTAAATGATGACACTTAAAGTGTAAAAATAAAAACTGCTGTAGCTAAACTACTAAAAATGAAAGTTCCACTTGCCACTTTTTTGTGGTTGTTGTTGTACTTTCATTCTTTCTTTTTTTTAAAGCTGGCTTATGAAAATGACCACGTTTACCTTGCCAACAACTGCAGTCATTAAAGTCACCATGAAAACCCTGCTAATCTTTAATCAACTGCCTAGCACACTCTTCTGATGACGTGTTTACTGGTGAAAGGGTTGGAAAACCAGTCACTCATCTGAGATATCAGCAATGGCAAACCACAACGATCCAATCAATTCCCAATGCACAGAATTAAGTCCTTTTTTCTTGTTCGAGAAGCCGTTTTACTCAAATATACATCATAATAGGGAAAAAAAGCCTTTTCAACTTTCATGCATTTAGTCCATTTTGCAGTGCAACTGTAAAATTGCAGGCATGTTATAAAAAATAAATATAAATGTATTTGTTGTGTGTAATATAGAAATTAATTGCAGCATTTGACTGAACCGTATCGATCTAAAGTTGTATTTTACTGAGCAATAAAGTGTAGTATCCTAAACTACTGTTGCATACTGAACTCTATCAGCACTGCACCTATATAATGGATGGACATTTTGCTGTCAGGCTCATCAAACTCAATATTGTTTATGTATTGCTGTAAAAATGCCCCAATTGGACTCTTCCAAGCGATATACAAACTAATTGCCACAAGTTTTAAGTGGAAAAGTGTAAAGACTTCTGCATCCAAAAAAATTGAGTCAGTAAAGAATCTCCTGAATTATCATTAACTCTTATGTTATCGTGCTGCAGTTTGCTTATTCAACAGACCTATTTATAAGCACATGTTGCTACATGCAAAGACTAAATGTTTCTTTGACCTAAAGTGATCTTCACTAGCCTTAATATCCCTCTTGGATAACAGGTCACATCAAGTCATTTGAAAAGGTTAAGTCTCCCAACCACTGCGATATCAAAGAATCCATGCATCCTCCCCCTGACCTAAGTTTCTCATATCACTACTAGACTGACAGGTCAACTGTACATACTCTTCTCAGTCTCGGATATCTGAATGTCTCTCTATGTATATCGAACTAAATGTCCAGTCATGACTTCACACGATATGTCTGAGCTTCTTCTAGCAAAAAAAAAGGTCCTCACTGACAATCAGTGACTCAAATTATTCATCCAACATTAATACAAAGTTACTGTAACTGAAAATTTTAAAGTATAGGCTAATCTGTATTCTAAAAAGTGTAAAAGTGTGGAGTTGTTACCTTAAAGAGTTATTGCTGAATTGCTTTAGTCGGTTGATTCTCTCGTTTTTAAATATATATTTTACTTCATTTAGTTTAATTAAGTATGAAAAACCTTGCTTATTATAAGTGGAGTTCTGTAATAATTTGTTGTTTTAATGATCAGAATAATGAGTGTAAATTAAAAAATATCACACTCATTAAAGGGATAGTTCATCTTAAAGGGATAGTTCACCCAAAAAATGAAAATGTTGTCATAATTTACTCAAATATCTTTTTTGTGTTCAACGGATGAAATAAACTCATACAGCTTTGGAAAAAAACACGAGGATGAGTAAATGATGAAAGGATTTTCATTGTTGCGACCTATTCCTTTAATCTTAAAGGGAAAGATTTGTAAGTTTGACACATTTTAACCACATGGTGGTGCCAAACATGAGAAACCATTAGGAATCTGCACAATTAATTTCATGCATTGAAGCTTAAATAGTAACATGTTTACTATAATTCCAACAACAACAAGCTGATGGTATAGGTTTATTTTAATAATTTATACATTCAAAAGTCATCTCATTTTGAATCAATTCATAGACCATATAAATTTGCACATAATTCAATTCATATTTATTCGTATAGCTCTTTTCACAATGCATATAATTTCAAAGCAGCTTTATAGAAATTGCATGTGTCTACATTAGAGTTTAGAGTGATCAGAGGTGACTGTGTACAAGTAATGTATTTAAAAAATATACAAATCACGCAGTTATCTAACAATGTATAATGTAAGGCAGAAACAATCACCTTATTGAAGTAATTATTACGAGTTGTGGACATAATGATTATAATATATAGAAAATTTAGCATCGGTGCATGTTGATTCAGTTTGCGTCATCTGAAGTCATCGCAAGAGTTGAGTCATGTCTTCACAGAGGTGTTGGATCATCTGAAGTCTTCGTAAGAGGCTGCGTCCAAAATGAAGCGGATTGGGATGGGCATCCCGAGATAAAAGATAATCATGTGCATTTGATCTGATAACACTGGAGAACAAGGTTACACAGTAAACAAATACCGATTGTGTTATCCTTAAAGCTCTAGTGTGTTAAAGGAAAAAACTTTGAGCATAGACGTTGAAAAGCAATTGCAAACATGCAGACTATTCCTTGATGCCATGAGCCATAGTTTAACAACAATATAATATTGAATTCCACCAATATAGAGACAGAACTGCATGTTTGGGTCAAAAAATGATTATAAATATGGTTTATCAACAGCATATCTACTTTCAGATTTCATTATTACTTGCACTGTTTTGAAGCTCAACTCTTCATTGCCACACCACTACAGATTAAAACACATGAGTCATGTAATAGAACAGGAGGTGAGTGTCCATCTGAGATGTTTACAGAGTCACCGAGAGGTTTCCAGCACACACACATACACACAAGCGTTCAGAGACAGCTGTCTCTGAAAATAGGGTCACTCAAGGATAAGCACATAACGATATCTAAGTATATAGAAATATCATTGTAAATGATGCTATATGATGGTCATCATAGGACCTAATGTTCAATTATGTATAATGAAACTATAATGTTCAAATGCAATGCACAAATAAAAGAAGCCATTATTTCACAGAAGCAGAAAACATATTTACATCTAAACATTCTAAATTATATTTCTGTTTTTGCATGTTTAACTACTGATCGAAGTCCAGTGCTGCAAGGTTACTTGGATTATCATTATAGCAAATTTTTGGCAAATTTAGGATTAAATGTTTTCCATTTCAGGCAAAGGATGATTTTTATCATTTTCAAAATCAAAGTAAACCAATCCAATACTAGTTATTCTGCTCTTGCTGTTTCTTGGCCCATAAGCAAAAAGATCATGTCACATCTAGGACAGACATGCTATAATGAATCACATGCAAGCCAGGCAGATATATTTATAAGATTATCAGTTTGTTTACATCGTGACGTAAAATCAGACTCTTCATAAAGCAAGCAGCAGCAACTGCCATACAGAGGAAGGAGGAGAACCACATGCACACATTCAACTTAATAATTATAGATATCCTGCAGAAAGGTAGGTAGACTCCTTAATGATAATAGTAATGAATTATAATATTGATGTTAGGATTTATGAAACCTAATGTGTAAGGAAACTTTAAAAAAAATTAGAAAAAAATTAAATAACCAGGCATTTAAATTCCTTTTAAAGCTAATTTGTCTTGACAGTATGTGTAATTGATTAGAACTAGGCATACGCTATTTGAAAGTTTTTCGGTGTTAAAATTCCTGAGTATTTTACTACCACAGGTGCAGAATGGCAGCAGCCAGGGTGACAATGGCTGCTTCAAGGGCAACAAATGAAGACCTAGATGACTACAGTGCTTATGCACACATGTCTGAAGAACAGCTGCTGCAGTTTGCTATTGAACGAAGTCTAGCTGATGCAAATTTATCTCCATGGTTGAATCGACAACAGCATGCCCACATAGAGCCAGCTGCCCCTACGCAACGACCACCATTGAACCCTAACTCAGCAAACCCACCAAGGTGATTTTTTCCCCCTCTTGTCATGCACAGCTATGCTTCAAGTAAACAATTACACACAAAAATCATTTTTACCTCTTTACTTAAGGAAACTTTATTGCTGTCCTTCTTTCAGTGAGATTCAGTGTGCACAAATCAACAGAGATGCTCAAGATCATTTCTTCAGTAAGGACAAAGACATGGTGATTGCATGGACCAGGTACAATGGACACCTGCAGGTCACAGTGGAGCCTATGACGTGAGTGGCAGGAAAGATCTCATTCAATTTCTGTGTTTTGTTCCAATTAGCAACCTATTACTGGTATTAAGACCAACCGCTCAAGTGTAACACTGCTTTTGTACAACAGTTCAGTTAGTTAATATTGAGTAACTTAAATTTCAGGCATGATATTAACCATTGATTTGTTCATCTTTGCACTGCCAAAATGCATTTATTTAATTGTTTTGAAGGAATTGTTTAAATCAGTGGTCCCCAACCCTTTTTGTGCCGCGGACCGGTAAACGTGTGATAATTTTGACGCGGACCGGTGCCCGTTCGAGATTGTTGACGGGGAGTAGGGGTGGGGGTGGGGGGTGCGAGCGAGATTGTTCAGACGCCTCCACTGGCACAGCGCTACAGCTGCTTGCAGCCGTTTGCAGCAGCTCACGGACCGGTCCGCGAATTCGCTCCGCGGCCCGGTACCATTTCATCTACGGACCGGTCCGCGAATTCGCTCTGGGCCGCAGTTTAAGTGACTCACTCATATCTCATCACATGTCGCCACCTACTGGTGTAACCTACCAAAAATAGGTTAACAATGACGAGCAATCTCGTGCTCATGGATTGATCTTATCCACTGAGAGATCAATCATATTCTCTTATTTGTTCTTACAGTGAGATGGATCCTTTCCTCTCAGCCATTTGGAGAGGAGATGCAAAGGCTCTACGAGAAATCATTCATTCCACGTCTAGAAAACTCGATGAACCAAATAAAGACGGCTGGATACCGCTTCATGAGTCTGCATACTATGGCCATATCGAGTGCCTTAGGATTTTGCTCAAAGGTGATGAATGAATCAATTCAGAATTATGTCTAGTCAAGAATCGCATTCTTAAAAATCACAATTGTCTCCCATCTCTCCCACAGCCAAACCAGATACAATTAACAAACGAACACACATTAGTCAGACACCTCTCATTCTGGCTGTGGGTCGCAAAAATGTTTGTTGTGTCAAGTACCTCTTGGAGCAAGGAGCTGATCCTAATATTGCAAATAACCAATGGGAGACACCACTGCACAAAGGTAAATATATTTTTTAGCGTAATGTCTCACAACAACTGTACTAATGAGCAGAAAGAGGTCTAAACCATCATTGTTGATTTTTACAGCATGCGAGAAACCTAATGAAGAGATTGTGGAGCTTCTTTTGAAATTTGGAGCTTCACCAACCAGAGCTTGCATTCAAGGTGGGACTCCACTACATGAAGCAGTGAGGAACAAACATTTAGTGATTTGTAAGATATTGGTACAAGCAGGGGCAAAGCTGTGCACCAAAAATGTTTATGGCATTGACTCGCTGTTTACGGCAGCTCAGTGTGGCGCTGTTGATTGTCTTAACTTCCTAATACTTAAAGGTAAGATTTTTTTGTAAGGTAAGACAAGAGAAAAAATATATTACTTTAATCTAGTGGCATTAACCTAGTTACCTATTCTTTAGGAGGTAATATTAATACCCATGCAAATGATGATGCATCTGCGTTGTTTGAGGCTTCTAAGAATGGTCATGAGGAGGTTGTTGAGATCCTCTTGAAGAAAAATGCTGATGCTAACAAAGCCAACAAAACAGGACTACTTCCTATTCATATTGCAGCAAAGAATGGTCATGAGAGGTTAGTAGGACTACTACAGTATATAAGTTAGTTCCATATTTATGTTTATTAAACAACTCTTGTGACGTCATCAATTTAATTGGTACTGATTGAAAGCTCCAAATCGAACTGAATTCTGATTAGTGGAGCTTTCTTTGCAGAATCATGGGTAATGTAGTTTTTTACCAGAAACTCCCCAAAATTGAAACTGAAATCTTGTGAACGGATGTCTTCAACAAAAGCATATGCCATTGAATAGCCTTGGAGCAAACTAGGTCTCTCTTCATAATTTTGAATTCTTTATTAAAAAAAAAAAATTCCTCTTTATGGATAAAATAAATGGGATTTTTACTTCTGAAACCTGACTGTTGGACTCTTTAGTACACAGAAATTTATAAGTCCACTCATCGGTAACTGTCTGTCATGTCTTGCCTGAGTCTCATTCTCATTTAATAAAAAAAACATCTCAGTTATTGATTGTATTGAAAATGACCTTGAAGAATTTCAGTATTGCAATATTACTGTGATATTGCTTTGTTAATTTGGTTGCTTGGATGATTGTTACATACATTCTAAGGTACTTATTTTTCTTAGGGGAAGCTATATGATAATATAGCATATAGTTACAATTATTTAAAAAAAATCAAATCAGTATTTCATATTCATGATTTTGTATTCCAAGTATTTATTTATTTGACAAGTAGCTGTGTAATAATTAGGATAATTTACAATCAGCCAGTCATTATCACAAAATAAATCACTTACACACTCTTAGGTATTTTTTATAAAATTCATGAAGAAATAAATATCTCTTTCTCATCTTCCTCAGCATTGTTGCCATGCTAATCCCTAGAACTAACATGTGCACTGTGAAACGCTCTGGCATCAGTCCTCTTCATTTTGCTGCAGAGCGTAACAGAGATGATGTTCTAGAAACACTGATTGGGGCTGGATGTGATGTCAACGCCGTGCTGTCAGATGATTGGTCAAAAATGTATGAAGATCGTCGCAGAACAGCTCTGTACTCAGCTGTGGTAAACAGGAACATTGAAGCAGCTAGTATGCTGTTAGAAGCCGGTGCTGACCCCAACCTGGACATTTTCAACGCTCTGCTAGTGGCTGTGAGGAAAGGAAATATGGACATGGTGGACTTACTGGTAAAGCATGGCGCTAATGTCAATGCCCCACTGCCAACTCATCCCACCAGCTTCCCAGCGGTTTTGGTTTTCTGTGTGAGGGACATGTTGATGATGAAATATCTACTGATCAATGGCTGTGATGCAATATCATGTTTTAACTGTCAATATGGCAGCAATCCTCATCCCCCTATAAAAGTAAGACGATACGGACGAGAAACAATATATTATTTAAATGATGAACCATCAGAATACTGTGTACAGGTATGTTCTATCAGATGATATCACTGTACTGTATTTAAATTTGAAGAGTCTCTTTGTTTTCCAAAATAAAAGATTTTAAGTTTTTTAAGAAAAAGTTAAAGTTTTTAAAGTTAAAGAATAAAGTTTTATATAATTGTTTCGTAATATTTAATTAAATAGAATATGAATAAAAATATAGTAAATACATATATATTATTTAATATTATTATATTTATTTATAACAAGTATCGATTACATACTTTTTCTATTTTCTGTCAAATTCAATTTATGTTTTTTGTTTTACAGTTTTGTGAGATAATCTCTACTCCCTCAGTCAGCAATTTGGTGGGACCCATCATAGACACATTACTTGACTATGCAGGTCATGTTAAACTCTGCACTAGAATAACTGAGCACCTAGACAGCTATAAAGATTGGGCCCATATTAAAGAAAAATCAGGTAAGATAATTTTTTAATACATTTTTCTAATAAATGGTACTATAAATAAAATACTGACACCACTCTATTTCAGTTCTTCCTTGCACACTGATGAACCTGTGCAGACTCAAGATTCGTCAGCGACTGGGAATCCGCAGACTGAGGCGAATCGATGCTCTTCCTCTACCAGGGAGATTAATCAAGTTTTTGAGTTATGAATAAGAATCATTTGAGGATGTTCTTTGATGAACATCATGCCGATCTTAATTGTTTACAGAACATGCTGCTTTGAATGATTTTGTTACAAGCCTAGATGAACTGCAGATTAAAAACTTGGCATCTAAAAAAAATAGACATAATTTAGCATAATTACTTTCTCTTTGAATGGAATTCTCAGTACATGTAAATAGAATAATATTAAAATGTACATATTATACATAAAGTATAAAAAGTCTAGCACACAAGCAATGGCAGTATATGATGGGCTGGCTTTCAAGCAATATGTAATATTATTTATATAGGTGCATAACCAAATTTACTTGTACACTAAGTCTTTTTATAATGTGACTATAGGTGGATATTTCTGGTAATATTTCTCGGCCAGAAAGACAATGAAGTATTATGTAATATTCTGTTTAATATCATGAAGATGTACTGTACACAGTGTAGGTATTGTAAATTAGCTTTGTAAATTAGTTCATATTGATGTAATTTGTCATATTATAGAGCTTTGTGTTACTTGCCAGTATTCTTGTAATCTTTTTAGTTTATACAGTTTCAGTAATGTATTGAAATGCTGTCTATACTAATTGGTCAGTGCTTCCACCATTCACTGACTTTATATGGTATACACCGGCTGATTTTGGGTGTCTGATATATACGTCGGCACTGCTGCTGTTTTCACGATTTCACCATTTTAATTACATCTGAACTGCTGAGCAAATGCTAACCCCTAAGCTTACCCCCTTTTTTTACAGTCCTATACCCTTACCTTAACCAGTAATTGACTGAAGGGCGATATTTGGGCTGAATAGTGTGCTAAATAAAATGGTAGTTTAGGAAGTTTGGAAGATTATGCAACATGAGATTGTTGAGCCGGACCGTCCATAACTACCCAATCGGACCTCACCAAACAACAGGGAACCCCCATTGCACATTTCGAACCCCGGGACATCCCCATTGCTGGATGCAATACCTGGTCCTGGTTCAATACCTGAAAGGCACTGGCCATAAGCTCTGAGCTCCTCTCTCATGGAGCATGTTTATTAATATGGAAATTTTCATTTATATAGCATTTTAAATATTTTTTTTTAAATTTAGATCAACTAGAAACAATGTTTAATTTAGAAACTTATATTTTGAAAGGCTTTGAAAAGTCAATGAGAATTGGCTGAGGCAAGGGCAAATGGCAAAAGTCTTTGTGCATGGAGACCCTGTACCCTTTTGAAGGTTCTGCACACTTTTGGAGTTTACAACTTGGCATCTCCAGTCTGCAACTATATCTACTGGTCCATAAGGGATGTTCCCTCCAATATTCCCTCAAAGCTGCACATGTACACGACTGTGCAAAAGAAGAAGAAAAAATGCAATGCACAGAAGAGATGCAAAAATGAGTAGGAAAAGCCAAATGATTGTATTATAGTAAATGAGAAATAATTGCAGTGCTCAGGCAAATCGTTAAAAAGCCGCTATAGAGTTATAACCAGTTTGCAGTTGAACAGAAATAGATAGTGAATGATGTGCACTAAATCGATCGCTGTAGGACTACTTTAATGGTTGTTGACCAAACAGCTCAATACAAGAACACAAAGACTTGTAAAATGAAATATCATCATGTTTTAAAGAAGAGTGGCTTGATTAATTGGTAGAAATAATGGATAGGCAACAAACAGTCAGAAAACAGAGACATTTACTGTTAGACTTGAAAAACTTCAAGAACATAATTCTTAGCACTGTTCTTATTTTATCACTAACTGTTCCCTTTTCTACAATAATGTTTTTAATTTATATTAGTTGGGCTTATTGTTTTTGCGGTGGAAATTTTTAATTGCATCTAAAAGTTTGTCTCCTTATTTATTTGAATACAATAAATGTAATTTACTAGGTATCGTCACACCTTCACAGAGTTAGGACTCTTAGTTTGTTTTTATTCAGTTTTAACACCTTGCTGGGACATGATGCCACAGATCCTGATGCCTCCAGTCTCGTTTGTGCTAGAGGATCCCGTGACTCCGCCTCTGGCCTCCAATCCCTATGCTCCACCTCAGCCCGTCGACCTGTTGGCTCCGCCCCATCTCCTCCAACCTTTGACCTGGCGGCTCCACCGGGTTCCCTCGTCCCAACGGCTCTCCCTCAGTCAGTCATCGCTCCACTTCCGCCACGGACTTGCGAGATGTCCTCTACACTACGTCTCTCTCCGACACCCACCCCTTCCCTTTGGTGTCGCCCTAGTCCTCGGGTGCACTGGCTATGAGCTCTGGGTCTGTCGCCTCAACCTTCTTCGTTCATGGCCACTGAGATCTCGTCGTCCATCACCATACCATCACCTCCTCCTCCTGCATCTTTCTGCCCAGATGTGCCATCACTGCACCTAACCCTTTCTTCAGCCCTTCACATTCTCTTCATCGCCACCTTGTCTTCAAGGCATGAGGACGCAGGTCAAAACAATGAAAACAAGTAAGTATTATACATTATATTTTATCAAGGTCTATGTACCCCCTAAAGTAGCCTTAATAAACCACCACCTTGCCACCACATGTATAAAAGTCTAGTTCCATTTGATATGATGTATTCTCCACATACTAACCTCCCCTTGGTAAGATGTAGTCTGCATATTGTTCTACCGTCTGGTTACGTTGTTACTCAGTTAAGCAGTTGTGTCATTATCCATAGGGACCCCTAGTGTCAGCATTCGACACCCAATTTGTTCCCTCCATCGGGGAAAAGAGACTACAATAGTAACATACACATTTCTGGCTCATGGGAGACCTTTTGCAAAAGTGCAAATCTGCAGACTAACCTAGTGGATGTAACTCAAACTTCTTGCTTATTTGATGTTTGTCAAATTATTCATTCATTGTCCAAAATGGCAACTAAAAAGGGTTAAATTGTTACATCAGCACAAATAAAAAGTATAATGTGAGTTCATAACCTTGATTATATGTTTACTTGACATTTACTTAACAGCTTTACCTATAAATAAGGAATAAGGTATTCACACAGTGCTATTCCATGTCCTGTTTGTCTCGTAGCCTTGACACACTTGTAACCTAACACAGCAAAAACAGCCTAACAATTTAACCCAGTTAGGCACAAAAGGCTACACTAAACAAAGCCACTGTATGAAGGTAAGTTCAAGGATTATTTACAGCTACAGTCTTAAATTACTAAAGAAAAAAAAAGTGTATTGTTTTTATAAATCTACATCAATCAAGAAAACTTTTCAGATAATGTATTTCTGGAAGCACATATCTGATGTTGTCAGTCCAGAGCCCACAGACTTTTTTGTAATCGACTTCTACTCCTCAAGAACAGTATTAGCTCAGAGGTTGATAATCTTGGCATGCTACATATCACGTGTCCTCTCCATAAAGTACTCTCAACAGTCGGTGTGGGGTGACAGTCAAAGGCCTCTCTTTGCAGAGAGCTAAACAAGTCCCACTGCAAGCGTCGAGTGTGCCACTAAAAACTGGGGGAAAACAACAACAAAAAAAACTTTTCTGTTTGGAAATCTGACTGAATTAAGGAAGGGGGGAAACAGTTTTAAGGTGGTAAGTCCCTTATTTATTGGTTTGTTTTGGATTGTGTTAGTGTTTTGGATAAAACTTTAGTATATAATGGTGTATTAATGTTGGGCGATGCATCATCTATGCAGTAATGGTACTGAGACACAATCTTAATTTAATAAAAATAATCTGTTTTTTGTTTATTTGGACTAACATTTAATACATATTAACCTGGTATTTATAAAAGTTGTAATTGTTCAGAGATTATAATTAATGGATATATAATCTTAAAAGTGCTAGGTCACCCAAAAATTTAAATAGTTTCATCATTTGCTCATCGCCAATATGATTTTATTACAGTACTAACTGAGGGTGCAATCATTCTTCACATGATACAGTGCTTACATAGCAATTTTTCTCTGGCCCAAATCCGGTCGACACAACCAGCTTTAGCTCAGCCCACATACAGCAATGAATCAGGTGGCCCAGTTCTTAATTAAAGACAAGGTCCACACATTGACCATTATCTACCCAAGTCTCAGCCAATTAATAACCCATAACAGTTGAATACTATTGAATACTAGTACGATTCACAACCATATCAGCCCCAGTCTACTTCAAACATCTGTACAATTAAATGCATTTTACGTTAAAAATTACATGATATGTTCAGTTAGATCTTTTACAATTTTTCCCTGTAGAGTATATAGTACAGGAACTTAATGTTAACCTACTGACACTTTTTATAATACATTTTACAGTTAAATTTACAAACATTTTTTACAGTGTACTTATAATTAGGAGAAACTTCAATGCACAATACGGTGGAATATGTCCTGCCTTCCAAATAAAAGAGCCAATCAATGATTGGTAAAGTCATTGCATCACTGCAGCTGAAGCTCTAGACCAGTTTCCATAGAAATCTGAAGGCTTGTTCGACTTCATGAAGTGCTGCACAGACCGATCAGGAGCTGACTTGAAGCAGTGCATACCGGTTAGAAATTTTGTCCGACTTGAGACAGTATCGATACCAAAAACTATGCAGCTGACTCAGCTGGTGCAGCTTCTCAAGAGAGGCTGTACAAGCACTGATGACGACACTGCTGTTGCATGATTGGTCGGATATACCACAAGACAACGATCATGTGTGTTTTCTGTTTATTCTAACACCTTCAGTTCTACTAATGCTCATAAGCTCTTTTCATGTTCTCTCATTGTAATATTGTCATATTCATAAAAAAATAAAAGAATGTAGACCCTACTTCATACAGGCACTGTATTAAGCTGTACATACTGAATGAAAATGCCTCTAAAACATCTGTGTATTTGACAAATATTGCATTCATTTCACTTCAGCTGTAATAAAATATGCAAACACAGCGTGTGTCACTACGTGAAGCAGAAAGTGTCCGACTTCACATCTCCATTTTCAGCTCCTTCCCCAACTGCAAGCAGCAACTCTTGCCAGCTGCATCCAGCTTCAGATGAAGTTGGACGCAGCTTGAGACTCGTGCTTATGACTGCATAAGCGCATTGGTTGGTCTAGCCTGAAAATGAACCTCTTTAAGAAGCTGTTTTACCTGATTTTCATGCTGATTTTGTTGGGATGGTGATAGTTGGTGATGGAGGGATGGTGACGGAGGATGAAGAAACCCTGAAACAAAAACAGAGCACAACAGGGATGAAAACCAAGGTGATGGAGTCGAGGGAGGGAGGAGCCACGGTGTTAATGTTGCTGACGACATCCTGGTGATGACCGACGGAGGTGAAGGATCCCAGGGTGGAGACGGAAAGCCAATGGTACAGAGTGACATTGTTGTACACTGGAGACCTAGGTGAAGCTGGGGCCATGAGCATCTGAGGCAGAGCCGGTGTGACAGAGAAAAGAGGCAGAGCCAGTGGGAGGTAGAAACCCACTGTAGCTGTAGTAGTGGAGGGACTGAGAGCAGAAGAAGGTTCATAAGTCTATAGCAGAAGTGAGGTGACCAAGCGGGAGCCACCTGGATGAGAGTATCTGGTGGAGCCGCAAGGTGGAAGGAGCCAAGTCGGCGCCAACAGCTCGACGGGCAGAGGTGGAGAAGGGATCTGGGATATGGCTGGGGGTGGAGCCACAGGATTTTCTCATTTGTGCTAGGCTGGTAGTTGCACAATCTGCAGATTTGCATCACAGCAAGGTGTTCCCAGGGAAGACAAAGGATTGCAGGCTTCCTTTGCAGTGAAGGTGACAGAGGTAAGCTTGATATTATCAATAATGGTAATTCCAAATCCCAACAGGTCAACGAAACAACAATGATTCAGAACAGACAAATAATACCAGGTGGGAAAGGGTAGAAGGCGTACCTGCATGTCCAAATCCATCAGCCAGTCCTCATTGTCCAATTCCACCAGAATTCCCTCTGCTACTGATGACACCCCTGGTCAGACTAACTCTGGGGCTCCGGTGTAATGGTCACTGTTGTCACTTCCTCTTCAGGCTCTGGCTCACTAATCGTAGTGGGTGGTCGCTATACGTCAGTGGGCGAATTCTCCACGGTAGAGGGTTGTGGCGGGCTGGGCTCTCCCAACACCTGATGATGTCATTGTTAAACAGCAAAAGTTGCAGCCTCTCAGGCACTCTCATTGTACAAATTTGCTCATTCACTCCCTCAAGTGAGATATATTAGTGGACTAATATAGGGAATACTGACTGAGTATATAAGGGGAGATTTTGGACACAGTCCGTGAAGGCGCACATTTAGTTTAATTTGTTGTAACACTCCCTGAGGCAGCATATTTTGAATTGCTGAATTGAGTGCTGAAGATGAAGACAAAAATCGTTGAATAAATTTGGCTATAAACAAGTTTGTTTCTCACACAAAGATTTCTCACATTCCAAAGATTTGGACTAAAGCCCACAAACAAACTTTTTAAGTGTCATTTTTGAGCCACAGCAGCATAGTCATACATTTCCTTATATGTCCCACAGCAAACAAAAACAATTATTGATTAAATGATTTCTGAAATTTTATTCATTAAAATTTTAAAGTGTAGACTTCGAGATCTTTGAATGAAAAGTTACAATTTCAAATTAAGTAAAATCAGTTATTTATATTATTATATATCAGTTAAAATCAAATCAGTTATTTGCCTTAAACTGCACTTAATTATTCTGTTTTTCAATTATATAGCTAATAATTGTCAGTGCGTTTGCTGAAATGTCTCTTTCTCATAAGAAATCATTTTGTAATCCTTTAAAAATAATAATTAAAAAATTTAAATATTGCCCCAAGCCTGAATTGGGCCACATGATCACTGAACTGATCTGGGACATACACCTCCCACCAACAATTGTCTCTCATGTTGTTTTTTTGGCATCTACGCTGTGGTGTCATTGCCGCTTGGTCCCAGCTTTGGCTGACAGGAGCAGTGCCAGCTTGAGGGCCAAGACTGTTTGTTATGTGGGGGGATGATCTCCTAACCTTTAGCCTACTAATATGACGATGAAATGGAAGTATCCGACATTAGCATAAATGGCCATTAGCCCTGTAGTTCCGATTTGTATCTATAAACAAAAACTAATTTAGGCAGAAATACAACTGGTTCCATATTGTAATTAAAGTTAATATATTTTTTTACAAATTAAATGACCAATTTTCACATTGCATGATCAACTCGTGACTCATCTCACTCAATTCGATTTGGCAAGACACAAAGGTGTTTTTATACTTCACAAGATTTGCTAGCATGCCAATGCTGTTGATAATATTTGCTAACAATCTGAATTTCCTATGGGCTACATGCTGCTGCTGAACAAAACAAAAGCACTAAGGATTACTGTAAGCTCGTTGAAATATGCGAATACAAAACCAAATGCCTATTTCGATTTAATGAGTTTACAGCAATGTGTTGTCACTGTATCCTCATAGCAATTACACTGTCTGTTTGCTGCTTCAGAAACCCTAAATGGCATTTATATGCTAGCTGCTAATATGATTAGTAATTTACTCTAAGCATTAAAACAGGACTGTTAATGTAACATTTTAAAACTTGCATATAGCTACTTAACAAGGAATTAATAAGGCAGACCATGCAATAATGCATAATGATATGGCACAAGAATGACCAAATGAAATTTTCAATAATACGTTGAATGTTGTGGTTGTCTTAGGATCCATCATGGCAGCCGCCCGTGTGTCCAGGTCAGGTTCCACAGGAACAAACCTGGAATTTGCTGACTACAGTCTCTATAGCAACCTGTCTGATGATGAGCTCATGCAGCTGGCAATCGAGAGAAGCCTTGCTGATGCCCAGATCTCTGGGCAGGGGTCAGAAAACTCTAATAACCCCACTGCTCTGAACATGCCAGCAGCACCACGCCAAGCTCCACCATCACATCGTCCCCAGCAGCAACAAGAATTATCTGCTTGTCCTGCCAATCCACCCAGGTACAGTGTGATGGGCTTCATTCAAGTTGAAATGAGCAACCATCAACTCTCATTGCGAATATAAAAATAACCGGTGCTCAGTACACCTTACGCACACTGACCTTTACAGAGTACATACAGTAAGCAAACAGAATATCTGCACAGAATATTTGAATATCTTCTTTAAAATAGATACTGCAGTATGTGAGACAATGAATCAAAATGTACCCATTAATATGTTGCCTAATGAAATGTCTAGACGTGTTTTGATGATGCAGTTCATGGGTAGGGTCACAATATCACTTACAGATGCCTACTGCACCTTGGCTTGGATAACTGATACAACTGCTTCTCACCTGTTCCTCTTCATTCAAATGCCAATTTTATAAAGTGCAAACGTTATTCAAGTTCACATACCAATGTGCATAAAAATAGACACTATCCTTTGCTGTGCTCCACTCCACTAGTTTGGATTCACCTCTAGGTTTCCAGTTGAGGATTTTGGATTAATATCACATATAACGTAGGTAATTTAATCTGAAATTATGAAAATTAATTAGAACTCTGAAATGTGATTGTGCAATAGGTATAGATTTAAGGCAGACTTAAGTGAACCCATCTGAATGTAATTTTTTTTTTTCTCCAAAGAGAAGCAGGTGTGTGTTCGGTGAGTCACTTTGTGACTGGTTCTGGCAAACGAATGGTGGCATATCGAAGATATGATGGAACTATGCAAGTCGCACCTGAGCCTGAAGAGTGAGTGATCACCTAATAACTACTCAAATAACAGTATGATCTCATTAGCACGTCTTTAAGAAAAGTGTGAAACTTTGTTCATTTTCCTAAAAGCTGTCATACCTGGTCTACAGAAGACATAGTGTACATATAATATTTATGAGATTACATATAAAAGATTTAGTTTCTAGAGCTATGTATGCATACAGTGCTCACAAAAAAAGTTAAGGGAAAATTTAAATCACACATTAAATGAAATATTTAATAAATAAATAAACATTATTTACATACATTCTATAATGTCTTTAGAAACAAAATTATGTGACAACAGTCAATGGAAACCAAAATCACCAACACATTGAGAGCTGGATGCAAAATCAAACCAAAAAAAATTATGTAAAAACCTGGTTACAGGTTGATCCAACTGGCCTGAATTTCATCACAGCAACTCATAATGTAAGTCAGTACTGTGTAAGGCCCCCACGTTTTTGTATGCACTCACATCGTCTGGGCATGCTCCTGATGAGATAGTGTCCTGGGCATCTTCTTCCAGACCTGGATAAGGGTATCAGTGAGATCCTTGACAGTTTGTGGTGCTGTTTGGCAGCTTTGGATGCTCCGTGAGCATGATGCTCTACGCCAGTGGTCCCCAACCCCCGGTGCCACCAGGCCGCGGAGCGATTTCGCGGACCGGTCCGTCGATAAAATGGTACCGGGCCGCAGAGCGCATTCGCGGACCGGTCCGTGAGCTGCTGCAAGCGGCTTTGGCGCTGTGACTATGGAGGCATTTGAACAGTCTAGCTTGCGCTCGTTTACTGGTCCGCGGCACAAAAAAGGTTGGGGACCACTGCTCTACGCCACCTTATATGCCAATATTCGGCGTGATTGGGTATATTGTCTTTAAGTGACACCTTAATTTATTGGCTTCATTCTGTCCGCTGCCAACATTTTTAGACACAGTAAATAAACAGGTCTTTCCACCGTAGTCACAGTGAAGCCAAGCGTTATACGCTTTGTCATATTTCCTCATCTTAGCTTTCGGGAGACTTACGTTTGTCTCACTATCTCTGTCTCTCTCTGCATTTCTTGTCATCCATGTTAAATATTTTTCCATGGTGTCTTTTAAGGGTTTGTTATCTGCACTTCATATCTCCTGCTCTGTGCTGTGGGCTAGTGTTTGTTGCAAAAAAAAACATACTCCCAGCGGCAGAAAAAAAAGAAGCATGTTCCCAGGGACACCCGCGCCCCCCGGTCATTGCTCCAAGCCCCCCCTGGGGGGCACGCCCCTCTATTTGAGAAGCACTGCACTAGAGGATGTCGGGCCCTCATGAAGTCTGTTTCTTACAGGTTGGTCAGAAACATGCACACCAGTAGCCCGCTGGAGGTCATTTTGTATGGCTCTGGCCATGTTCCTCCCCACACAAAGGAGCAGATACCGGTCCTGCTGGTGGGTTGTTGCCCTTCTTCATCCCTTTCCAACTCTCCTTGTGTAACAGCCTGTCTTCCAGTATCTCCTCCATGCTCTTGAAACTGTGCTGGTAGACACACCAAACCTCCTTTGCGACAGCATGTATGGATGTGCCATCCTGGAGGAGCAGGACTGTCTGTGCAACCTGATTGGGTTGCAGGTACTGCCTCATGCTACAGACAGTGACAAGGACCCCAACAAAACACAAAACTAAAGACAAGTCAGTCAGGAAGAATAAGGAGAGAACAATTGTCTATGGCCATCATCTGCAAAATCATTCCCCTTTTGGGGGTTGTCTTGTTCTTGTTTCTTCAGTGAACCTGTTATTGCTTTCATTTGCACCAAAGCAGGTGAAACTGATTCATAATCACTTATGTGTCCTAATTGGACAGATTGATATCCCTGAAGTTTAATTTACTTCACAGTTATACTGTGATGAATAAGTGTTCCTTTTTTTTAGCAGCTTAATTTTACGTTTGAACTTTTATGCTGTGATCAGACTGTCCAAATAGTATATTTCAGTGTACGGTATATCCAAATGTTCAAATATGTCCAGTACCGTTTGGTACCGTCCAGTACCAAAAGTTTGTAGTCAGTATAAATCTTTTTTTATGTTTTTGAAAGAAGTCTCTTATGCTCAATGAAACTGATATGCTGATTAGGTGATCATATAATATTCCTTATTATTTTCAATATTGAAAACAATATTAATAACTTTAACTTTTTCAGGATTCTTTCATTAATAGAAAGTTCTATAGAATTTTTCTATAGTGGTTTTTACTGACTCCAAGCTTGTAAACGGTATACCTAAAGAGTTCAGGCTGCACATTGAACAGTGTATATGTTACATAAGTTTTAATATTTGCATATGCAAGAGCCATAATGAACATCACCTCACCTTCATGTATCAAAATAAAAGCTGTGTCTTCTCTAGGGAGCTTGAGCCTATTGTTAAAGCCATTTTGGAAGGTGCTATAGGAACAGTGAGACTATTGGTTAAGCAACCTGGTTGCAACCTTCTCAAACCAAATAATGATGGATGGATTCCTTTGCACGAGGCAGCATATTATGGACAAGATCAATGCATTAAAATTCTCCTAAGAGGTAGTGTGCATTCATTTGACAATCACTCAATTTAACTTTTTGAGCAGAGCTCTAACAGATTGTTCTGGCTTTTATCATGAACACAGCTCAACCTGGTATGGTTAACCAACGCACCTTGAATGGAAAGACTGCTTTAATGTTAGCTGTCACCAGGGAACACCTTGCATGTGTGGAGAGTCTTCTGGATAATGGGGCTGATCCTGATATTGCCAATGCGGAGAAGGAGACTGCCCTTTACAAAGGTATCCAACCAGCCAATCCTCCATCCACATAATTCACCTTTAAATTTCCTCCCCAAAACGTCCGCTTTATTTTGATGTTGCTTTTTGTTAAAAATAGTAATTTGAATTCTTGTTAATTCTAGTTCCTTATATTCAGAATATTTTCTGAGGTTTAAAAGCCTGATCCACAAAAAATCTTTTGTTTTTAATTTAACATGACCTTCAGTGGTGTAATGGAAATTGTATAATTTCTATACATATCTGTAGCTTGTGAGAAGGAGAACCCAGCAATGGTTGCCATGTTACTGAATTACGGTGCCTCAGTGAATAAGAACTGTATTCAAGGCTGGACTGCTCTCCATGAGAGTGTGTGCAGGAACAATGTGGAAATCTGTGAGATGCTGATGAAAGCTGGAGCCAAAGTCAGCATGCCCAACATGTATGGAATTACTCCTATCTTTGTCGCCGCCCAAAGTGGAAAAGTGGATGCACTTCGCATGCTTTTAAAAAATGGTAACACTTTCACTGTTTGTCATTTTCCTTTTTGTTCTGTTGTTGTATTATGATGTAATGCATCTCAAATGTAATGCATCTCATCTCAATCAGGTGCAGATCTCAACAGCCAGGCTGCAGATGGAGCCACAGCGCTGTATGAGGCTTGTAAAAATGGTCATGAGGACATTGTAGAGTTTCTTCTATCTCAAAATGCAGATGCCAACCAGCAGGGCAAAAATGGACTGATGCCAATCCATATTGCTGCCCAGCGTGGCCACGATGGGTATGAATTAAGAATTCACTTAATAAGGAATTGGTATGAATTAATGAATGAATTTGCTTTGTGAGGAATGTTCTCAGGTCACAGTTTAGCTAAGCAACGTATTTGTATGCGAAGGCCATTGGTTCTTAAGAATTTAGGTTTAGTACATCTCATGATCTTGCATTAATTTTCAGCAAAGACCTCATCACTTATGGGTGTACCCGCAAAAATACCAGGGAAACTAAGTAAGTCTCAATGGGTTCTTTACAGCAATGCTGTGGCAAGAGGGTGCTAATCATGTAACCTGTAAACTCAAGCTAACTCAAATAGGAGCAAATGGTTTCGTTTGCAAAAAAGCATTTAATATAAGTGCTCTTTCTTCTGACATACATGTGTGTAGGGTCTTTTTCTCGCCTAACAGTAAAACTAAACATCCCATTGCATAATTCCTGAAAGCATGAGATGTTTAGGGATGGGAATCGTAAAGAATTTAACAATCATGTTTCTCTTAACTACTTCAATTCCTTAACAACTCCATTAACAAATATTTTAGTATTTTTAAGGAATATACATTTGAAAAAAAAATGTTTTTACTGTCAACTCATTATAAAATGTCCATAATAAATAAATGTAAAAAAGTGAAATGTGCTTACTTGTTATAGCCTTTAATACTACTGACAAAATACATAGTGTGTATCAAACTACACATTGTCATGAACAACCAGTCACTCAATGACTTTTACAGTTGTAAGCTGTACTTCATTCATTGAGCAAAATGATTTCATTGGAAATCAGACTACATCAGACTGTATGTTGTATGTCCACTCACAGGAATACAGAATCAGACTACTCTATTCAGTATAGATATGCCATGCTATTGAATATATAGTGTGTTAAACATCCCGAGTAACCCATATTCATATTTCAGTGAAAGAACACATGTGCATGAACTCTACACAGAAAGAATTTTTGCATTTCCACTGCACTGCTTTTCTATTATTTTTTATGTAAACATGCTAGATCAAAGTGTTTTGACTGTTGCACTCATGTTTTGTGTCTTTTGCAAGGTCTAGTGTGAGACGTGCGTTTTTATAGTTGCTGTGAAATGGAAGTTGGAATAATCTATTCTTCCTTTTTCTGATGTATATCCAGGTTAAAAAAAATTACGAGACTTGGTTTTGTCTATTGGGAATTTACTGAATCGTTGGATCATTGTGGCTTACAACTGCTGTGATCTCATTTTCACGGTTCATGGGTCTGTGTTCATTTTTGTTTTTCTGTCTCTAGCCTAACTTATTCCGCTGACAAGCTAATCAGGCCAACCACACCTGGTACTCATTTCGCTCTCCCCTATATCTACCATTGTGTTTGCAGTCATTCTTGTCCTGCCGCTTCTTTTGCCGTCAATTCTATTCAGTTCTGTTCCTGTGTTCTCGTTTCTTCTTTGGATTGTCTGTTGTCTTCACTGTTGCTAGATTTGGCTCTACTGGTCAGTAGTGTGTTTTTCCAGCCTATTGCAGTTTAACCCGTGTTGATAACATCGGTTACTTCATTTATACAGACCATTTATGTTCTGTTTTCTGTATTTATTTTATGTTTTATAAAAACCCTATTAGATTGCATTCGCTACTGGATCCAGCGAGTGTTTCTGAGAACGCCAAGAGGAACTGATCATGGTGACCGGTAGAGCGGTTCAGACTTTGGTAGCATGGGTTGCAGAGTCGTTCCAGCAAATGAAGACCGCAGCAGCTAACCCATCCACTGTGTCTAACTCATTGTCAGTTCCTCCCATTACTATTCTTCATCGCAAACCTCGACTGCCTTCCTGCCTTCCTTTTAGAGAGATCTAAAGTGGCTTTGGTGATTGCACTGCTGACTAGCCAAAGCAGCTCAATGGGGAATGGCAGTGTGGGAAAAGAAATATCAGTGCTACTTCTGATTCCAGTCCTTCGTTTGCTGAAGGTCTTTGATCGTGCCATCTCTGTCAGAGAAGCAGCACGGGTGTTGGCAGAGCTGAGACAAGGTAATCGATCTGTGGTGGATTGCTCCATTGAGTTTTGCACGCTGGCTGCTGAATGCAACTGGAACAAGGAGGTGCAGTGGGACACTCCATGGGTTGGCTGACCGTATGCAGAATGAAATCTATGCTCTGGAATTACCATCTGCCTTGGATGATCTTTCTGACCTAGAGATCAGCTGTCCCATCCTTGTGCCAGTAGGCATTTCAACAGAAAGCAAGAATGATATCGTTGCAAGAGGGAGAAGTTATTTTGATTAAAGATATGTTTGGAAAAAAAAAACATTTTTATTTCAAGTTAAATTTCTAAAAACACGCGATACTGCAAAAGATGCAACAGGAGCACAACAGTCAAACATGTCCATCTTGTGCATGTATGTTTACATAGAACAATAGAAATGCAAAAACTGTGTGAACTGCCCCTAATAAACCTGAATGTCGATCACTTCTGGTTTTTATTTTATTTTTATTTTTTTATTCTCGGTTCCCAACCCTAGAACTGTTTCTCTAAAATTCCATTATTGCTAATCACTATATACAAGCTTTTTCAAAAAGGTTTACATGTATTAATAGTCTTCTTTTTAAATAATTTTTCCATTTTATAACGGTCATTTTACAACATTTCACCCTAATGTTGTCAAATTCTAACATGACATTCAACTGAATTTTGGCGCATACAAGCAAAGTAACACAAACTTTGTAATTTTCAGCATTGTATCCATGCTGATCCCAGCCACAAGTAAGGCCAGAGTGCGACGTTCAGGTATCAGCCCACTCCATTTGGCAGCGGAGCGCAACAGAAATGATATTCTAGAGGTACTGATCGAGGCCGGCTTTGACGTCAATGCCACATTGTCTGAGGATCGTTCTATGATGTACGAAGATCGACGCAGCACAGCTCTCTACTTCGCCGTCATGAACAACAACATCGACGCTACAACCATGCTCCTGGAGGCTGGCGCTAACCCAAACCTGGACACGTTCAACCCCCTACTGGTGGCACTGAGGCAAGGTTGCATACAGACAGTGACTTTGCTAGTGAAACATGGTGCTAATGTTAATGCCTACATCCCAACTCACCCAACTAGCTTTCCAGCAGCTATTATGTTCTGTTTGAAGTACCTGAGCTTACTGAAGTATCTGATGGATAATGGCTGTGATGCCCTGTCATGCTTTAATTGTGTTTATGGCAACAATCCTCACCCTCCTATAAAGATTAGGCGTAATGTAAGATATGATACAGATGAAACTATGGAAAAGACCTGTGTTCAGGTGAGTGGATCCAATCCATAGTGTTAAATATTTTTATTTTATTATGAATCATGTAATAGTACCACATTTTATTACTTTATTTTTTATTTTGACTAGTTCTGTGAGATGATCTCCACCGAAACCTACTCCCACTGGGCAGGACCGATTATAGATGTACTGCTTGACTATGTTGGGCACGTGAAACTCTGCGCACGACTCATTGAACATCTGGACAGTTATCATGAGTGGCAATGCATCAAAGAGAAATCAAGTATGCGCACCCATATCCTTTGCTTAAATTATTAATATATGCAAATTACTTCAGTCACCTGCGTATTAATTTGCTGGTTCTGGTTGTAGCACCTCCACGCCCACTCATGCAGCTCTGCAGAATGGAAATCCGCAAATTGCTCGGTATCAACAGACTGAAGAAAATTTCCAAGCTTCCAGTTCCTCCAAGGTTGATCAAATTCCTAAATCATCAAGAACGAGAGCAAGACATTTAAGCCTGCTTTCAAGCGTTATCTCTTAGTCAGTACAGAGAGAACATTGACAAAAGAAAATAATTTACTTCTGTTTTTCTAAATTTGCACTGAGCTAAATTTATAGAATAAATGGCATATCCAAGTCTATTTTTACACAAATATAACAAACAAATGTGCTGTTTAATAGTATAAAAAGGCCATACATGTTTATATGTAATTATCAGACATAAACATAATTTTATTTAATTCATGTTATCTAAATTAGTGGGTACATAGTACTTAAATTTGTCTGTATATGTATGCTTGGAAAAAACTATTATAAGAGGGGTTAAGTGGTGCCAAAAATTTACAGAAAATAATTTTACTCTTTGCAATGTAGTAGAAATGTTTTGAATGCATTAAGAAATATAGATTGTTTATGTGTATAGTTTTGTATTTTTACATTTGACTGACTTTCTAAGTCAGGTGTACATTTTTTTCTAGTATTTTGATGTCTTGTTTGCATGCAAAACAAAACCAATAATCAGTAAACCCATTAACAGACGCAATACTTCCTTGAAAATACACTTCAATAACCTATAATGAAATGACCCTTCACAATAGAAAAGACAATGCTTTACAATGAACACTGTTAGAAAGCTACATATGACAATTTATCTGTTCAATAAAATAACTTACCTGTTAAGTAAAACAAAACACTATCTCCACATTTTTACATCTCAAATTATTCAGTTCTCACTACCTCCGAAAAGCAAAGCTAATGTTAATTCTTGTTTTATTACAAGCTCTATGACTGAGACTCAGTCCTCTTTTTGCCAGCAGACTCTTCTCTATTAGGCGTTTAACAACGTATTATTGTTTTAATAAATTATGGCGGCATTAACCGATTATGTTTTATTAACAAAGTTTGAGAGGAGCACTTTCACATGATCTACCCGATCAGCACGAGAGGAGGCCTATAAATACGTAGCTGACTCATCTATGTTCCTTGGCAGTTTCTTTTTGCATTTGGCCTCACCCTACATTCCCAACATGTCCGAAATGGAGCACTTCCCATCCGATGAAGTCTTTGCCACAATCCACTGGCCTAAGGAGCGATTCTCCTCAGCCGATACCTTGGTCCTTAACCCTTATCTCAGGGCATCAAATGAAACAAACGGGTCCCATCATGCTGAGGCAAACACTCACCAACGCAATCTTCTTCCGTGTAGCTCAAAACACACGTAACAGTAGCTAACACATATGTAGTACTCCTGAAAATAAAGTATAATATATTTAAGAATCAATGCTGATGCGATTGCTTCCCGTCACTGTATTTATACTAAATCAAAAAATAACAACAGCATACATGTTACAACAGTTCAGCACATTACCAAAACATATATAACTTCTTTGCATAGTAATGACTAGCTATAGACAACCAACTTAAAAACATTTTTCATATGGAGTGCTTACAACTGACAAGAGTTTTAAAGCTCATGTTCTATACAAGCAGAATAACATTCTCAGAATGAACTCAAGCACTGGAAAATATATGAGAACATGAAATGCTGTAACAATTCAATCAGTGAGTTAACCGTCCTTTCAGTAATACTGCTTAGTCCAAAGTACATTCAGTGACACTCATCTATAATACATTTATCAGCCATAATTTTGGTTGAATGACCAAATATTCCATAACCCTGAAACAACATCTACTAATTTTTGTTCGAAACACATTTTGACATTTGACCATATTGCGAACTGTGGCGCTGATCGCAGAGCACCCATGCAAACCATGTGCCACACCAAACTCATGACAAACTACTACTCAAGTAAAATATAACTGCTTCCAACATATACAACCACTTGTAGAATGTTTAACAGAGTTTAAACTGTGCCCGGAAATGTTTTATATGCCTTTTGTTAAGAAGTTACCTGAAAAGAAGTATAACACAGTTCAGAAAGAACGCAGAAGTGATTGCTGCCCGTCGCTGTATTTACTATGAACGAACATAAAATGACGTCATTATAAAAAATAACTAGTTCAGTCAGTACACATAAAATTTTATTTTTTTAACAAACAGCACAATAAGTAATAAAACTACATTTCGCAGTATTAGTGAAAAAATCATTTTATAAACAGTTTTATAATAAGTCCGGAGAAATTGAACAAACATTAAGATAACTTCTATCACAGATACAGATCGCACACATAATCGGTATAAGAACTTCTTGTCAGCGCTGCCTCGTTAATTATTATTATTATCAATATAATCGCCAATAAAGTGAACTCACTGAAAGCACATTCGCGTTTCTGTTTTGAAGTAATTTAAACCCACTTCTTCACCATCTGTACAGAAAAGCTGCACAGACTGGTAAGACAAAATTATACACGCAATCGTTCTCACTCATTAATTTATATATAATCGTACCGTTCCACTTGATTTGATTAGAACGAAGAGAAAATAACGTTACAACCAACAGACAGATAAAGAAAATCAATCGTTATGTTGAGGTTCCTACGCAGTTTGGAAAAGTATGGATTTTTTACTTGAGTCATTTCCTGGTCTGGATAAGTATGCAAAAAGAAAGTTAAGAGAAATAAAATGTGACAAAAATAAATGAATAAAAGAAAGAATTAAGAATCCACCCCAAAAACTGAATACATTCAAGGTGCACATTTTTGGAGTGGGGGTTCAATCTTTAACTGGCTGGAAGTAAGGAGCCGCCATTGACAGAACACGTGACCTGTCAGTGGTTGGTGGTACCTGTCAGTCTCGTTATGGCAAGTAGTTTCAGCAAATTTTGAATTTTAGCAGTTTTTGTGTTTTGTGTTCCTGCTTCTCAAGCTCGGGGAATTACATTAATTTATTATTGTGAATATGATTATGTTCTTAAACATGATTGGCATTTTATAATAATTGCTGGTTGCTTACTGATGCTTCGCTGCTGTTACATCCAACTAAAGCAGCGAGTATAACGTGTTCCCTATTGCTCTCTCTGCTAAGAAATACGTTATTTTATTATTATGAGTGGAATTGTATGATTCTATTCTTTCGTATGAGTAATGTTTTAGGGGAGTTTATGTCAATTAAAGCAGTCAAATGAACGTGATTACAACTGGAAGCTGATCGACGCTTCGCTGACGCTTCCTCCAGTCAGCCGTTGTTGCCTCTCAGGAAATTATCCTAATTTATATGGACCCTGCCACTTGTTATGATGGTTTTAATTTGGTATGTAATAACATTGCTTATGTAATCATGTACATTAAGAATCATAGTGCCATAATGGAATAGGCGAACACAGATATGAGTACAAGCAATCTTTCAGACAGAGCACGAAACAGTGAACTGGTGAGCAGTGAAGAACTGGTGAAGTGATGACTGCTTTGGGCTTATCTGAAGATGGTAGAGAAGCATTGCAGTGGTGAACGTTGAGATCTCAGAAGGAGTCTTTGGACACAGGGAGTATCGTGGACACAGGTTTCAGGTTTGGTTTGAGACCAGACACTGAGTGTTGGGTGAGGGCGGGTGATATAGTGCTGAGGTTATTGGACACAGGTGCTTAGTATTCGGGTGGCTGGGAACGAGTGAGCGGAGTCTGATTGTGTGAGTGTGAGTCTGGTGCAAGGGGCATGGCAGAGTCCATTACACAGACTAATATAACGTTAATTAATCCCAATGACATAATCTTTCTCATTGCTTTGAGTTTTTGTTCAGCAACAACAGGACAATCTGCAGTAATGCTCTTTAATGAATTTCCATTGACTATTTACAAAATAAAACAAGAAACAACACACACACACACACACACACACACACATACACAGCTCCTAAACCTAATTACTGGTTGGGCCTCCCTTAGCAGCAACAACTGCAGTTTTTTGCGATAACTTGCGATAAGTCTTTTACAGGACTGTGGAGGAATTTTGGCCCACTCGTCTTTGCAGAATTGTTGGAATTCAGCCACACTGGAGGGCTTTCGAGCATTAACTCGAAAATTAATTCGAGCATTAATTCGAGCATTAACTTTTTAAGGTCATGCCACAGCATCTCAATAAGATTCAGGTCAGGACTTTGATTAGGCCACTGAAAAGTCTTCATGTTATTTTTGTTCAGCCATTCAGATATGAACTTGCTTGTGTGTTTTGGAGTTTTGTCCTTCTACTACAGAACCCAAGTTTGCTTCAGTTTGAGGTCATGAACAGATGGCCAGACATTGTCCTTCATGATTTTTTTGGTAGACAGCTAAATTCATGGTTTCATTTATCAAAGCAAGTCTTCCAGGTCCTGAAGCAGCAAAACAGCCCCAGACCATCACACTACCACCACCATATTTTACGGTTGGTTTGATGTTCTTTTTTCTGAAATGCAGTGTGACTTTTATGCCAGATGTAATAAGACACATACCTTCCAAAAAGTTAAACTTTTGTCTCGTCAGTCCACAGAGTATTTTCCCTTAAAAGTCTTTGGGGTCATCAAGATGTTTTCTGGCAAAAATTAGACGAGGCATAATGCTGTTTTTGCATAGCCGTGGTTTTCATCTTGGAACTCTACTATTCCTGCATCCATTTTTGCCCAGTCTCTTTCTTATGGTGGAGTCATGACCTTAACTGAGGCAAGTGTGGCCTGCAGTTCTTTGGCTGTTGTTGTGGGGTCTTTTGTTACCTCTTGGATGAGTCGTCGTTGCCCTCTTGGGGTAATTTTAGTCGCCCAGCCAGTTCTGGGAAGGTTCACCACTGTTCCATGTTTTCTCCAATTTTCTGTAGATGTGGATTTTGTTTTCCCTTAATAATAACAAACTTCAGTTAAAATTGCATTTTTTGTTTACTTGTGTTATCTTTGACTAAAATTTAGATTTATTTGATGATCTGCAACATTCAAGTGTAACAAACATGCACAAAAAAAAAAAGAAATCAGGAAGGGGCAAATTCTTTTTTACACTACTGTTTCTAACAATTTAAATATAAACTTCTTTCCTTATAGCATCATACTTTTTAGTAGGCCATTCAAAACAGTCAGATTCCTGCATAGTTTACATACTTGTCTTATAAGTTTATCAAAATATCTAACACTGTTTAGTTCAATTCATTAATCAAATATAAATTACAATATAAGTGACATTTTGTTTAACCATTAAGGAACAATACAGTAAGAATCACTTATATTTGTATTATTGCTTTGGAAATATTTTGAAAAAACTTTTTCGCGTTTTCAATTTATTGTTACTGTTACATGTTCCTTTGTGAATATAGAAATGGTAAATAGAATTACAAAATGTAGTTGATTGAACTGAAAACAATTTATTATGATTACAACATAGAGATACATGTACAAATGTATATGAACAAAACATATTTTATTACAGGTGTAGAAAAAAGCATGACGGGAGGAAAAACAATTCCTTGGAACGAGAGTTGGACTTGACACGTCAGTAATAGTGAACACGTTATACTTGCTGCTCAACATCTGCTGACTGGAGGAAATCTCAGCAAAGTGTAGATAAGTTTCCAATTCTAATCATGGTCATTTGACTGCTTTATTTGGCATAAACTCCCCTAACTCATCAATCAAATGAAATGATAGATTTATAAGATTATACTCATAATAATAAAATAATATATTTATTTTCAGAGAGTAATAGGGAACACGTTATACTTGCTGCTTTAGCTGGATGGAGAGGCAGCGAAGTTCACTAAGCAGCCAGTAATTATGATAAAATTCTCAAAAATACCTATCATGTTTAAGAAGACTGATAACTTTGATCATATGCATTGAAATAAATTATTGCAATTAATAGAGCAACAGAGGGAGGAACAAAAATAAATAAATCTGACAAAAGTCAGTGTTTCCTTAAACTACTTGACAAGGCAGACTTATTGGTGGCAGCTGCCACTGACAGGTTACCTGACCTGCTAGAATGAGACTGACAGCTTCTACCAGCCGGTGTCAGGTCAAGTGACCTTTCATTGACAGCTCTTTCCAGCCAGTTGAAAATTTGAACCCCTACTCCATTTTTGTGTTAAACTCTGACTTTTACCATAAGCCAGTCTCTTTCAAACATCACTAAAGGAATGTGCCTGCGGCAGTCAAACCAGCCGCTTAAACATCACAATACTCATAATCCCGCGAGGCTGCCCTTTCTATTCCCTTTCTCTTCCAGTCTTTGATTCAGAAGACGAGTTAGTCAAGCTGGAAGTCAAGTGTTGGGCTGCGGCAGGAAGCTTCCAGCAAGGCTAGACTGCGCTCTAGATTCTGCTGCTTGTAGGCTCCTTGTTCTCTTCCTCCCTCCGCTCAGTTGCGCACCATGGCGTTGCACCTCATACAACAACGCCCACCCCTCTCAACGAATGCCTTGCCCCTATGAGGTTACCTCTAACAAGGTCAACCGTCTTAGCCATTTTGTCTCACCGTTTCTAACCCTAACCCTTCCCAAAATATCTTGTAGCTCCTAGCACGAGGCTGCCAGACAACACTTCCTTCTCTCACTCACTTCTCTCACTCTCACCTCTAATCTTTTACATCAGTGGTCCCCAACCCCTGGTCCGCGGCCCGGTACACTGGCGTGACCCTGATTCCGTTAGCAGCACAGGCCCAAATGGTTAATTTGCCAACCCAGATTTCCTCTTTCTTTAACTTCCCTGTTACAACCCAAGCCCCAGGTACCGGTCCTACCGTGAGGTGCAAACAACTTTGGCTCTGGAGCTTCCCTGTCCTAATTCTCTTTCCCAGGCTAAGTCGTCATTTTCCCTTCCCTTCCCGTCATTTTCTGCAACACAGATGCCCATACCACTGAATGCCATTGCTTTGGAACCACCCCTACAGTTAGCAACATCAGCGCAAAGATTTTGTCAAATCAATTTCCTCCCTTCACATTCCTGGGCACTTCCTTGGGCCCAGGGTGTACTCAAGCCTGAAGCTGCCTCCTCCTCCCTCTAAAACATAAATATGGCATCTAAAAGTTGCTGTTGGTGGTCAGTTTTTGTGTGTAAATGTATGTTTTTGACCACTGTTTTCCACTTTTGATGTCATTTCTAATGAGAAATTACTACTGTAGTGATTAAATATTCAGTTAGTTTTCACCAAAGTGCTCTATCTTTTACTGTAAATTATAATATTGTTACGCTGCCTCAGAAGTTTGTCCAAAATCAGTTTCGTGAGGTACCTTCAATGGCAAAAGTCATTGTCTGTGGACAGAGAGGCAAACATGTCAGCTGCCAAATAATTTTTTTATACAGAGTTACTGTCTCGCAGTGACATGAATTCTTTGGTACGTGACAAGTTTTAGTAGCACATGCCACAATCTACTAACACATCCCAAGTTTTACTGGCACAAGTGCGTCTTTTGACATTCGCTGGCACATCCCAATGAGATCCGGATGTGCCACTAAGTATAGCAGCATGTGCCAATCGCTTCAGAGCGTAAGATCCCATGCCACTTAATGTTAAGTCCAAGTGACCCAGAGCAACTTTTCTTTATTTACAGAACACCATCCAACTAGGACTACAATATAAACACTTTGTATATATTCTATATAAAATATATTAATTTCATTTTAATTTCATTAAATTCATTTTAATTAATGTATTGTGATGAGAATAAAATGTGTTTTTTACCTAACAATTTAGAGTAGAGAAGAAGGAAAAACGATTCAGTGTAGAATGTGGTCACATGTGGGAAATTATTCTGTATTTTCATTCATTCACTCATTCGTATATAGGCTATCATTCGTGGCTTCATGTTACTTCAGAAATCCAGCATCCAGCATCCCTGGCATAGGCATCGGTTTGTGCTTCTACCGGTGGTAGAAGTGGCCAAGAGAACTCAACATGCTGCAACTGAAGAAAACACATGTAAATAGCAAAAACAACAGCGAATTAAGAAAACCTCTTCATCCATTTGACTGAAGGGCATTTTACTTAAAATAAGTAAAATTATCTGCAAGTGGGGTAAGAAAAAAAATCTGGATGAAAATGGAAACAAGATTATTTGTCAAATGTTTGGATTTTGTTTTCCCTTAATAATAACCTGTATTTAAAAACTGCATTTTGTGTTTACTAGTGCTATACTAATATTAATATTTAAATTTGTTTGATGATATTAAATACTTAGGTGTGACAAACATGCAAAAAAATAAGAAATGAGGAAGGGGCAAACACTTTTTCACACCACTATAGGTATAGTAGGCTACATTCGTTCTGCTGGACCGTTGCTCTCATTGAAGGTGCAAAATAGTTAGGCCTACTTGTGCTTATTTATTTTTTTAAGTGTTAAGTGAATAAAACAAACCTTGGTTGTATCTTCAGATGAAATTCTGCAGGTGTCCATGCTTTCTCTGTCCGGCAATAAATGCACATCTTTGAATGAGTGTGGGTTTCTAGCGTATTTACTTGAACTTCTTAGGGTAATATCTATGGTTTGGCCCATTTCAAAGGAGTGGACTTAATAAAACTCTCTCCGAACTTGACGTGCAAACCTGTGCTGAATCATGGTCAGACTCTCTGAGCAATATTGTAAGTTACTGTATAATGAATTTTCAACAAGCAGAATGATACAGCATCACAGCTTTTAACTACTAATGTATTTTGAAGGACAAAACATGAACTTTAACTACTGGCTTTACATCAAGTCAGCTATCACTTTACTCTGGCACGAGTCCCAGTGCGGTCACACACTTGGCAGACCACACTCTGATGACCATCTCCTCTTCATCTGTGGATCTGGTGCAGTTCCTCCCCTCATTTTACAAACCTCTGCTTTTGAACATCCTTATTGAAACAAGCCCCGGTATTATTGGGAGTATTTGAACTGCCTGGACCTGATGTGAGATCCACTAGTCAAAGAGGTTCCAATAGAGAAATATATAGTAAATATACACGTTTTTTTTGGTAGCTGTAACTACATTTGCATAATGTTGTCAGTGAAGATACTGTGTGTAATAGCAGCACAGAAACTGTTTCTATACCCTTGAAGATGGATGTTACCCTGACTTTTTTTTTTTAGGTCAGTCAGTTAGGTGGTGTCAGCCTTTCCAGATGGCGAAACTGCTTGTTGAGAGCACAGCTGATGGCATTGCCCAGTTTCCCAGTATGTGTACTCCATTCCCACCCAATGCTATGCCTCCTGAAGTATCTAATGCACATCAACATTCTGTCCCTTCATAAAGAACTGTCTTATCATTAGTGTGTGTGTGTATGTATGTATGTACGTATGTGTGTGTGTGTGTGTGTGTGTGTGTGTGTGTGTGGGTGTGTGTGTATATATATAGATATATATATATCTATATATATACAGTGGAGTTCACTTATCTCGACTCACGGTTAACTCAAATTTAGGTGTATTACATAAAATAAAAAATGACTAGTTACTAGGCACATCTAACGAATATTGTTTAAAACGGACACTATTTTTTCAAGATTTTCCAAATTTACCTCAGAAGCTCATTTGCACATTGAAATTAATTCTACAGAGCTGGCAGATGTGGTGGCATTGCAGGTTATGGAATTTATTGGGGATTTGCAATAAACACACATCACTGAGTAGGGAAGGACCTATAAGTGTGCCTGAGTTCTCACCAGCAGAGGGCAGAATGGAAAAACAACCTCTGAGGGACTTTTTCCTGTGTTTGTTGCTTTGGCTCATGTTTTCTTCCTCAGGCAAAGGTTAAAGGAGGCGGTTTTCAATGTATGATTTATTTTGATATGTGTTCTGCTTTTTAAAATCTGATCTAGTTTAATAATGTAAGTCATCATAATGAATGCATTGACATTCCTAGAAGAAATTTTAAAGAATACCTTTCAGCTGTTAACAAACTGGTTCTGTTATATTTGATTAAAGTTAAATGTTATGCATGACATAAATCTTGGTTTAATAATTTACTTTAAATCCCATATGTTTATATATTATTGAGTGCAATTTCTTCTGATTTGAACAAGTGTTTGTTCTACTGAGCCCTCTTTTTTTGCTCAGGTAATTATTTCATGTCTTTCTAAAATATCCACAGGGTGGCAATGCAGCTCCATAACTAATAAATTGAGAAAACTAAGCCCAGATAGAAGACAATTGGTGTTGTTGATAATGATTCATGAGCAAAATCATCCGTTTTGTATTATATGCTTACATTTTATTAGTAGTATTTTGAATATTTTATGCTATATTTGTTTGTATATTAAAAGCATATGTCAGTTCAACCTAATTTTGAAACTAACACAAAGCATATCACATATCACTGATTTTGGAAGTATTTTCTCTCTTTTTCCTCTCCTTTTCTGCCTTTCTCAGAGCCCAGGAACCTGCCATCACTCTATCCCATAGCTGTCCACTATCATTAAAATTTGTGAGATGGGCCAAACCACAACAATCTGTCTTACGTTTTGTTTTTGTTCTTCAGTTTTCCATTGCGGCATTTATGTGGATGAATGGACTTCGAAAGGTCAACACTGAACATTGATTACACAGAGGGGCCTGGGGGAGAGGGGTAAGTGGCCATTTGTTTTGTGCAAACTCTTGAGTGGCCAGAAATCTTCAAAAAGTGCTGGCAGAAGAGGCAGGAGCATTGTAGGGCTCTCCATCACACTCTGGCACCGGTTGACACTACAGAACCGTTTAAGGGCTGACTTCTTGCGAGGCATCCAAAACTGCAGAGTGTGACTCTGCGGTTTTATTTAATGCAGTCCTATAGTAATGAAATGAAACCTAAACCTATCTTAAAACATACTTTAAAAACAAAAACAAAAAAACATTTACAGAACGACCTGTTTACTTTACAATGTAAAACTGTAATTTACTATATATATATATATATATATATATATATTACACTTTTAACCAGGAAATCCAAAAGCCTTTTTCTGCTGAATTATCAAGGTCACACTGCTCCTGAAATCTGAATTTTTTTCTTTTACTTTTTTTTAAAATACTGATGACAGTACCTTAACACATTCTTTATACCTTATATAAAGAAAAAGCCACATAATCAATCAATTAATCAAAGTTTATTAAAAGTAGCAATTATCAGAAAACATAAAACAATAATGTGCATAATTAAAAAAATGAAATGATAAGAAAACTTAATTATTAAAATGAAAAAGCATCAAATGTGAGCTGTTTTACAGGGAATTCTAGGAATGACCGTTTATGGCTTTTCACAGTAAATTATTTGATTTTTTTTGTTCTTATTTGTTTTGTTTTAATATTTGTCATTTTTATTTCCAAAATAAAATGTATTACTGTAAAATTATGTAAAGTTAGATCTATTTAGAAGGTGAAATTACTGTTAACCAATTAACTTCTTTTTTTGTAAAGTAAGAATTAAAATTTTTTTTTACAGTGAACATTTTAACTACTCTCATCAAATATTTCAGTCTCACAGAGCATTTCAACTTTCTACCCACAATTGAGACTGATAGGCTATTGTTTTTATGTAGAAGATATATAGTATTTCACATTGTATTCAATTTTGTCCGCTATATGTTTGCCCCGCTAATGAAAATACTAAGCCAAAGCAAATGCATTCCTAAACAACACATGTTGTTTTTCAAAGACTTATAAAGACAGCCTACTTGTTTCATTGGTATTGAACAAATCAGTTGAAATGAATGATTCCTTGACTCAATCAGTTTTAAATGAATTGGATAATTCCAAACGGAAGTGAGCACCCCTATCCCTTGAAGTGGGGGATTTTGAGGGAGCAGGGCACTTGTGTAATGATAAAGATGTTTGGAGCGCACTTGGTGAAGGGAGCAAAAAAAGACCATGTAATTTCCTCATTAGCTTCACATGGAATGTTACCACGACAACGATAGGCAGCGGGAACAGGAATATCTTATTATTGGTGTTATCCCAGATAGCACATATCTCAGTCATGTCTATTTGATGTGTGTTTAGACTGCAATATGTCTCTAGGAGGTTTCCCATCAGGCATTAAATAGACATTTAGAAAATGTATTTTAAGAGGTTGATGATTTAGAACGTATGTAAAACTGACGTTTCTCATATTTTTGCACACAGCCGATGCTTTCCAGATGAATCATGGAGACGTATGTGTGATATCTGGGATGGGTGAGTGTGTTCCTGATCTGCTTTTAACTTTAAGCTAAACACATTTCTCACATATAATTTTTTTGTTTAAACTTAGTATGAAATGCACGACCAAAAGCTGTGTAATATATTGCAACAAAACAACTTGAATTATTCTGTTTGTTTATGCCTTATTTCAAACTCTCCTTCCATATCTAGTTTTAAAATGAATTACAGTAATTCCTCGAGATACGAGCATAATCCGTTCCAGGGCAGAGCTCGTAACTCGAAATTGCTCGTATCTAGAATCATGTTTCCCCATAAGAAATAATAGAAAGCAAATTAATCCGTTCCAGATTTGTTTCTGTCTTCCTTTAAAAAAATAATTAAGGCACGTGTCGTTAAAAAGCACCAAAAGCACGACCAGTAGACGATTTATCAGGGTGTTTCTTTTCAATGAAATCAGAAACCTTCTGCCCCATAGCCATCACTTCCTTAATTTCCCCCTCCGGTTCCTCCTCGCCACTGCCGAGCTCTTGCAACACCTGCGTATGTTCCATTATCTGTATCTCGATCAGCTCCTCAGTCCACAGTTCCTCCTGATGCTCCTGCGTGCTAGATGACTCACGTGGGCATCGCGCTCATATTTATCCACAATTTCATGCTTCATTTCCATGGTCATCATGGCCCGCTACTGGCGGGCGATGCGTACAGAAGTCAGCGAACACGTGAAGTGAACGTGCGTCAGTACGCCTGCTCGTATCTCGAATATTTACTCGTATCTATAAGCAAAAATCTGCCCGAAGGTTTGCTCGTATCTTGGAATACTCATATGTAGAGACACTCGTATCTCAAGGTATTACTGTATGAGGATTCGGCACAGTGGGTCACATGACCATAAACGATTAAATGACTTCCTGGAAGTGACTGTTACATGTTTTCTTTGTGAAAGGATTCAGTTGTTCACTTTCATTTAGAACACCCCTACAAATTGCATCCCCTTTCCAAAGAGCATCGCCCTTCAAGGGTGCAGAAACGCCGTTTGACATTCTCTCGTTTCAATGACTCGCCTGTTCTTAAATTATTCGTTGTTATTTGTTACAACCCTCCCTTGGCTGTTAAAGGTCTAGGGATTTTGGGAGGGGAACATTTTGAACCAAGTTAAAATACTGCAATAAAGACCACTGTGTGTGATTTGAGAATAAACTGAGACCACACAAATAATGAAAATTAATTCACCATTTAATAAATATGCCACCCAATACCACAAAAGAAAAAGTAACCCAATAATGAACATAAGAAAATTAATCAACAAAAATATCGGAGGAGAACAAAAGAGAACCTAGATTGTGCCAAAGAAACGGAAGTAATATAATCAAAAGAATCTTACTGAAACATTTGCAACTAGTCCTAAACTAAAGAAAAAGTCTTCAGCGTCAGAGACGCCCTAAACTTCCCTACACTTTCTACCAAACAGAAAAGTACAAAATGTGGCACAAATCCCCTTACCTGATGTTTCTAACAAATAAGATTCCTACGTGTGTAGATTTAGGTCACGTGACGTCTTACCAAAAACCCTTTTCTCTCCACCCGACTTAATTTCACTGAGTTTCAAAAGACTGCCAGTCTCTCTCATTAGTTCTCAAAGGGGGAGTACAAAAGATGGTCAACATGACAAAGAAATCCTCCAGATAACAAAACAACAATAACTTAAAAGAGAAAATCCTCATCAACAACAACAACAACACAAGCAGTCTCTTTCCCCCTCTCTCTCCAGTGCAGCAGTCCATATTGAAGGGTGTACCACAGGTATGAATCATTGGAGCTGATGAGAACACACCTTCCAGGTAGCACAGCCAATCGTGGACATCTGATGTGACGGACAGTTAAGACAGCCTATCAGCATGCGACCTGTCAGTAAAAGAAACAGACACCACAACAAAACAGAGAAAGAAAATAACCCAAAACTCTTACGTCCCTAGGGACGTAACATTATTGAACAAATCCAGGTTAATACAGATAAATAAAGGTTATTGGAATTAAAAAATTTGTTTTGTAATGTTGATTTATTTGCATACTTAAGTGTGTACTACTTTGAGTTCACACTGAATACTCCAGAAAGTAATAGTGCACTTTAAAAAACCCAGAAGATTAATTAACCAAAAAAACAAAGTGAGGAATGTTGGACACTTCATGCACTCAACTATTGCAGCTTTGATTGTGTAGAGGAGAGGTGGAGCTGTCAGACTCTGATGTGGAATAACTAAATAATCTTATAAAAGTCATACACTACATGATCACCATTGAACCAAGTCTGAAAACAAAACATTCTTCAAGGAACAGCCTGTACAACAGAGAGGTGCATTTTTCACAGATGTTGTTGTTGTTGATTCTGAGGCTTGGACCAATGAGATGCAAATGGATGCAGCCACATTAGCGGTGGTGCATTGGTTTTGTTTATGGGGACAGCAGAAGGATTATCCCCTCCAGTCCACTTCATTCGATCCATATGGCCCAAAAGGCCTTAGCTTCAGCTGTGCCACAGCTTTGGAGCCACGGTTGAGTTTGTTATTGTCCCAACTCCAGCTGAATGCAGTGCTACAAATCCTGACAATATAATATGTGCAGTCAGAGCTCTCTCTACAATGACACAGACAGAAAAGCAAAGCTTCTTTAGTGTTCAGTTTACTTATTACAATTATCTTGCATGCACACTAAGCAAAGTTTAATTTGATCTACCGTTTCCATATGATGTCTCTGTGGAATCATCGATTACAGGGCTGTCATGATGAAGTCATATTTCTATAGATTTGTGTCATTGTCTAAAAGTGGACCCCTTTCTCTCTCTCTCTCTCTCTCTCTCTCTTCCCATGAGCAGGAGCTGAGCAGAGCGATTTACAGGCTGTCGGGTTGGCTTTGTTCCCGTGTAAGTCAAGTCTCGGTGGAGAAGAGACGCATCAGTGCTCCAAATGGCCCCAGCCGTCTCATTGCATTATCTTCAAATGGCACGTCTGATGGAGAAGTTAGAGAACAGCTCTCCTTGCTTCTCTCATTTAGAGATGCCTCCCTTATTAACATGTACTGCACCTAGATACTCCTGTATATGTTCATGTGAAAGCAGAATCTAACATGTTTGCTTAAGTGCAGGACTGTCGTCTTCTGTAGTTATTTGTGTGTTTGTGTTATGTGTCCTTTCAAGGAATGGCTTCATAGAGTCAAAAACAACATCAGCACTGCATTAATACTGGGTCACCTATTATAACGAGCGGTTGTGAGGAACCAACTCCTCATACTGCCAGTACAACATGCAATGCACATGAAAACTTGTTGATGAATTCATGAATGCCTGCACTGAAACACTTATTAACATAAAAGTTAATAAAAAACTGAGCTTGGATATATTACACAATCAAAGCACTTTCAGAGTTATTTATTGTTGTCATTCATTTACATGTATAAGGTATGTACGATTTTTTTAAATATAAATAATTTTACCAAGGCTGGATGTATTTGATTTTTTTTAACTATACATTATAATAGTAATATTGAGAAAGTATTGTGAAATATTGTGAAAAATAACTATTTTAATATAATTAAAAAATATAATTTATACCTGTGATGGAACAGCAGAATTTTCAGTATCATTCAGTATCGAGTCTTCAGTCACATATGATTTGGTGCTCAAGAAAAATGTCTGAAATAATTATCCATGTTAAAAAACAACTTTTATCAGGATTCTTTGATTAATAGAAAGTTCAAAAGAATCTATTTGAAATAGAAATCTTATCTAACATCATAAATGTCTTTACTGTCATTTACCCGACTTTTGAACAGTAGTGATTATATTTAAAAATGATGTATAATGCAAATAATATCTTAACTATTATTTATTTCTGCGCTTCAGTGCTTTGCTTATATTTCAGAAACCTGTAATGTACAACGAGAGCATTGGTTCGGAATAATATGAAGCCACTGACAAATACTTTTGACTGATGTGAGGACATACTGGAGCCTGACTAATTGACAGTGTAAATATTGTAAAGCATCAGCTTTTCCTCGTGAAAGTGACTGACTGACAGACAGCAGATTCGGCCTTCGAGTTCTCCAAGCAATTTATCATCCTTATCCACACTGGGGTAATTGATCTGGCAGCACTGAGAAAATATCTTTACACTGTGGATCTTGATATTCCAGTTTTCTAAATTACTTGTCAAGCAAGGTGTGTCAACAGACAGAGGTTAGCCGACAACATTTTCTCCCCAAAGTTTCTCCCAATTTAACTCCTTCATAATCAGATTCCCCCTTGCCTGACATGGAGGTTTACGGTATTTGCTAATCTTTTACTTGAATAAAATAAAAAATAAATATTATACACATAAATAGATTCCCCCAAAAATCTAATTCTTTATATATGCAACCGTGTGAGAGAAATCTTTTCTAGCCCTACAAGGCTTTGTTGTTGTTTCAAGGCATAGGATATTTTTTGTACAATTATATAGGGATAATTATATCTCAGATTGCAATTAATGGGATATAATTAATCACTACATAAAACCACAAAACATTCCAAGGCTGATATCAGGGTAATGACATCAGATTAAAATATATACCGTTTATAAATGATAGCCTATCATGTACGACAGACCGATTATGTATGCAGACAAATAAGCAGCAGATACGATTCAGTAGTACAATTTTATTTAAAACTAAAAAAAGTCAGCAAGTTGCAATTAAAGTAGTTCAATGCACAATATAGAATTGTTTTACATTTTGGTATGTGATGCATACATTGTGCAACAACCTCTGATTACTCAAATATACATTAATGGCTTGTTCCAGACAAACAATAACACTTACTCTGTTCTGACGACACATCGACTTATACTTATCCCTATAAACATTTTCTCTTACTCTGTACACACGATAGACTGTCAAGAAGGCAAATATTGATATGTACATTCATGCAATACAATTCTGAGTACCTTTGTACAGTATAATACACATATATCTTCAGTACGTATATCTTGTTGAACGGGTGAATGACTGTACAGTAGAGTGTGAGAATGTTTTACAGGATATGAAGAGGGATGTTTGTTTAAACAAGCTTAATGATGTAAACATCATTGCTCAGTTGTATACGGTTTTATATCATGATTCATAGTTCAGTGTTACTGTATGCATGAACATTGCCTCACTGTTTTCTAAATACAACAAGCTCCGGTCTATATATATAAAAAAAGATATTTAGACACATTGGATATACAGTTCTAGTAAAAAAAAAAAATAACTAAACAATAAAGAGGGTCTGATTGAGTGACATTACAAGCTAAATTTACGGTTAAGCTTGTTTCATGAATCACCGTGATACATCTAATCCACATAAAATCATGGTATTTTACCACTTTAGTTGCCAAAAAGGTCAAGAAGATTTTTGATGTGAATCTAGAATGATTTGCAAGCATTAGATGGATAACAGACCACAAATGATGTCATGATTCGCAAATCCGAATCGTTTTGTTATATTAACCTTACTTATTTCTGTTAGAGGAAATGTCATTGTCATTTCTCATTGCTTTGAATTCTAGACACTTTTCAATGAATGTTCAATCATTTCACCTTTAAAATGTAATTTCATGTCACTTCTAATCTATTCAAAATTATGGACCACTTTAAATTTACAAACCCTAAATAATTGAGAATTGCTTCAGTTGTGATTAGCAGCTGAACGGGAACGTGCGTCTACTGAAAGGTAAATGGATCACATTGTGTACATAATACATTACATAAATATGTAACACAGAAAGCCAAACTTGTATATTATTAAAATAGTTAGAGAAGTCTCATATGTTATGACTTTTAAAATCTCAACTACTCAAACCATTATTCATCTCAAAATGAATAGTTATCCATATTTCATACTGTACATAATGTTACTGGAGCATCCAAACATTGCTTTGACATTCACAAAAACTTTCAATTCAGTTTTTGGAGTCTTTTATTTTTATATTTAGACAAAAAAGTATAGATTTTAATATCAGCTATTTATCAGCCATAGCATGAAACGTGATTGATATTTTTGACATGTAGGCTACATCAACCATATTAAGCCTTTTTAAAATGTACACATCTATAGAGTGATCAAACTCGAATCAACGCTAATGCTAGGACTGCATGTTTTTTTTGTATTTTCAGCATGCACCTCAAGAACTCAATCCTTTCCAATTGCATAGTAACACAAACCACAATCAATTTCTGGGTGTTTTCAAGAAAAACATTTCTTGTTCTCTGTTTGGTACACAAGTGCAGGATGAACCAATCCATTTGGACGCTCTAACAGACTATCAAAACAATGGGGCCAATGTGTCATTTAACCCTTTAATACATTTACACAATCTACATGAGGTGAGAGAACCCTTAATGTTCAATGAGGGAAACTTCAGAGACAAGAATTTAAAAACATCATTGCATTCAACAGAAAGTGCATGCTTTTATTTTGTTGTTGGTGTTGTATATTGTCATCAGAGGGACCCCCAGGGGGCCGCCAGGTTGAGTCTCGTGATACTCGTGCAGCTGGTTCCAGGTCTGCTTATACTTGCCTATAGTCATTCCTATTCATGTTAGTCTTTTCTCTAAGCATCGTTCTATGCCCCAAGAAGGACAGCCATGCGATTTACAGTTCTTAAATTCATACTATAGCTTGCGTCCATCTCACTAACCCAAACAGAGAGACGGTGGTGCTGTAGGGAACAGAACGTTCAGCTGTACATGCCTTGCTGTAGCATGGCCACTATACTCCAGTGTTATTGGTTTCCACTACCTGCTGTTTACAGCGTGAGCTCATGGCATACTCCCCTCGGCTTGTGCCGTTCTCTTCTTTTCGAAGGGGTTTCCTGAAAAACAGAACAAAAATATTACACTTCAAACAACTATCTTTGCTCAGCGTGCAGATGCTATTGATCGGGTTGTAGAGGCCTGAGCTAAGTGAGATGAAATACAATGTCTCAAAGGTAAACAGGAAAACTAGTAAAGGAAAATGCAAATAATAGTGTCAGGATGCCCCCCTTATGAACAATGTGCCTTTACTTTCAAATTAAAAACATATTTATAAGTTTAGCATGTGCAGGAGGTTGAATGCATCAGCCAGTGTGTTCAGTAAAATAAACAGAAACATTTTCTAAATCACAGCAAAAAATGTTAACTACATTACAATTTTTATTAAGTGTCAGTGTTATACAGGAATCCCTCACCACTTCGTGGTTAAAGTGGAGTTCACTTATCTCGAGTCACGGTTAACTCGCCAATACTATTATGTCGACGTTTTTGAAGTGGAACGCGTTCCTCGCGCAGCAGATCCTCCCAGATGCAGGCAGAGCAGATGTTCACTCCTCCACATGCAAATGAATCACGCATGTCCAGCAAGCCGCCGCTGGCTGATTACAATGGCAGTACGGGAAAAATATACTTTGTCTAAAAAATAATTAAATCACTGCACAAATATAAATCGCTCAATTTGTTTGGCTTACACAGCCTCAGTCACATACTCTCGTCCACTGTGTGTGTGCGCCTGTCTGTGACAAAAGCTAACTAGCTGGTTTGCTTATCATGTCTCAAAACTGTACACCCAAAAATACAGGAAGGAGTGGGAATCAAACCCTGAATTCCAAGGCTGGTTAAAGTCGTTTATTGGTGATAATACGCGGGCATACTTGTTAGACAAACAGAACGCAAGAAAGTATGCAATCTAGTACAGCCACACATCCCTGTTTCTGGTTCTGATGTGAGCTCTGCTCAGCACCGCTGCGGATTGAAGAACCCGGTTGTTAAAAGACGGGATGAAGCCGAATTTGTTGAGAAAGCACATTAGACAGGCAGAACACAAGAAAGTATGCAATCTAGTACAGCGTGATGACCTCACGAATATGATTGTTTACGCTGTGAGCGAAATTGTGTTTCTGTTTTGAGAATATAATTAAAGGATTGTATGGAGAATCGAAGGTGTTTTTTATTGTATACTGGTAAATCTCTGTTGTTAGTTGGTGCACATATGCCTTTTGTTGTTCGCAAACATATACAGTGTATGTACATTTTTATAGCATGCCGATCGCTTCATCAAACAAATCGCCATATTGGGTGTTGGTTATCTCGACGCTTTTTTGCAACCCCCCGAGACCGTCGACATAACCGAAATCCACTGTATATATGAATGCCAATTTCTATAAAAATGCCTGAGTGCATGTTGCACTTTTGGACCCTCCTTGACACTAACAAAGTCTGGGTTGATAAACAGCAGCACAGGGCATCAAAGTGAGTTATTCTGCAGTGTAAATGACGTCCCTCAAGCCATAATGGCTGCTAGACTTAAAAAGCTGTGGTATGCACCCGGCCTGTCTGTTCTTTATTACAATTTGAAATATGCAACCTGCCTGCAGCCAATTGCCTTCATAACTGCATTAAAACCCAGAGCTGCCCAAACAGCAGAGCATGAAGATCCAATCTATTGAGACTTTGTTAAATCATGTCAGTCACATATTGACTTATTGGTAAAGAGGGCCTGAGGTAAAAGCTGGTTATGTAGAGAGATAGATGCTGGGATACACATTTTGTAAGATGCCAACATGAATATCAGTAAAGGTTTGAAATAGTTGCATAATCAGCATTCACAAAGTAAGGACACGCTGATGGAACAGATGTACGAAACGCGGTAACATGAATGCAGCAATCGACAACGTTAAATAAGCTTAATGCCAAGCAACCACGTCACCTCTAAAAAGACAGGTCCGAACAATAGGGCTTAATGGTTGGCTTCCGGAAGTAAAGATGCAAGTCAGAATCTTACTAGTCACAATACTTAATATAATCTCCATTTTCAACAATACCTAATAAATATTTCAAGACATGCCAAATATAACTCAGAGGATAAGTGCTAGCGTACGCCTCTATAGAAGCCATTAGACAGCTTTCGTTTTTTAGGAAATCCGAAGTAGTTTAATCAAAATCCACTAAAAAGCCTATTACCAGCGTCAATGTGAATCTCACAAATTTTCTATTGCTTTACATTTATGTGGAAACTAGCACAATTCTTTAGGATGTTTTACAATTAGCAAGTTCAAAAGAACAGCATTTACAAATGAAGTAGAAATTCTCTGATCTCTAACTTAACTTAAGCCAACATTTTGTAACTAAAGTATGTACATTTTCATAAAACATCATTTTAAAATGTTAAATGGGGAGATCACATTTTATTAACATATGGATTTGTTAAACATTTTTATTTTTCACCAGAGATTGCAGAGTTTCAAGGCTTTGTGGAGAAAATAAATGTGAATATGATGAAAATATATCCAAAAAAGTAATTCATTACTAGCAACTAACGTCTCGGGTTACGTATGTAACCCTGGTTCCCTGAAGGGGAACGAGACGCTGCGTCAGAAAACGCTAGGGGAAACCCTTGACGTCAGTCACGTGAAGATGTGTACAACCAATGGGAATTTTACGCGTGTGAATGCGAGTCACGGAAGTGACGTCATGAACAGAGCATAAAAGCGCGCCGGAACCCGGAAGTGACAGCAAAAGAGTGTCTGAAGCGGGCCCGGAGGCGCAAGGAGCTGAGGCGAAGACGCAGCGTCTCGTTCCCCTTCAGGGAACCAGGGTTACATACGTAACCCGAGACGTTCCCTTTCATGGGAACTTCGAGCTGCGTCAGAAAACGCTAGGGGAACGTTATACCAACGTCACCTCAGCGACGCCGGCCTACGGATGTGTCTCAGCTCACTGAGAGAGCACCCTCGTTCCCGGAGCGGAATCGAGATCTAACTGATAGAATCTCATAAAGGTGTGCGGTGAGGACCAGCCAGCCGCAGCACAAACATCAGCAAGGGAAACTCCTGAGAGAAACGCCTTGGAGGTCGCCACGCTCCTAGTGGAGTGGGCCCGGACCCTCAGGGGAGAAGCATGTCCGGCCGACTCATAAGCCAGACAGATAGCCTCGACTATCCATCGGCTTAGGGTTTGTTTGGAAGCTGGAGCCCCCTCAGGGGTCCCAAAACAAACGAACAGTTGGTTTGACTTACGCCAGGTAGCAGTCCTGAGGACGTAAGCGTCCAGTACTCGTACTGGACAGACCTTGTTCTTTCGCTCCTGCTCATGATCGTCAAAGGGGGGAGGACAGAAGGCCTGTAGCATGATAGACCGAGCCACGTTCGTAAGAACCTTAGGGACATAGCCTGGCCTCGGGTGAAGAAAAACCTTCGTCATCCCGGGCGCAAACTCGAGGCAAGAAGGAACCACCGAGAGAGCTTGAAGATCCCCGACCCTCTTAAGCGAGGTGATAGCCAGCAAAAGAAGGGTCTTTAGGGAGAGGAGTTTAATAGGAAGCTCCTCTAATGGTTCAAAGGGTGCCTGGGACAGGCCTTGGAGTACCAAAGACAAGTCCCAGGCAGGAACCCTGGTCTGTGCCACAGGTCTCAGCCTTAGAGTGCCACGAAGGAAACGAGAGACTAGGGGGTCCCTGCCCAAGGACACCCCTCCCAAAGGTATGTGGCAAGCCGCTATGGCAGCCACATAAACCTTCAAGGTAGAAGGGGCCAACCCTGTCGCAAACTTCTCCTGCAGGAACTCCAGCACTTTGCCAACGGGACAGGTTACTGGGTTTAACTGCCTTACGCTACACCAAGCAGAGAAGAGTTTCCACTTTAGAGCGTAGAGTTTCCTCGTGGAGGGAGCTCTGGACTGAAGGATGGTCTCTACAACCTCGGCTGTGAGACCAGATTCGAAGAACTGGACCCCCTCAGGGGCCAGACCTTCAGCTTCAGAAGTTCTGGACGGGGGTGAATAACACAACCCTCCGCCTGGGACAGAAGATCCCCCCTGACCGGAATCTCCCAGGGGACTCCGTCTAGGAGGGATATCAGGTCCGAGAACCAGATCCTGCTGGGCCAAAAGGGGGCCACCAGCGTGAGACGGACCCTGTCCCGACGAACTTTGGCCAGAACTCCCGGGAGCAGAACAATCGGGGGAAAAGCGTACAGGTGTAGCCTCGGCCACACCTGCATCATGGCATCCTGCCCCAGCGGCGCTGGGTACGTTAAGGAGAACCATAGAGGGCAATGAGTATTCTCGACCGAGGCAAACAGGTCTACCTGTGCCTTCCCGAATCTCTTCCAAATCTGCTCCACCACCTCGGGGTGGAGCCGCCATTCCCCGGGCCTCGGCCCCTGCCTCGACAGGAAGTCTGCTCCTATGTTCTGGACTCCAGGGATGTGAGCTGCCCTGAGTGAGAGCAGCTTGCCCTGGGCCCAGAGAAGAACTTGTCTCGCCAATTTGTACATCGGACGAGAACGAAGACCTCCCTGGTGATTGATGTAAGCCACCACTGTCATGCTGTCTGTGAAAACAGTGACATGATGCCCAATTAGGTCTGGGAGGAAAGCAAGTAGCGCTCTGCGGACCGCCAGTAACTCCAGCAGGTTTATGTGCCAGGACTGGTGCCGCAGGCTCCAAAGCCCTTGTGAGGAGCGGTCCCTCAGAACCGCCCCCCAACCTGTGAGGGAGGCATCCGTTGACAGAGTTACTCGTCGAGACGGAGCCCCCAACACGGGGCCTTGTGACAGGAACCAGATGTTCTTCCACAGGGTCAAGGTGCGTAGGCATCGCCTCGTGACCTTGATTGTGCGAAGCGGGTTGCCCCTCGGGGAAAACCCTTTGGTCCTGAGCCACCACTGCAGGGGTCTCATGTGCAGCAGGCCGAGCGGTATAACGCTGGACGCTGCTGCCATGAGCCCTAACACTCTCTGAAAGTGTTTGACAGTGCGTAGCTGGCCTAATTTTATGCTCTCGACAGTTGATTGAATGGAATGAATGCGCCCGGGAGATAGCCGAGCAGACATTGTTTCCGAGTCCCAAATGACTCCCAAGAAGGTGGTTCTCTGAGCAGGAGAAAGCACACTCTTCTTGGTGTTCAACCTTAACCCCAGCTCTTGCATGTGAGCAAGCACGACATCTCGATGACGTGCTGCTAACTGAGACGATTGGGCTATTACTAGCCAATCGTCTATATAATTGAGGACACGGATGCCCTGTAACCGCAACGGAGCCAGTGCAGCGTCCACGACCTTCGTGAACGTGCGGGGTGAGAGCGATAGGCCGAACGGAAGTACACGATACTGGTACGCCTTCCCCCCGAAGGCGAACCGTAGGAACTTCCGATGCTGAGGAAGGATGGAGATGTGGAAGTATGCGTCTTTTAGGTCGATTGTGACGAACCAGTCCTCGGACCTGATATGCGTCACAATCTGCCTGAGCGTCAACATTTTGAATTTTAGACGCAAGATAGTGCGATTTAGAAGACGCAAATCCAGAATGGGCCGCAACCCTCCATCCTTCTTCGGAACTATGAAGTATCGGCTGAAGAAACCGGACTGTCTGTCTGTAAGGGGCACATACTCGATGGCCCCTTTCTCCAGCAGAGAGTCTACTTCCTGTTCCATAATCAGAGCCTGCTGGGGCCCTACCGCGGACGATAGGATCCCCATAAAACGGGGTGGTGAAGCCCCGAATTGAATTTTGTACCCGGAGGTTACTGTGCGCAGGACCCATTGAGAGATGCCCGGCAGACGCAACCATGCGGCCTGGAACTCTACTAAGGGAATCAGCCTCTCGAGACTGATCTCTGATACGAGCAGAGACACCACAGGGCCGGGGTTTCCGGACACCGTACTGGTGGAATGCTCTAGGACCCTCCTTAGAGGGGGCAGTGCCTCCGAGACGGGCTCCCTCGGGAACCGGACACGGAGCTGACCGCCTTGGTGCGGCTTGCCTCTGGCGTCAGGAACGCTTAGAGGTAGCCTTCTTGGCATTTAGGACGTTCCTCAGATCCATCCTTTTACCAGAAGGCTGGGCCCGAGAGTGTTGTCCCGACCTCCCTTTATTAGGGGGAGGTAAACGAGATGCAACACTCTCCTTCTGTGAGGCCCTGTACGAGGAACTGCGAGCCCGTGTTTGGCTACTGGGCTCACGTGAAGGGTGGCGGGGAAGGACTTTGCTGAACGCCACCTGCTGTCGTGCAGCCTCCTGAAACTTATCGACAACGCTTTTTACGGCGTCGCCGAACAAGCCCGAAGGGGACAGAGGGGCGTCCAACAAAACGAACTTGTCCTTATCCTTTATGGCTGAAAGATTGAGCCATAAATGCCTCTCCGTAGCCACCAGAGCTGCCATTGAGCGCCCGACAGAGAAGGCCGTTTCTCTAGTGGCTCGGAGAGACAAATCCATGGCCCGACGCAGCTCTGCCACTGCTTCGGGACCAATACCGCCACCTTGATCGAGGTCTCCCAGCAAATCTGCTTGGTAGGCCTGCAGCAGTGCCGTGGTGTGCAGGCACGCTGCAGCCTGACTAGAGGCAGAATATGCTTTTCCCACCAGTGATGATGTGACTCGCAACGGTTTGGTGGGGAGCGCCGGGGCTTTAATAGTGGATGCCGAATGGGGCACAAGGTATCCCGCAAGAGCCTCGTCCACCTTCGGCATCCCTCCGTAACCGTAAGGATGAGCTCCGGTAAGAGTAGCGTACATCGCACTAGACGATGTATGCACCCTATCGGAAGCTGGCTTCTTCCAAGATCTCGACACCTCAGTATGGAGATCCTGGAAGAAAGGCATTGCCCGGCGCTGGGGAGCGACACGAGCCGGAAGGTAACGCTCATCCAACTTACTTTTGCTGGGACGGGCGTTCCTAGTCTCTGCCGGCCAATCAATATCCAGACGAGAGACTGCTCGTGTCACAACCTCGATCAGTTCCTCGTACGCCGGTGAAGAGGGTGGCGAAGCCTCCTCAACCGGATCGATGCTAATCACCTCCTCCTCCTCAGAGCAGGATAATGACAGCACCGAAGTCCCAGTCGGATTGGAAGAAACCGCGCCTGAAACGCGTGCTTCCAACCTCCGGCTGGAACTGGGATCAGCACAGTCGAACTGCGAGGCGGGCTCACCCGCCCCGCAACCTTCCGTGAGATCCATTTGCGATCCCCAAGATTGAGAACGCCGCCGAGCCTCAGCCGCAGCGGGTCCCGAACCTTGAAGAACGCGAGTCTGGTTAGTATCCGCAAATACTGCCAGACGGGAGCGGAGAGTACGCAATGAGAACCTCTCGCAGTTCTCACAATCACCGCCCTCAAGCGCTGACCGAGCGTGCTCCGCTCCCAGACAGACAACGCACTGAATGTGTGTGTCCTTTCCCGTAATGAAACGAGTGCAAGGAGAAACACACGATCTAAATGTCTGCTCCGCCATAATCACAACGCAATCCAATGGGAGGTTTGAAACTCGCAAGCACAAACTCTCTGACACACGCACGCTGAAGACACTCAAAGCTGTCACTTCCGGGTTCCGGCGCGCTTTTATGCTCTGTTCATGACGTCACTTCCGTGACTCGCATTCACACGCGTAAAATTCCCATTGGTTGTACACATCTTCACGTGACTGACGTCAAGGGTTTCCCCTAGCGTTTTCTGACGCAGCTCGAAGTTCCCATGAAAGGGAACTACCTTTTCAACAGTGTAATTAGATTACTTTTTACTTTAGATTACTTTAATTTAGATTACTAATTACTCTCTTTAAAAAGTATTGCATTACTTATTATCTTCTAAATCCCATATCAACTTCGACCAGTAGACCAAAACAAAAATAGACATAAAACTGTTATTTTAATTCTTTCAAATAAATCATATAAAATGCCATAAATTATTCTCGATTATTCTTTAATGGGGAGAAAGTTACATTAAAACAAATCCGGTGCATTTTAATGTTAGATGTTAAATTGTGATGTTAAATCCACCATTGTTTTACATAGAATTGTTCTATAGTGTATTAAGGGTTTAATGCAATTTAATCAGAAATATGCTGTAATTAAATGAGAGATATTACAGTTCTTGCCTTCCCTTTGGGATTGAACTCATGACGCTCTACTGTTTGAGCTACAGGAAAGCCTAACGAGCAAGAATTCTAAATACCAAAATGAGATTTAACATCAATGATTGGGTCAGGAAAAAATTTAAATGATCATGAGAAAGAAAACAACCTGACCTTTACAGAAACCATCTCTCCTGTCTCAGCTCTCTGGGGTCTGTCTAGAGGAAAATTCTAATTTCATAAACGGAGCTTGAGCTCGTTAAAATTGACCTCTCTTCCAAAGAGATATACAAGATATAGCAACTTGTTGAATGAAGGCTGCTTTTGCAGACAGAATAAGATAAGAATTTTTTTTTTTTCAGCTGACCCATATCATCCAATGTCATGAGTGTGGAGCGGAGCGACAGCTTCAACATCCATCCATAAAATGTTTATGTTCTGCCGATATGACACAAGGACATATCTGAACCATATTGTACATACATAGTGAATTGTGTTTCACAGAGTGAACTGTATCAGTGAAATTTAAATGAAGATTTTTTTATTTTTTTAAAAATGTTTATCAATATTTTGCAAGACCTGAAGAATGTTTCTGAAGAACATTGGGCAGTTTAACTGCTCAGGACAAACTAGTGACTCAAGAACAAGAATCACAAAACAAAAATATAGTCATGGATCATACAGGTAATGACACACAGCATTAAGAATCAGGGGTATGTCATGCTTCCCATGAATTGTCTTTTTCATGCCTTAAAATAGCTTGAATATAACTACTTCCCTGCTTCATTTAGTTTACATGGACCCGTGAATTTAAAAATTTGCCTGCCTCCCCTCACTCCCACCAGCTCAGAAATCCAGTCAACTTTTAATGATGTTACTGTAAACGCTGCACAAAAGTATCGCTCTTTACAACGTCGATAAACTATATTATACCACACATAATTTTAATGAATATGACAGGCCTTTTGCAAGTCATTTTGCCTTAGCTGTTATCAAACAGCTAATAATGTGTTGATCATGTTATACAGGCAAAAATAGCTGAAATACTGTTTAAAATATTTTTTGTGTAGAGCAGAAGATGTACAGCACATCTATGTACATCTATGTTTGACTGGGCATAGACCTGGTTTCATCCTCTTCAGCCTCAGGTAAGGGCTACCATTTCTGTTGCATATGAAAAACATCAAAAGGCTCATGCAACACCATTTCTACACAGTGCTGGGAGATCCAGTTAGAAAGTGTTTGAATTTGTCGCATTATTAATAACATCACTGCACATTCTAGTGAGAAGCATTTAAACTGTGGCACTAAATTCTCAATTATTAACCATATATATCAGATCAAATAGTGCTGATGTGGAAACCAGAAGGAGTTATGGAAGGCTTTTCAATTCCCAAATCACAAACATTGGGCATGGATTTAATGTAGTAATGCTAACTGTAACCATGGTATTGTGGCAGAAATAGTCCAATGTTTTTACATTATTAATTTCAGAGTTCATACAACTTTTGGCTTTCAAGTGCTTCATACTTTTTCTAGCACTTCAAAGCTCCAAATATTCTAAAATGTATATTTAAATGTTATTTTTAACACGATGACCAAAAATAAAATAAAAATGTAAAATATTTCCTATAAAAAATTTGTTTTTACATGTTTCATTTGTCAACCATGCTGGCAAAATGAATCCACAGGCAAATTAAAGCTACAGGCAAAACAAAAATTTGAGGTTTTCACAAATTAGCAGAACCACGACTTTGACGATTTGAAAATGAGTTTGAACCAATGAAATGTGATTTTCAAACTCATGTTGATGTAAACAAAATTATGCTGTAACGATGACTTGGACTGAATGGGATCTATATGCAGTTTATTAAAGCAAAGCAATTTCAGAATACAGACAGCCATAGAGGCATTGGCTTTACTGAAAGCTTCCATTAGATAGAGCATAGTCAGGAGGTACATGTGATGCTGAGTTGGATTCATTAGTCACAATAGTGGTTCTCACCAACACTGACTGACTAGGAATGACTGACTTTAAACACTTCAAGCAGCTGGGGTCCAATCACATTTTCTCATGCCATGAAATTTGTGGGTTGTGCTTTAGAATCCAGGATAAACCAAGGATAATTTGGTTGTGTGGAGAGTGGATGACGAAAAGGCGTGTTGTGTCATTGTGCAAAACTCCCACTTGCCACTTGTAGAATTAGGTCAGCAGTGGTTTATAGTAAATGTGCAGTCCCCAGGTGACGCTCATCTAGTGCTGCCACTGCCAAAGGAGGGTCACAAGAAACTAGTGGTATTTTATGCGGTCATGCTAAACCTAAAATCCATAAAGTTGCCTAATGCTCCCGAATCTAACAAAGCCTTGGTGATTATTGTTTCTGATTGGCAGGTACAAGCAGTGGCAGTGGTTTGAGGGGGTCATGTAGGACAGTCAGCTCTCAGATGTCCTGGTTGGCCACAATATACACAGAGATGGTTCCTGATATGGCGTTCAGGCTCCTCTGTGGAGAGATGAGTTTGCTCGAACTAAAAAGTCCTCACTGGGTTGATTTGTTTGGCTCAGATAAGTCGGTTAAGTCTCCTGGAGCAAAAGAGATTGCCGATACGTCTAACAAGGTCAATGAATTGGTCCATGGTTCCGCCACATATTTAATCCTTCTCCCAAAATCATTGTGGCTTGTCAATATGCATGTTTCATGCAAATTTCAGTCTGGCTTTTTTATTTTTTTATTTCAAAAGTTTTTCTTCTTCCATGGAGCCTACTGTTGCTCAAAAAATCAATGTGTGATCGTACCATTCGACGTACCCTGGCCTTGAAGTTCAGCTTGCATCTTTTTGGAAGTTTTCCTTGGCTCTTTGTTTAGCATTCACACTATCCTTCTGTTCAAGAGGTCAATTTTCCGAGTGTCTGATTACAAGAATTTAGGCATGTGTGATACTAACTGAGCAAAACCATTAGTGTGAATCCCTTAAATGTTTCAAATCATCAAAGTAATTAGAAAATTAATCAGAAACCACAATACAAAATTCATTTTTTTAAATGAAGGGAAAACAAAATCCAAACCTATATACACATACACACACACATACATACATACATAAGTTCTGAATGGCCAGTGACTTAATTTAGTAGCCAAATTGAGCAGTGAGGTAAAGAGTTCTTTTCAAACTTAAAAAAAAAACTTTATTTTAAAACTTATTTTTATTTTTATGGGAGAATGAAAATAACTAACTCAACTCATTAAGACTAATTTTGCCAACATGGGTGACATTTTATCTGCATCTCAACAGTACAACAGCTCAGTACTTTACTTTTAAATGCGCATTTCCAAGAATGAGATAATAGTTATTGCACTTAATGCAAAATAATAATAATTGTTTGATTAAATTACCTTTATGATTAAAAAATAATAATAAAGGCAAAACCCTGAGTAACAAAAACAGCTATACTATCAAATGATTTAGACTAGAAGTCCTTGTCAAGATCGATTAAATGTTTAGAGGTAGCTTGTGCTCATCTGTTGTGATAAACGCAGTCTCTGTCTCTTGGGCAGGACTGATGAGACAATCCCGTAGCTCTGCAGGGGCCATCTGTCACAAGATGCCCCAGGCTGCAGGGCTTTCCTATAAAGACATCCTCAAGCTTTGCATGATTTACACAAGGGAAAAACTCTGCCTCATCTGATTTTTAAGGGGTGGAGTGGGAAAAAGAGAGATGGGAAGAAAACAAGGTCTTTCTTCCCTCTTTCTTTCAGAAATAAACACTCTGGGAGGAATAAAACGGTCACATAATCCTTGGTTGTACATTGAGGTCATTTAAGGATTGGTCTTCACCTATCAAATACACACTTGACCGCTGGACAAATGAAGAATAATTCGACGCAAATGAAAAATGTAGACTCAATTAATAGTCAAGGTTCTCCAAGCAAAAAGGGATACGGCAGGTGAAAAATATTTATTTTTAATTCATATATACTCTGTCTTGAAGTCTACTGCATACAATTACGATTTATGCTTTTTCAGCTAAACAGTAATTTTCCACTGAGAGCTTGTTTTTGTCCCCCCCCTCCAACCTGCTAAAGGCTCATGGACTCCAACAGTCGTGTGGATGTCCCCCGAGTCGTGTTGCTTTACTGCACCATGTGCAGATGCCCTGACAGTCGCCCAGTTTCTCTGTGGACCACTCGGCTTATGTAACGTGCCAGGACAGGAAGCTAAAAACTCTTTTATCTTTCCCCTGAATCAGCACAGAGCGTGCTCATTTGCACACCCTCTCTTGCTCTGTTTCTGCTCTCTTTACCACCTTTTCTCACTGCTGTACAGCAGCACCTGAGAGGTCCTCGTGGTCATTCCCTAGACATTTCAGTACTGTTCGGTTGCCTGGGTCTTACGTGACCTCTCCTCTGAGGTCGACAAATAAATCCTGTGGGAAAATGTGGACTGAAAATGTCTCTCAGACCGAAACAAATGCTGATCTGGAAGGATAGTTCTGAAGCATAGCTGAAGTTAGAAAAACAAGTGTCATCTTATAGAGCCATTCTCTTCTGTGTACAGTAATGCCTAAAAAAAGAACTTTTTTATTCCAAAGACGTTAAAGCTTGGTTTTAGAAACATGATATAATGTAAAATTTGTACAAATTATGATGAACATTTATATAATATGAAATAAAAGGGACAAGAAATCTGTGCAAACTTTTTTTTTGGTTTGGTTTGGATGAAAGCTAGACAAACATTTCTTTAAATATTAAGAAAAAAAAAGTATACACTCAAGATTTCCTGTTTGGTGAACACATGGTTTGGTGCTCAGTGGCTTCTTGAAAAGATGCCCAGAATATCACTGCAGCACCTAAAACAGCCCCATCCTCACCTCCAAATGTGGGACTAGGCCTTCAATAATACATGGTGTGTAGTACATGCATGGCAGGGAGCTACACAAAACATTACAGGTAGAGGTAAATATTTTATAACCTTGCTCTTTGGAATAGGCACCAGAATGTATTAATTTCCTCTGAAAATAAACAGTGGGCTGAGAATGTTGCTACATGACTTTAGGTTCAATGAATAAGGTAAATGATCTGTTATGCAGCACATGGTCATATCCTCATCAAGTCTTAATTAAGTGGATATAATATGTAGAAATCATATTAATCAGTTGTTATTGTTGTTGTTTTTTTAAATCACAATACAGTAATCCCTCGTTTATCGCGGTTAATGTAGACCGGAGCCCCCCGTGATAGGTGAAAATCTGCAAAGTAGGATAAGCCAATCAGCTCACAGGATACATCCACTCGTGCTCTCATTCGTCGATCTCGTGCCGGGAACCAATCACGTGTCTTGTCTGAGTGCCTGTGAGCGTGTACAAAGCCTCTGAGAGAGTTTCTCTCTTTGTCTGGCATCCTGGGAAACCGTTTCTCTCATGCATCACGATAAATCAATGCTGCTTTCCTCAATAAGGCTACCGATATGGTGGTATTTTTTTACTTTTATTTTTTGATTAATATTTTTGAAAAATCTGCGAGGCCACAAAACTTGAACCACGAAGTGGCTAGAGATTACTGTATCAATTTAATCCCAGCACATGAGGTCGACATAATTCTTTTAAAATTTGTTTACATTCACTATATATACACAACAGTCCACAAATGTTACGAATGTTGACAAATTATACATTTTAAATATTATATTAGCATTACATCTTTTGAAGTATTTATGGGTTTAGCATCAGGGTCCGGTCTCTGTTATATGATACACATGCTTAAGCAACAGTAATATAGTAATTATTTCAAAACATACAACAACTATGCATATATTCCAAAAGGTTCAGAAAAGATCTTAGTTCGAGTTCAGGTATGTTATGGTTGTGGCAGGTCGGTACCAAAAGTTTGAAAAGTCCAAATCTAGAAGTAAAAAAATAAAAAAATAAAAATACTTTGGATTTAACTGATCGATGTTTCCTTTTTTCTCTTCTAACATGACAACCAGGCAAATGTATTTACTGAACTCGAACTAAGATCTTTTATGAACCTTATGTTCTTTTGTTAAAATGTTTGAAACATTTAAGCATGTTTTCACCAGCATTGTTGATTGGGGATTATGACCTTTAACGGGTTAACCTTTAAATAATATCTGTAATGTTACGTGGTATTAGTTGGACTATCTCTCTTTAAAATGTTCAAAACGGTTTGATAAAATTACAGAAATTTGTATATCAATTTCACGATACTGATACACAGATACTGTTAGTATCTGGTTAAGTTTCTTGTCATTTCTTAATGACAATTAAAGACAAATTTAAGTGCCTGAGCTTAACCAATACATGTTTATGAAAGTTATGTACACTTTTATAGAAATCACAATTCTACGTTTTTGTTACTTTTTTTGTTTTGTTTTTTTGTTAGAGAGCTCAAAAGGTACAGAATAACAGAAGTGGCCCAATAGAACTGCCTACAAACGTTTATCATTCTCAAACACTCAACTAATACACACAAATATTAATCAATAAGAAAAGTAATTGATGGTATGTGCACATTTTTCCCCTGAGGATAAAAATGGGGGGAAAAAACTACAGCTGATAATACATTATTCTGCAAATACGTTTTACACATCATCACAGCACTATTGTTATGAATGTTAATATTATTTCACAGACAATTTTAGCCTTCTTAGCCCCAGTGTCTCTTAGAGCACTTTAAATCCAAGCCTGTGTCTAATTAGCATTTTAAATGTGACTTAAGTTCACCCAAAAAGTTATTTTAGGATGTGTTGACTGTAACCATGCATGACAGCATTTAACAGTGCTGCATGTTCAGCAGAGCTAAGAGGAGAAAAAAAGACAGATTGAATTTGTGTTTTCGTGTCCTATACAGAGTAAGGGTTCTGAACGTCCATTTGTTTAGGGTCTTCGTTATCATAATTGCACCGACGTTCAATGACCGAAATGCTTTATCATTCGTTTACAGCGGTCAAAAATCACAAAGCACTGCATTTCTCTCCTCTTAGATCTATCCTTCATTATATGCACTGAGCAACTGTTCGACAAAACTGCTTTAGTTTTCCCCTCCAGTGCCTCTAATTCCATTAAACTCATTACAATAAGTGAGCCGCACCGGTCTTCAGCATGCAGAAGCCATAAAGCAATGATTGGGGTAATAATCCGAGCCTTCACTGGGACATTTTAGCAAGTGTTTGAAGAAGCACCCTTCGTGGTGCATCGGTCATTGGGCATAGCTAAATGATGTGTTTGCATGCATATAAAGGAAGGCATTAAACATGTCTCTCTCTCTTCATTTTGGCAGACTGGGCAAGCTCATTAGTGGAGAAATAGCTGCCAGCTGGGTTTTCCTTTGGGAATTGGCTTCCTTATACCAAGTTCTCAGGAAAAAAAAGAAAAAAAAGAAAAAAGAGGCAATGTGTAACAAACAAATTCACCAAGTGAAATGATTCCAAAACAGAGAGCTCATAACAAGTCCCCATCTAATAGCCAAGAGGGGATGTTCCACAGCTTTCATAAATAAAAGATTAATTTCCAGAAGACTGGAATGTTTTAACATCAACAGCTTGGATTCCACCTCCACTTAGTTTCACCGGAAAATCTGAATAGTATCAATTTAATGAGAGTAGCTTCAGGATGACATGAACCAGGCCAAATATAGTCCAGTGATGGTTACCACATGGATTCTGTTTTTTTGGGGGGTGAAGCAATCAGTTGGTTGGATGCCAAATGGTCAATAATTAATGTGGTAATTTCTCCCCCTCTTGGTCATGGAAATAAGTTGGTTATCACTTACATAAGTGAAACTAACTCTCATCAGTCAAAAATGAGAATAGTGTGTGAATAGTGTTGTGGTTAAGGGTTGAAACCACTGATCTATATAGATGACTGGATGGCTCATGGTGTCAAAAAACGTGAAGCAACTATGCCATATTGGTATTCTCTAGTATTCCCTCACATTCTATTGATTTAATCTGATTTTAATGAAAACATTACCTAATGAGTCAGCATTTTTATATAGCTAATCTCCCTATACATTATGTACATAATGAAATATATTTTGTGTTAGTTGGCAGTGTGCCCGTAGATGGAGTGTGTGTAAGGCAGGACAAGGCCTCTGGTCATAAACTTAAGACTAGAGAGGAATTCTCTCATTTACACCACTGACTGCTGCTGCTTCTGATTGTACTTGGAGGGAAAAGCTGTTCATAATTACTTGACTAGAATCAGTTTTCTTCTTAATAACAGCATATTGGCGAAACCAATATTTGCACCAACAAAAGCATATTTGGTGCAAAAGTTTCTTTTTACATGCAGAAATGCTGATTTTATGAACTCCAAATGCAAGGATGAAGCATCTAACGATTTATTATAAATCTGAGCTAACTCAATGTAAATTGTTGTTAATCTGACCACCAGCTTGTTTTGATGATTACTTAAAAGAACATGAAATATGATACAACACAATGCAAAATAACGATAAATCTGTGTAATACATTTACATTTTACATTTATGCATTTGGCAGATGCTTTTATCCAAAGCAACTTGCATCTTATTCAAGGTACATCATTTAATCAGTTCTGGTTTTCCCTGGGAATCGAACCCATGACCTTAGCATTGCAAGCACCAATGCTCTACAGCTTGAGCTACAGGAAATCATAGTATAGACCTAGAGTCTGGGATCCTCTTTCCTTTTTTGATGTGTGAGTGATTTGGGCTATCCGAGGCCATTTCCCTGTCTGCAGCTGATCTGACAGGCATCTCGGTTTACCCTTGACAGCATGTCACTGGTACCAAACCAAAAGAGCAGCTTAAGGCTGACACACCACGCAATGCCTTCAACTGCACCATCAGTGCAAAACACATTAGGGCTGTTGCGATAACCGTAATATTGTAATACAGCGATTCTGACAAGCCAACCATAGAGGAATGCAAGCAATCACCACAACCACAATGAAATACGTCAAACATTTTCTCTTGTTTTAGACCTCATGCATGTGTATGGAACATTAAATAATCGAATGATGAAGACCATAGAGAAAATTTAACATCGGTACTTTTTCAGGTCAAGTCATGTATTTGTTGAAAACAAAAAAAAAGAAAAGTTTGCCATTTCTGGAGGAAAGCGAAATCTTTGATTTGGGTATTTCCCAGTGCTGGTCGATTCACTGAATCAATGTAATTTCTCTCTATGAAATGAATTTCTCAGCTTCAGCATTACCCTGGTAGCGTATTGCTGGGCGGTTGATCCTTGTAAAGTGGTGCTCAAAAGTTAAAATAATTGTAACACCCTGTTGATCAGTTTTTGAACGTATTAGTTGAACGCTTTAATGGACTCGCTCAAAGACAGTTCCTTTCCACCACCTAGTGGCATAACAATGCAACCTCCACTGACTGACAGCCAAAAACTAAGAGACAAGCAGTGCTTATACTGGTAAAACATCAGCAGTTTTAGAAAGTCTCTGGTCAATTCAGGTTCAAAGATCGTAACTGTTATTCATAATACCCGAGCAAGCTTCTGGTCAGGTTTATGTTCTGTTATGTGGACCCTTTGACATTCTGTTCTGTTTCCCCACTCAGTTTAGTTTTGGTTTCGTTGGTTACTGATAATGTCCTCTTTTGTTTGTTAGTTATATTGGTTTCACATGCGTATATTTACTTTCCATTGTTATTCTCCTGCACGTTCATTCAGAGTGTGCATTATTAAAAAAGACGGTTTTGTTTTCGTCTTCATGCCTGCTGACCACATTGTAACCCTTATATAACAGCTTATTGCTCTCATCCGATCGTGATTTGTATCTTTCTGTTAGTGTTACTGGACCTTAGTGCTGCATTTGATACTATCAACCACAAAATTCTTTAGAATGGACTAGAAAATTATGTTGGCATTAGTGGAATTGCATTGGCATGGTTTAAATCATTCTTATCTGACCGCTATGAGTTGATAGCAGTAAATGAAGAGATGTCATATCGATCACAAGTTCAGTATGGAGTTCCTCAGGGCTCAGTACTAGGACCGTTACTTTTCACTCTGTTTCTGCTACCTTTGGGTGCAATTATTAGGAAGCATGGCATTAGCTTTCACTGTTACGCTGATGATACTTAGCTCTGTACTTCTCATCCTAATGAAATGTACTAATTCAGTAAATTAACGAAATGCACAAATCTTTAAATATAGACTAAAAACACGTCTCTTCACATACACATAATACTTTTTTTTAAATACAAATCATGTAAAATGATTGTTAGGCTGCAAAATTTAGGTCAGCCGGAACACTTCCCATAACATCTGATGTACTCGTTATATCATAAGAAGAATGGCATCTCTGATTATTCCGAGGTTACCATGGCCAGCCAGATCTGGGCCGTATCCAGATCAGATGAAGGACCTGCACATCGACACAGCTACAACATAGCCCTGCAGAGACAGTGACTCTACTAGAACTACTCCCTGTGAAGGCCTCCAACCAGACGGAACTGGATTAAATATCTTGAGTGTCCCGATCTCAATCTGACTTCTGATCTGAAATGCTGTCAATATAATAATCATGCACTGTTTGTTTGTTGGCCAGAGGAGAACTGGTCCCCCGACTGAGCCTGGTTTCTCCCAAGGTTTTTTTCTTTCTTCATTCTGTTCTTCATTCATTCTTAGTTGGGGACACATAACACTCATCTATTTTATTGATTGGCCTGCTCTTCTAGAGCTACTGTAAAGCTGCTTTGAAACAATCTCTATTGTAAAAAGCGCTATATAAATAAAGGAGACTTGACAAGAATGTAAATATTATTTTTTTACGTTTTTGTGATTTTGAGCACCTCAAAGTCATTGCAAGAGAAATTCATCACCACAACAACAGTAAATAAATATTTTCTTAAAATCTTAAAGATATCATCTTTTCTGCCTTATCTTATTACATTAAGGAAGCATGAAGCTGGCTCAGATAAAAAAAGTTAATGGAATTTTTTGTTTACCTGTAGGCTTGTTTGGTGCTAATAAAAATAAATAAATAAAAGTCAACACTGACCTAAAGGGATAGTTAAAAAAAAATGTCCATACCATGATAGTCAATGTTCTATATTTACTCAATTCTCACATTTTACTCATTTCAACCTCGACATCCACAGAATAAAATCAACTAAATGAATGAACAAACTATTGAGTCTTACCTCTTAATCGCCTTGTAGCAAATTATGACAGTCAGGAGGAGGAATACCACAGATGCACAGCTTACTGTCCCCAGTACTAAGATCTCCATCTCTCTCCTCCAGGGTATTATGGGGGATACAGTAGAGGGAGCCACTGGAAGAGAGGCAAAGTGTTAAAAATAAGGTTGGGTTAAATATATTGATTTCTTGTTTATAATTGATTCTTAAATCCCAAGAATCTTTCAATCTATGCTCTTTTCAGTTGATGAATGAACAAAAATTTGTACCGCACCTCCCATCCAGTAAATACAATAAGCTTTGTGCATTGTAACTTCTGATATGAAACAAAGTCTCAGCTTTCAAATTGTCAATTTCATTATTAAATTCAAAACATAAATACAGTTTTTGGCACTTTTTAATTTGATGTGACAGATCACCCCTGAGTTTAAGCAAAGTATCAGCATTAACTTCATTTATTGTAGTTTTGAATAAATGAGTTATGTTTTGAAACGATGCCATTAAAGATTTTCATAACATTACTATAAAAAAAGCCTACAAATCAGTTCATTTTAACCTTTAATATTATAGTGATGTACCAACTGGGGTTCCTAGTTAACACCATTATTTGTTCAACCATAATAATTTCCTTGAGGACATTTGCTCTCTACTATACCATATAGGACTCAATTAATAATTAAAAGTATATAGGGATATATTGTCTGCCCATATTGAGCTAAACACAGCAAAGTTGATAGGACGGCATTTCATAGTACAGATGGACAATGACACAAAACACACAGCAAAAGCAACCTAGGAGTTTTTGAATTAAAATAATATTCTGCAATGGCCAAGTCACTTGATCTCAACTTAACCAAGTATGCATTTCACTTGCTGAAGACAAAACTTAAAGCAGAAAGACCAAACGAGGAAAAGATTGTAGAACGTTCATGGGTTCCAGATTTCAGGCTTTGGATCAACAGTGTATCTTGAGTCATTTTTTGATCACACCAGCCATCTCTAAAGTAGAGAACAGTACTTTTACTATTATCACTCTCAAACCAGTACAGCTTCATGGCCCAATCACAAGGCTGCAGCATTCTGCTCTACTCCATTTATCATTCTATATCCGAGAGGCACTTTTTTTTTTTTTTTGGACCATTACACAGCCGTCTCATCCAGAAACATATTAGTGCTTCAGGCTGCTCTACCTTCCCCACCACTTTAAAGTTCAGATGAGTTTTCTCTGGTTGGGAACTGATAGTGGCACCCTGCTTTACGGAGCGGTTTTAATGGTACTTATAAAAATGCACAGGAGAAGGCTAATTAACAAGTTCATTGCCCTCATGAGCACACAGGACTACTGCCTCTTCTCTCTCCCTCCCTCTAGCTCTTCGTCTCTCGCTTTCCATGCCTCCCTATCTGCCTCGGTTTGCCTTTCTATCGAAATACTTTTGAGAATTGAGCTTCAGAATGCATTTCAAGTCTCAAATAGGGATACGCACAAGTACTTGGACGTGACAGCGACGACGGATCATAAAAATAATGTTCACAGTGACTTTTTTTCCCTGTTTCGATATTGAGGTATTTTGGGAGGTATCTGAGGTCGGATTGGTTAGCATTAGACAGCATGCCGTCCAGACTGATGAAATAAAGTGAAACTATGGCTTTGAAAGCATGTGAATCACCTGAAAAAAAAAAATACGAAAATACAGTTGAGTAAAAGATGTGCAGCACCAATCTGCCATATGCTTCACATTATAATGAGAAGTTCACTTGCATTTCCCTCCTTTTGTGCAGATACATGTTATAATGTTTCGTTATTTATGTTGTGTATCAAGGAAGGATGTCTGATGTGTCACATAGAACATGTTTGTTAGCTATAAGAATAAAACACTAGCGAGGAGCCTACTTACTGTTCAATTGATTATGAAAACGACCTTGTTTTTTATAAAATCGCAGCCTTTGCCAAGGCTATTTCAATTTCAATTAATCGTGTCTATTCTGAATACTCGACTATTAGTATTGGCAGAGAAATTTAGTATTGGTGCATCTCTAGTTTAGAGTTCTTATCAGCTGAACACAGTCTTCAGCACGAGAACCCGCATTGCTTCAATAGACGAGAACACTGGTACACTGTGACACGGTGGCACAGGAGAAATACTACAAACATCTCTCTGTTATCCCTCATTCTCTCAAACCTCCCATTAATTAAAGGGCTGTGAGGTACCAGCCAGCAGCTTTGGCGTATAAATAACTGAATAATTCTCCCTTGGGTCAAGACCAATGCATCAGTAACTACAGATGGGCTTCTCTCTTGCTGTTTATCATCCTGATTGATGACCCCAAACAGACAGAAAAAAGTAAATGCATAACCGTGGAAACAATTCAGCAAAACACAAAGTAACTCTTATATTGATTACCAAGTCAGATTCTTTACTGATGAACTACAAAACAGCCGGAAATCAAACTACATTAAAGAAGGTAGAAAGACTCAGAACAAATTAACAGGTCAAGATGACCTTTTTTTTTACCACCACTGTAGTGGTGGTGTGTGTGTGCGCATATATATATATATATATATATATATATATATATATATATATATATATATATATATATATATATATATATATATATATATATAAAGAGACTAGAGCATCCATTTCGTAACAGAGGTGCATGTTTTTAGTGTTGTCAGTGAACCAACACACTACAGCATATAACAAATTTAAAATACATATCAGTAAATAATGTTAAGATAAATAATACAAGAATGTTAAAAAAAAAATTATTTTATATTTCCCCATAAGTTGCGTCATACAGCCTACCTTCTCTTTTCTAATATCTTAATGTTTTATCCTGACGTTCCAAGTAACTGATACTTGCTGTAAAATTTCTGATGAGATAATTTTATCTTCCGCAGGGGCAAGACATTTGGGCTAAGTTTGATTTTACACTGCCAGAGAAAGCAAAATTAAAATCACTGGCGTGTGAAATGCACTAGACAAATAAACTTGATGCGCCTGACCAAGTCTAATAACAAGCAAAAAGAGTGTTAAATAGAATTTGACGAGCAAACAAAAAGATATCTGTCCTACAGCGTTTTTTCTATTTTACTACAATGAAGAATGCTAATATAATAGGCTTAGTTAAAAGCAAACGAAAGGAAGAAATGTTTGTAATCCCCTGCAAAAATGGGTGAGACACATGAGTGAAAATTTGGGAAAAGAAGCAAGAGATTCCATGCCCACTGGAACAAATTTGTTAAATTAGTAAATTATATATAACCTATGGAAAGATTGTGTAATTTAAGGCACTTTCAGTCAGATGCATTTACATTGTGACTGTGCCTCAGTTGCAATTAACTCCATCTATGCCTGGTGTGAACCAAATTGCCCATACATGTTTAAAGTTCTGCCTCACAAACAGAACTTTGGGTTAAGATTTTTTTTTTTAAGGCCGACACATTGCTGCTGAAGAACTGTGCTATTCTACTACCTATAACAAATTATTCTCCCCACAAAAACTCTGGTGAAGATTAATTATTTTATGTATTACAGAAATAGAATACATTGGCGAGCCACCCAAACAACCGATCGGCCAAATATAGAAAACGCTAACTGACAATAAGCTGACCAGATCACAAACCAGAATACAAAGCCAACAAAGATTTATAGGCCCATATACCTCATTCAGCAGGAATCCAAATGTTTCAATGCCTGCGATGTAACATTTAATTGCTAACCCATTATTTATTTTGTAAACAAAGCTTTGTGCTTCACTCATGCCATAATATTCACGTAAAACAGCATTCAAATACAACAAAAAACTGTTACTCTGCCAATGCAGTGGTGCAATTGTCAAGTTTACCGGCACAGCCATAGTGTGAAAATGATCTCAGTGACCTTACTGAATACCAAAGCGGATTTGCCCATTTATTAAAACATATACATGAGAATGTATACTGTTGATTACACAAATTTAATGCTAATATATTAAGACTGCAAAGTTAAAGCACATTTCCCAGCTGTGATTTTATTTCAACGCTAAATCTGTCTGTTTGTGGAGGGCCTTGAGGGTCTTCTGCACATGCTCTCAAGTCTGATAACAGCAAAGAGTGAAATGACTAATATTCGGTAATGAGTGCAGTGGCTGCCTGGAAGACAAAGCCTGACCTCGGATGACTTCTTAGTCTCAAATAGTTTTACAGAGAAAAGATGGCTGCCTGAAAGAGATGACCTCCAGGGGTAAAGAGTGTCTAGCTTGGGTGAACTCAGTAATTGGACCCTTGTGCAAGTATATGACACGCATCGGGAAAAGGGGCACCGTGATCCAATAGGAGACTCTTAAACGGGAATTTAACCCAAAAATAAAAATTCTGTGTCATCATTTACTAACTATCATTTTGATCTAAAAGTCTAAATTTCTCTGCATTTTTTTGTTCATACAGTGAACTATCGCTTTAAACTGATAAGATTCTCGCAAATCAGTCATTGTGTATAAAACTGGAGTGCATGTTCAATACTTTACACTGTATAAAATAAATTATTTTACAAATGTGTAAACACTACCATTTGAAAGTCTGGGGTCCATATTAATATTAATTAATTAATTAATATTAAGTCCCCCTATAGTCGATAATTTTATCCCTTAAAATCCATCTTTCAAAATTACATATTTAAAGTTGTTTCCTTAGCTTGAATGTAACTTAACACTCTGCATTTATTTAGTATATGCAACCCCATGAATATGCAAATGAGCCCCGCTACCACTCACTCATACAGGCTCGTCTACAAGTCAGTGTTTCAAAAGGTTAATGCAATTTATTTATCACTCTCTTCCAACGTTGGATACATAATGCAAAATAAATATCAAATTATCAAACGTTATCAAATATCAAACCATGTTGCCATTCGCAGCCTCAGTCAACAGGTGCCTTCTGAAAAATCAGCATCCTCACAAATGCTTTGAACAACCTAGAATGTCAGTGGAGAAAGACATCATTCAAGATTCAAAGTGTTTATTGTCATATGCACAGACAGAAAGCATGTTTCCCTGTACAATGAAATTCTTACTTTGCCGTCCACAATAAATGTCACAAGTAAAAAATAAAATAAATATATAAATAATAAAAAGAGCAAAGATATAAAAGAGCAAAGAGTACATTACAATCATAACATTGTAATATACAGTAGAACCCCGACTTACGAAATTAATCCGTTCCGAGGTTGGTTTCGTATGTTGAACTTTTCGTATGTCGGTCAGGCTTTTACATGTTAATTGCCTAATCCGTTCCAAGCCCTACAAAAACACCATATTCAGCATGGGATGAAGCGCATCCCAGCTTCATACTTCTCAATAATCTCCCTTTTCGACTCAATGAAAAGCACCCTCTTCCCTTTGACTTCAGCAACAATCTTCACATCCATGGTTACTGATTAGAAAAAAGTTTATGCTAACAGAAGAGGCTGGTGGGAGCGATGCTGACCAATAGGAGAGCAGGATTATAAAAAGTGTTCCCCTTCTTACATGGACTATTCCAGCCGACTATTCCTGTCATTCAGTGCGAAATGGACTATTCCAAACTTTCCCTCGGAGTTCAGGAAGTGTAGTGACAGAAGAGAGTAGATGGATGATTAAGGTAAAAGAGATCGGCTGAAGATTGTATATAGTTTATTGAGTGATATACAGGGAATTAGTGCCAATCATTGAGGTTTTATCGATCTATGCACCTTTAATAAATACCAGTTTTGGATTATTCCCTGAGTGAGACATCATTGTTCTGACCGGACAAACTGTAGTCTTCATCCAAAAAAACAAAATCAGCGCGAATATCAAAACAAAACTCGGAAATCGTCGCCTCGCGGAGATTTCGTTTTTCGCATCTCCATCATTTTGTCGTAACTCGGGCGGGAAAAAAAAACAAATCTTTTATCGTATGTCGAACTTTTCGTACGTAGAGCGTTTCGTAAGTCGGGGTTCTACTGTACATCATATATACTGCTCAAAAAATTAAGGGAACACTTAAATCATCACAGTATATGACAAAGTCAATCAAACTTCAGGTACATCAATCTACCAGTTAGGAAGCACCTGCTTTGGTGCAAATGAAAGTGACAACAGGTTCACTGGAGAGGCTACAGCAAGACAACCCCCCGAAAAGGAATGATTTTGCAGTCCTTATCACTGTCTGTAGCATGAGGTAGTAACTGCAACCCAGTCAGGTTGTACAGTCCTTAACGTCCAGGATGGCGCATCCATAGGTTGCTTTGCAAGGAGGTTGAGAGTGTCTCCAGCACAGTTTCAAGAACATGGAGGAGATACCGGGAGACAAGAAGTTACACGAGGAGAGCGGGGCAGGAATATAGAAGGGCAATAATCCACCAGTAGGACCGGGATCTGCTGCTTTGCGCGAGGAGGAACATGGCCAGAACCATACAAAATGACCTCCAGCGAAATAAGCTGGCCTTCTGGTGTGCATGTTTCTGACCAGCCTGTCAGAAACAGACTTCATGAGTTTGGCATGAGGGTCCAGTGTCCTCTAGTAGGACCTGCGCTCACAGCTCAGTACCATGCAGCTCGATTGGCATTTGATGAAGAACAGAAAAAATTGACGTCCACAGAGCCATTGTCAGACCATGTTGCTGCAGTGGGCTCTGGGTTCTTCTTGTTGCATGATAATGCCCGGCCTCATTTGGCTGGAGTGTGTGGGCAGTTTTTAGATGGCGAAGGAAATTATGGCATTGACTGGCTCTCATGTTTCCCTGACCTGAATCCAATTGAGAACATCTGGGACTTTATGTCTCGGAGCATTCAAATCCGCCAAATAGCAACACAGACTTTCCAGGAGCTTGCTGATGCCCTAATCCAGATCTTGAAGGAGATCCCCAAGACATCATCCGCCATCTCATCAGTCCAGACATTGTTGTGAGTGCATACAGGCACGTGTGGGCCATACACACTACTGACTTGCATCATGAGTGGATGTGACAAGAGAAAAAAGTAGAATCAGCCTGTAACGTTTTTTATATTGACTTTGAATTCAGCCCTTCGTGTATGCAAATTATAGAATGTACATAAAGATTTTAAAATTGAATAATTCAGTGATTCCCTTAACTTGTTTGAGCAGTGTACAAAGTTTACCTGCTATATTGCTAAATGTTTGAAACTTTTTTTCACTGCAGCTTGAAGGAGAAAATACTCATTAATAGTATTGACTTGAATTTGAACATGGTTTGTCTTAAAGCATTTTAAAAACACCCCATAGACAACATTATTAAACTTAAACATTAAAAACTAGATTTTCTTTGATCTTTAATGTTTTTGAAGTAAGTCTATTACGCTACATTTATTTGATCAATCTTTGATTCAACAGCTACACTTAAACTTAATACTCAATGCCTTACAAGCAAAACCACAAAACAGTATTGTAATCCAATATTAAAGCACGGACGTGAAAGTTTGATCCAACGTGTACACCGTGAATAGCAGCATCTCCTGTCTATGATAAAGGAGCAGCAGACATATCAGAGATTCAGTCTTATGAAGGCAGAGCGAACCAGGCCTATTAGATTAGGCTATTTTTGTACCTGCTCTCCTGTTTAATGGAGTTACATGGCTCTGGATTGCCTGTGCAAAACTGATTTTAAAATAAGAGGATTGACAGGCTGCCAGATATAAAAACAAACAGTAACTCCATCTGAGTTGAGCTCTGCACATTTTTTGGTAGACTGCTACACAAGAAGCAAAGTCAGGGACTTTTAAGTCATTTACAAGAATGTTCAATTCCAGACCAATTCTTCTTGCTCGATTAGACTACAGGCTCATTTTTTTATTCTCACTCTCTGTTTGGTTGCAGTACCATCTGGTGATTTCCTTGTAGTTGAATGAGATCAGATATTACACAAGCATGAAGTGGATGTCACTGGCTTTGATTTTGCAGATATTCATATGCAGAGAACTTCATTCTGCAGACCTAGAGCCCCCACTATTATCATCTGTGACAAAAGCCACAGACCTCTTGCGTTTGATCGCAAGCACAGGTATAGAGGGCCTCCGCTCTACTTGTACAACGGGAAAGTCTGCAGGCAGAGGGAGGGAGCAATTGTGGGCCTCCATCCCTGTGGGTGGCTCATCCACACTCATGACAAAGTGCATCCAAGCAAAGGTCAGTGCAGAGCCTGCAGGCAACTGCTGCTTCCCCCGTCCTACCTAGTTAGTCATACTCAACAGGAAAAACATCACTCCATCATCCAATGACGATGAGTGGTGAAATGAAAAAATAAAAGAGTACACAGATGATTCAAAAGCTGTGGGGGTGTGGAAAGCTAGATGAGACGGTGAGGATGATCAATGAAGGCGACTTTCCAAAGTCTCTGGCACACATCCTAAAGCCCTTTTTAATTATAGCTAGGACCATGGTGCAGGGCCAGACCTGCGAGCACGTCCTGTTCGTTCATTTGAGGGGATGTGGTTGAGCCAGACCGTGACTCCTGACATTTGCCAGCGGCATTGGGATAGATGTGCAAGATGAAGAGCACAAGCTAGAAAGCGTGACTTCAGCAATGTCTCCCGTTCTTGCATTTACACATGCATATACTAGGATTTTAATCGACTATTTTACAAACTGCATTTTCATAAAACAAAATGTGTTTCTCACAGTAACTTTAATTACTGTCAAGTTTTGAGTTAAATATTACACAACCTAATTTGCTTGCTAAATGTTCCAAACATCTCAGACTACAGCGCTGAAATCTAATCGTACCTAGATAGAAATGTCTATAACTGGATTTGTTTAGTTTTTTTGTAACACATCTAATTTATTTTGACCTCTGGTGAATACTGTAAGCTAATTTTCTCGTTGTGCTGCCTGGTGCACTTTCATTATGGATTTAGACCTTTTGCCAAGTTTCTGAGTGAAATAACAGTTGGTTGTTCAACTGCCTGCTGACATCCCATCCAACATAAAAAGCTAATTAAATCAATAAAGGAAAGCCCAATCCCGGAAACTGCTCAGAATGGCCACTTTAGTAGAAGGTCACGATTCTTGTCTAAATTGATTCCTTCTCTTAATTATGTACAAACATTGTAAATAACTGTACCGCCCACATCCAAACAACAGACCAACCAGACTTATGTTAGTAACTATAAGGGATACCAATCCCAAATGAATTAATACTGTTAATACTTTTAATAATTAAAAAAAAGAAACTACTCTATCAGTACTTAGTGATAATGCATTTAGAAAATGTATAGGATCATTTTCATTTTTAAGTCTACCTTAATTAAATGAGGTGCAGTTTGTGCCGAACATCTATAGATGGCAGAAGGGTTGGAAAAAACGATAACATTAGAAACTATTATGGAACAATGAATTATCTCCCAAGCTGCCCTTTGTTTCCCTGCAAATATTATGGCATATCAATTATAATAAACTAAAAGGTTGGATATGAGCAAAGATTGTAAAGTATCCCACACCAGATCAAAACATTTTAGAAACATTCTTCAAACATATGTTTAACCTGAAGAAGGCCTATTCATACAGGTGGAAAAGCAACTCAGCTAAAACTTGACACAAATGTACAAGGTTCAGAACATTAAATCTTGATTCTGAACCAGGGTAGCAATTTGTTTTATCTGCAAAGATATGTGCCTATCCCAGATAGCACTGTTGATAGCAACCATTTAAAATACCCATTATGTTATTCCTACCTGCTCTTCACTAGAAGACAAAACCTTTTAGGATCTTGGTGTTACCTTTGTCTTTTCACAAATGAACAGAAATACAGAGTGCACACCTGTATCATAAACGGTATTGCATCGTGAGGTTGCTGACAGCACACAGCCCTAAATGAGACAATTAAAGTTAATTCATCATTACAGAAAAAAAAAATGAAATTTATATTACATTCTCAAATAGTGTTTATAAAAAAACAGGTAAAAGGCACACTACAAATAAAAAATTTCAACTAAATGTAAATTGCTGCATCATGTGGTCAGCCTATCTAGTACATAATTAATCTAAACTGGAAAGCAAAAATCAGCAGTACATAGAAAAAAAGCTTTATGGCCTCCCCTTGAAGCCAAAACTATTCGAGGGTCTTCGACTTATTTGCAGCTTAGCATGCCATGCATATAACAACTGCAATGTTTGCTTTCAGCCAAGGATTGTCAGTCTAATGATCCTTAATAGCTAATGTCCAATGTAACATTGGCAGATAAGATCGACAACTCATTGGACAGAGGGGAAGGTGAATGTACGAGTGTGTGAACAGAGGTGAAAGGCTCATAATTCATTAAATTCTGTACTTTACGCCTAAGTGAATTTCTTAATTTCACAGTCAACGGAAACTTCAGTGGGAGCAACACAACCTTCGTCCTTCTGCACTATAGTACGGTCCTCATACAGCAGACAAGATCTTGTGTGTATAAAGATTTATTAATAACCCTAGAATAAAAAAAATCTGAAACAGAATTTAATTTAACTCAAACAGTGTAATACAAGCCTGGCCCAGCAGCATCTGCAGTCCACACTTTGACACACTACACTATACACTAAGTGGCTTTATTCCAAATAACAGCAGCAACAGAAATGACCCTTTGTACATCTTGGAAAACACTGTATTTACACACACGCTCTTCACTAGCAACTACTACACATTCACTTAGAAATAAAAGAAAATGGCACTTTAATAGCTTAGAGTGAGTGAAGGGACCATGTTAGCGTTGCATGGTCACAATCATTAACAAATACACCTATTCTTTTACATTGTTACATAACGTAGCACTTCAAGCAGAGCAACTGACTGCCTTCTCACGGTGTAAGACAATTTCCCATTTCTGACACAGCAATTTTCCCTATAGCAAGCTATCCTACTTGCACACATATGAATAATTCAGAAGTGTGATAAGCAGGAGAATTTTCTGCAATCGGTCATGCTGTACAAGCAAAAACATTGGCTGGTATCGCAGAAATGTGCTGTCACCTGCTGTGATTTCACCTGATGAAAAGATACAGGGAGATGAATTTGTTTCGCTTTATTTGTGTTTTGTGTCACAATGTGTTTTTGGTTTGGCTACGCTTAATTACTTCCTAAGATGCTGAAACGCTTAATTAATGTTGACATGCTTTGAATTAGCATAAACAGGCAGATACACTTGCAAGACAAAACAGCCCTCTGGACAGGGAGACATTAGCTTTGCTTTTTCTCTCCCTTACTTTGATTGTCAGGAGGGGGAGTCAAGTCGACAGGCCCGGAGGGAGAACGGCTGACAAGAGCAAAGAAGTACTTGCCATTTCAAAGCTCTCGTGTTATCCTGTTGTTTTTTAGGCAGCAACTTTCTGCCTAGACTTTAAAGAATAACATCTACACATTTCCACAAAACAACTACCCATAAACAATTTCACTGAAATTGAACAAAACTCTGAACAAACCTTTAAATCTGAAGATATATGGTTGATGAAGGAATTAAAGATACAATGTTTTTATTGGCGCATGTATCAATTTTAAAAATGTCCAATACCAAAAAGCATGTTATAACGGCAAGTATCTGCTTAAATGGCAGATTTTAAAATTCTACATTTTGATCAAGATAAATAAAAAAGAACACGTAAATTAAGCAAATAAACAAAAAACTAAAAAATCTTAAATAAATGCTATGTTAATTTAGACATCACAACATTGTAATGTCAAATTTGAGATTTTCTTTAAAAAAAATACATTTAAAAACTGTTATTTGTATTAATGTTTTTAATTGTGTGTAAGATGTGTTGAAAATGGTCATGTAAAAATAGAGGAAATCTTACTTTCTTTTTTGGTGACCAGTACTGCAAACAGCATCTTGATTGACACACAGGTTTGCACCATTAAAAAAATAACTAAGATTCATCACAGCTTTAGGTAAAAGCCTTTGAAGACAGGCTCTTAGGGCTTTTAGGTTACTATAATTTGTCACAACAACAATTCTAGTGTCTTTGAGCACCTCTGTAAGGTTAGCAGAGTTTGCCATGCGTTTCTGACTGCCACGCATGTCCTTTTTTGGGCTTAAAAGAGTCTGTTATTTTCCAAGAGCCCAGGAGCAATTCCATCTAATCTACTTCCCCTCATCTACATCCTCAGCCGCTCTGTTAAAAATAGATTCAGACTAATCTAGAGATAAAAAAAAAAAAAACTTGTTAAATTTGGTAATATTCTGGGTTCAATCAGTCTGCTCCAAAAGGATTATAATGAAAACAATACAACAGAGTACAGCGTAGATGGCATAGACTAGCTGGATAAGAGAATGTGTGATGAAAGGCCACTTAAAAAAAAACATCCTGTTGTTTTATCAGTATCAATCTAGTCTTTTGAGTGTGTAAGAATGTCAGTTACTACTTAAGAATCAGAATACCAGCAGGATGCTTCCAAAAGCAAACTGACATTTAATCTAACTAATACGTTTAGGGCAGTAGCGCTTATTGCAATCAGGCCCACTGAAGCCGCCTTTACTTTTGCACAACTAATATATTGCTTAGTTTAAACCTTTTATCGCTGCTTCAATAACGACAGGTGTGGGAGTCCTCATTAAATGCAACTTCCTCATGAATAATTTTAATAAGCTAATGTTAAAGCCATTTTGCCCCTAAAGGCAAAGCCTGTCACCAACCTTCAACTGGCTACTTATCAAAACCGCTTTTTACAGCTAAATCCTCAGCCCTTGCATGGTTGTTAAATAGCTATGTTGTATTTTGCCCTGAAACATTTCATGTCACAGACTGCAAACATAACATTAAAGTCGTTCAGGCTGCTCATGGTAAATATTGATTTTGTTTGCTTCACATCTCAAGATGTGGAAAGCATGTATGCATGAGACAGGTATTGATGCGAGGCACATACTAATGCATTTGTCATGAAGTCTTATGAATGTTTTTCCCAAAGAGCTTGCCATTGTTATGAGAGTACATTACTCAGGCTTAAACCAGAAGGCTAAATCTCTAGAGGCAGATTGATTTCACAACCCTTTCAATGCTGAGGCCTCATTGATCTGGCTTTCTTGAGCGCCTGACAGGGATCCCTGATGACAAATCTAAAATTTCCACCCCTGTAATAAATGCAAATTGGGCTTTGTGTCAATAGCAGAAAAGCAACATACTTTCCGGCTATGTCCATTTCACAAAACGGGAAATATCAGGAAATGAAAATTGTTTCAGCAAGACGGGCAATCTGTTAAAGTGCTTATAAGCTACCTTCAAACGACAGCGACAAAATCTGATTAAATGAACTCGCCTGTCTTTCTGGCAAAGCGTGCAGCCACAGCCAATTCATTCATTTTGGGGATTGAATTCTGCATTAAACTGCAGATTGTGATAACGTGACATGGAGTTAAAATCACATATAATAGACGAAATCCTAGATTGGAAGATTTATTTGTGACAGACAGAACATGAAGAGGTGCTTTCAGAGGTGATGCAGAGAAATGTGTTTGAGCTTACAAACAAACAGTTTTCAAGTGCTGACTTCTGTTTTTTTTTTTACACCATTCCAGCTTCTATGGCTGTATTCATGGCATCATTTTTAGTTATTCAAAGTTCAAACTAAATAAGTTGTTTAAAGGTAATTTTTTCTAAAACCCCTAAGACAATTTCTAAAAAGCCTTTTCAAAAGTATCAACAGAATAAAACTGGTTTCTCAAAGGGGTAGAAGAATTCAACTGAAGATTTTTCAGTCAAACCATTAGTCAACTAATCTCATGTTTGTGTTAATTTAATAACTTAAATATATACTATTTGGTGGGGGAAACAAAACCATAAGCCTTTAATATGCTATATATAGGGCTATTCTGCGCACAAATAGACCTTGCTGCAAAGCACCAGCAAAAGTAATGATTATGAATGTGTCTGGAAAAAATACCAAGGAGACATTTGAATGATTTATTAGTAAATAGTATTTTCGGAGTCTGTGTCGGCTGCAAAGATGAAGCTGATGATGCTGCTGCCTCGCCATCTCTCCAGTATAGTGGACGCACCTTTAGAGAGAAATGCAACTTGTGCTCCAGTTCACGTAGACTGAGACGGCAGAAAGTGCATCCTGTATTTTTGTTTCAAATTATGTATTACTCTTATCAGTATGACAAAAAATGATGGAGTATTTTGTGTTGTTTCTGCTGTTATCATGAAAAAAATGCAAGTGATCCCCTGCACCTCCATGCAGTGCAAACGCGCCAATTCTTTAGCTTCCACACAAACACTTGGATATGTGCCTAATAATAGTACACATTTGTCTAGGTTAACATTAGAGCGAGCAACCATGTAAAGCGGCTACTAATTTTTTTTTTTTAAATAAGCCATATTTGAGGTTGATGGATGATCAGAAAACGATTGGATTTCCTGCAAGGACCCGCTGTTAATGATCTGTTCCTAGCGGACTGTGTGATTTTGCCACTTCCTGTTAAGTTTTCTTTTTCTGCGACTAACTGACTAATAAACTTTTGTAGACTAAGCTTCTTAGTCTATTATAACTATGTTTAGTCAACTATTAGGAGGAAGCCCTACTCTATTCATTTTCCAACATTCGCAGAGGTTAACATTTGCCAATGTTATAGACCATCAACAAGGCTTTCCTGCAGTCCACCAGTTATTTTTTAGCAGTATGTACTAGGTACTAATAAACTAAGACAGTTATATTAAAAAAATATAACTATAAAAACCATATTGATGATGCATACTACATACAGACAAGCAGATGCACCAAAGATATGAATGCATGTGAAGAAAATCCTTAATTTGTTTTCATGCATTAAGATATTAGAGGATTGAATTCAGTATACACCATACTATATACAGGCAAACAGATGAAGCCAGAAAATGAACACAACACACACCATTTCAGAAAAAGCATTTTCCCTTAGAAAAACAATATAAAGAAAACTTTTAAAACACAATTTAGCGTGCTGGGTTCATATTGTGTGCTCATTTGCTTGCCTGGATGTAATAGGCATGATCAATAAGTAAGCTGAATTTGAGATTTTAAGATCACTGTCTTAAGGTGCAGTCAAGAATCTAGGCAAAATTTTGCAGACAAAAAACAAAAAGACTTTTTGCCCATTGTCTACACCATAAGTCACTTTCAAACCAAGCAGCTTTCTATTGGTCATGTACTGACCAACTTGAACATGAAAGAAATCTGCAGGAATTGTTTTTCCACATACAAAACCCTGCTGGATTTTACTAGTCAAAGCTAAACGTGACTCCACCTTTAGCAAATTAAGCCATGGTAAGCGTTTTAGAACTTCTCACTGTTTTCAGTGATTGAAATACAGCGGCAGGTGCTCTAAACGGTCTGCAAGTGCCCAAAACTTGCAGTTTGTTCACATACCTTAATTTTTCTTCTTTAGAGAGATGATCTAATTATTCATGGCTTGAAATGCATGTAAAATTGACAGGCGTGAGCAGCAGTTCTATGGATGTTTAGCCCTCCCAGTCTCACGTTGGTGAAAACTATGAATCAGGACTGCAGTGACATTACAGGATAGAGCTACTCACCAGTTGGAGCCAGGAGCCTTGGGGGTGGTGGAGGAGGGGGTGGAGGCGGTAACGGTGGGTAGGGCCTACACTGGCATGGCAACTGGCAGCTCCCTTCCAGCAGTGCCACTGTGGTTCGGGAGCATGACTTCTGGAGCTCCCCTCCTGCAAACTAGGGTGAAGAAAACAATAAAAATTAGATTTGTGTTATTGTCACTTACATCACTATGCCATATATAGTACCTCAAAAACGTGCATAGTAAAATGAGATTTTTTTTGCAATAGTACTTCGATTTTCAATGAAGAGAACACCACAACAACACAAGCACTCTCTTTTTTTTTTTCTCGGCACGCTGGCGAATGGGAGCTCCCTCCCACTAAAGTGGAGAATGAAGGGTGTGTGGAGGCTGAGGTCTCGCAGAGAGAGCACCCACCCACACCGAAGAGCCTTGGACCCCCAGAGGAGTGGGAGTATTGAGGGGTGAACCCTGACACTGCCTCTAGTTGTGCCTCCACTTCTGCTAGTCTTGTGAGCACTGTTGTCACAAGGGACAGGGGTAAAGGACCAAAAGCTGTGTCTCCATAAAAAGGTTCAAAATCAATGACTGGAAATGGGAGGACGGGATCCAAGTTCAATAAAAAGAAGTAGTGTTTACTAATGCAATAGTCTAGTAGTAAATACTACTATTAGATGTGTAACATCAAAATATTACATGTTTTCTTTCAACCATCGAGTGCATTCAAGTGAAATCTTAATAAACTATTCCCTAAAACTAAAGCATATTGATTAACTAACATAGGTTAGTAATACAGTATATAATATGTATAGATATATATAGACGCAATGTATGATTTAATAGTTGCCAATACAAAAATTATAATGATGTCTGACAGTGATAAATACACAAGTATATATGTTAATAACTAGATAGATTTATAAATCAGATACCAAACACTGTGACCATTATACACGTGCACTTTCGCGACGGTCCGTTACTATGAATATCATCAACGACTGAACTGTTCAGTCCAACTTACCTGCAAAAACGGAAGAAATACTGACAGAAAACAGTGACAGAACAAAACAGGCAAAAAACCCAAACTGAGCGGTAATAAATTTCGGATAAACATTCCTCTTCTGTCTCTTCACAGTCCACCTGGCGAGGACTCGAGTCTGGGGCGCATAAAAGTCATTTATTATCCGCTTCTCAAGGCTTACCAACGATGTTTTCCCCGAGTTTAGGCAGATATGGTCTCTGAAACATTCTCGTCCAATTAGAGTGACAATAATTGGTGACATGGAAGGGTATGAAGCGACATGGGAAGGACGCTAGCGCGGTTTCTGAGGAAAGTTGTTGATCCTCCGCGCGCTGCCGTGGCACGAGCTGTATCCACACAAGAGTTGCGAAGCAAAGTTCTCTCCGCGCGCGATTCTATGCGAGTCGAGCGCCGAATCGGGATTCATTTCTTGCCAGGCATGATGAGATGATGTCAGTACGCGGCACAGAAGTTACTGACACTCAAAACAGCACGAAGAACACACGCTGACTCGGTGAACCGCTCGGACGCCGGTGCTCAAATGGGTCCCAAAACTGAAGACTGTGGATTCACCTCTTCAATACTTCTACAGCACCAGCTGACGTGAATGCGTCCAGTGAGAGACGCGCGCCAAGATAACGCACTAATACTAATGTGATAGCCATTTACATTAGCGACGAAATCACACGTTTTCTATCGCTTCCGGATTGAGCGAAAGAAATGCATTTAACGAAGACCCTTAGGGTTTACGTTTGGTTAGGTCACGGCGATAGACAGTGAGCATGTATTCGGGGCGAGTTGAATGTACTATGCAGAGTAGACAGGCAGTAAAGGAGAAAGCCGAGGGGAGGGGGGCAGTTTGCCATACACAGCTTTTGTTTAGGTGACAGAATTTTAATTTTAGCTTGCATGGAAAATTAAATGACGGTGTGTGTGTCCTATGTATTACCATCCTAGTGGGATTTGATTAACAGCAGAAAAAATTCTAATTCTAATTAAAAGACTTCAATTAATGAAATATGACATGAACCCCCCCCCCCCCCCCCCCCCCCCAAAAAAAAAAAATTTGTATAATTGTAAAATACAGCATGCTATTTTATCATACATTTATTTGTTACATTTACATTTATGCATTTGGCAGACGCTTTTATCCAAAGCGACTTGCATTGAATTCAAGGAACATATTGAATCAGTTCTTGCTTTCACTGGGATCAAACCCATGACCTTGGCATTGTAAGCACCAATGCTCTACTGATTGAGCTACAAGAAAACTATTACATTCTGTTCATTTGTATGTACAGTTTAATTTATCTATATTTTCAGTATGTATAACTTTGTACCAGATTGTGTTCATGCTGTACTTTCCACAAAAAAGGTAAAAATAACAAAGAATATATCTGAAATTACAGGCTGATCCAATTTGCATGAAGTTCATCACATCAACTCATACTGTAAGTAAGGGAACCAGTGGCTAGCACGTGGCTGTCTGTGTGACCCTCCAAGGACATTCTTCCCCAGACCATTACTGACACACCGTTAAACTGGGCATGCTGAATGATGCTGCATGCAGCATAACATTCCCATCGCATCTCCAGACTCTTTAACGTATGTTACATGTGGTCAGTTTGAACCTGCTCTCATCTGTGAAGAGAACAGGCTACCAATGGCAGACTTGAATTCTGGTGTTCTCTGGCAAATGGCTATCAAACTACACATTGCTGTGCTGTGAGCACAGTTCCCACTAGATGACATCGGGCCCTCTTGCCATCCTCATGAAGTCTATTTCTGACAGTTTGGTCAGAAACATGCACACCAGCTGGAGGTCATTTTGTACCGTTTTTGTGTGATTGACTTGGTGTTATATTGTGTTGATTATGTGTGCCCCCTTTCTTTCTTTTTTGAGCAGTGTATATAAATAGCAGTATAAACACAAACATATATATATATACAGTATACAGTGGAACAGTGGTTATGTCGACGGCCTCTGGGGTTGCAAAAAAGCGTATAGATAACCGATGATCGAGATAACCGAAGCCAATATGGCGATTTGTTTGATGAAGCGATCGCCATGCTATAAAAATGTACATACACTGTATATGTTTGCTAACAACAAAAGGCATATGTGCACCAACTAACAGCAGAGATTTACCAGTATACAATAAAACCCACATTCGATTCTCGATACAAACCTTTAATTATGTTCTCCAACATTGCAAACACAATTTCGCTCACAGCGTATTGCACAGATTGCACAGCGTATTGCACAGTCACAACACACATAAACACATTTGCTCATAACACATTTCGCTCTGACACAGTTCTGAAAGTATTGCACACGTGGTTACTATGGTTTATTTACAAAGTCTAAAATGCATTATTGTTTTTTGCCTTTAACGGTCTGCTTGAAAACAAATGCTTCTAAGCTTCTATCAGTAATGACGTCTTTGTCGATGTCAATGTAGTCTGGGAATTCCTGAACAGAGATGGCAAACTCCTGTTCCCCCTCTTCCAATATAGCATCTGTAAGGCTTGATTTGAGTTCTTCTGCGGCTGAACGGCACTGTGCCGCAAGAGTGAGTGAAGCGTCATTGGAGTGAGCGACCATACGGACTGACGCACGTGCAACGCAAACTCAGCACATGCGCAGTGAACTCGGTATGATCATTAGTCACAGGGATCGACATAAACGATGTAAAGTGGCGAATTTGTCCCTCTTTTGTGCTCGAGATATTAGGGTTCGGCGACATAAAATAATTGACATAACCGACAAGAAAATACTGAGACAAATAGGGAGTTTGGCGGTTCCACTTCAAAAACATCGACATAATAGGGTTGGCGAGCTAACCGAGCTCGAGATAAGTGGGTTCCACTGTATATATATTGTCTACCTGCCTATATGCCTAATAAGGATTTAAAACAAATTACCAAATCTGGCATTACTAATTTTGTTTACATATTTTTGGATTTATTGACAATTTTTTAATTAATTCTCCCACCTCTTCCTCTACCAAACTGCAGTGTATGGTGACAGCTTACACATTTGCACAAAACCCCCCCACTTTTATCAGATTTAATTAGACCGAGGAGCCCTCTGATGTGATCATCCTAAATGAGGTTGTTCCAGTAAATCACCAAAGCAATAAATTCTACCCAGAATAAATTGAATCTTAATTTATAGGTCTTGTTTTATGGAGTGAGTCAGAGTCTGCCAGCACCTCAGACACCATGTCTCCAATGTGTTGCTTCTGTTTAATTACAGCAATCATTCATTGCCTCTTAAAAATGAACTGGACTATATTTTGATTTATTCATCACCAGGATTATTTAGTGCAGTTTAAACACACACATAACTAATGATTCAAAAGTAATTACAGTAATTTAAAATACTCTTCAGTCAATACTTTATTTTAAACTATACCTGTACAGTATATGTATACTTTTCAGAAAAGAATCAGAAAATCAGTGCAATGCTACAAGAAATGCAGGCACCTTAGATGCTCCTGAGTGCTGGACAAATTTAGTCAATAAGAATCAATGTGAGTGCTTGGTTTTAGCGATAGGCTCTAGTCCAAGTTAATGACATTTCATTAGTTGAGACATGGCATACTGAAGACTAGATTAAAAATAGGAAGAGGGGGTCGTAGAACAGGAAGGGATGTATTCAGACAATAGCTGATCCTATAGCTTGATGCCAGGAAGTCCTGCCTGGTCTGCAGCAGTCGTCTCCCCTGCCTGCTGACCATCTCTAAAGGGTGCTGCAATCTAGTTAAAAAATAGATTGATGGCTCTTTGTACATTGAGGTAGATCTGTCCGATTCCAGGCCATTAGGCCCGTGTTCAATCAAGATGAGCTCACGCTGATTCTTTTCCTTCCCCTCTGTCTTTTCGATTTTTGTCCCTTATCTCCCAGTCTTCAGTTCTTTTTTTGTCCTTCCTCACCTAAAGAAACCCTCAGTCTATTCTTGGCTTTTTTCTGCTGAAGATGAAATTGAATTGTGAATCGAACTGGCTGAAGTAGGTATTCTCTTGGCAGATTCAATAAGGTTTGAGGGAACCTTGCACCTTAACAATCCCATGGCTCTGTCTTAAGTTGGCGCCAGCTTCATGGCAATAAAATAGACCACCCGAGTGCTCTCAGTAGACATTATGTCAATGGTGTTGTTATAAAAGAGATCAAAGAGAGCTCTGGGAATTAGTACTTAGGAAATTTTATAGGTGTACTCAAGAAAGATGATAGCATAACACAATCTAAAATGATCATAAACAAAATATTTAAGCACTCAGTCTCCAGCCTATTTTTGGTACCTTTACTTCATGAAGACACAAGGTACCACAAGAAACATTTTATATCTGTGTTGATCTTGTTTATTTCAATTTTGTTGATCCTGAGGGAACAATCTGAATTTAGTCTTTTGGTCACTAGAAAATAAACTGGTTGTTTTGCCATGTTAAATAATTTCTCTGTGAATGTTTTTGACAAATATTCACTGATGAATTTACAATTACTATAAGATGTAACTTAGATGTTTGATACGATGTTTGGCTCGATGCAATTAATACAAGGTAGCCTAATTAGTGCTTTTACTATTTTTTATGTTGCCAGATATTGCTTTTGAGTACTTAATCAATAAACAAATGATTTTTTAATCAGTTTTGGAGATATTTAACTTTCACAATGAAAGCAACAATTGACAATAATTTTCACGTCCAGTTCTAAGAAATAATGTGGCTTCAGCCATTTTCTGAAAAATAATTAAAATGAGGAACATGTTGCACTGCTACAGTCATTTACAGTATAATAAGAGCATTTGCATTTTTAAATTGAATCAGTCACTCGTGAAATACTACATATATTCTTATGACTTAAGCTTAAGAATTTAAGAATTGCTTAAATGACTTAAGAATTAAGCAATTTAAAAGTGTGCTTGAAAATACTATTGATGATAAGCCACATGACATTGTCCTTTCATGTTTTTAGACATTGACCATACATGCTATGAACCTCAATTATTTTTTTGGTTTGTCATAAATGGTTTATAGAATATGACAAGGACATTGTCACAATCCTGTCGTGTCTCGTCACTTCCTGTTTCCTCCTGTGTGATCCATTGTGTTTCCGTCACATCAGCCACTCCCCTTGTTAGTCTCGTCAGGTGTTGCCCTTTATCCAGGATATACATACCCTCATGTTTTCCCTTGTCTTGGTCGATTGTTGACATTGTGTTGTTGGTTACCAAGTGTGTGGATGTCTCCCTGTTCTCCGCGTTTCCTGAGAGTTTACAAAAGTGATTATGCCGTTTTTGTTTGAAGTTAAAGTGTTTTGTTTTCATTTAAAATAAAGAGTTTCTGCAAGAATCCTGTTTCCGAGTCCTCCCGCATCGCACACAAACCACCATTGCTAATAGACATATGGCAAAATTCAGCCCCACCGTCTATTAATTTCTAGTTTTATATTGTTTCACGCTATTTTTTATTATTTAGGTAAGTTGCTATAGTCAAATTGACTAACTAATTTGATCAGCAATATCAAACTCTTGCTCCACCTTGACAGTATTAATTTGTAGTGTTGCAGTTGAAAACAAAAGAGCACATTTAAATACTGTTATTGCTTTTCTCTGAAAAAGGTGAATTGCAAGAATGCTATCCAAGAATAAATCCTCTAGTTAATAAATTATATTCTTATCAGTTAGATTGGAAATCAATACATTGAAACATTCATGTGAGGGTGACTTGTCAGTGAGCGGCAGAATCCTGGAACATAAACAGGTGCACTCACTCGTGTTTACTTTAAAATGTTGCCATGTCGAAGTCAACCAAACTAAGGCGCAAAAGCAACATTGTAACAATTTAAGTCCCTGTTTCAGAACCAAGCAAATGATCTACCGGTGTGACATAGAACAAAGCACTCTACATGTCAGCCATTTGTATGCAATCAACTTTTTTCAAAAAACAACAACCGACCTCTTACTCTCGTCTTTCAGATAAGACTTCCACACCACTGCATTACTGCATGTCAGCTCTAATAACATGTTGTAAAACATTTCTTTGTGCTTACATGCTCTCTCCATGATGTAATGCTCTATGGAAGCCTGTGGAGAACACTTGGATGTAATGCAGCTGAAGCACAGTGCCCAACCTTGCACAAGTCCTGGGGGGGTTGCATGGGTAGACTGTGTCCTGAGATGGAGGGGGCAGTGGTGATAGATGATGTTGTGACAGCCATTCGTTTCTTGCTGAGTTTTTTCTGCCCTAGGTCAAGGAGTGAAGTGCAGTGGAGTCAGCACAGCCATGGCACTGTGATTTAAGGCCTGTGCTTCAACAGTAAATCGATCTGAGTGGAAGAGACTGAGTGGTCAACAGCAGAGAAGCAAATCCAGCAAGGTATCCCTCAGCTCCCAAAGAGCACATTGCACTTTCTGACAGGATAAACGTAGAGCTGTCAAAAGTCTCTGCAAGCCAATGTGATCTTCAAATAAATTGCTACAGAGCATGTCTACAGAAAAGTCTGTGCTGTGATACAGTAGATAAAAATGTGCAACAAATCTTGTGCAAAATCACGGTTTCCTACTCCAGCATTTTAAATGTACAGTTAGTTAATCATTATTTGTTGCATCATCAGAGCCATTGTAAATACTAAATATTTCTAAGGAGTCTTTTTTAAATTGTTAAAACTGATTTAAATAAAAAAATTATAAAAATGATATATTATATTATATTTTCTTATGATTCATTGTGAGCAGCACCCCTTTCCAATGTTTAACCCCACCTGCAGCATCAATCTCCAAAAAAGCACTATGAATGTAGTCGATGCAAATTGGGCACTATATTAAAGCAAAGCATCTTGTGCCATACAAACTTTCATGGTGCCTTTTGTCAAATGAAATACTTTTGAGGTACTTTTTGATGTTTTTTCTTAGCTTCTATAAGACTAGTAGCCTACATTTTCATTAGGCTTAGACAGAATATTTGCTCTGTGATGGTCTTTTACCTTTTTTCATGAGCCAGTTCATCTCTCTTCTAACTGTCAAGGTAACTTTTAAATCTAAGCTTAGAACAGCTTTAAGTGCCGGTGCTGAAGTGTGCTTCACCCACTACTGTGAAAGATAGCTAATGGCACTTTACAGATAACAAGTGATCTACGGGAGCTTTTAGCATTATCATTAAGAGGTATTGCATCATAATGTCTTTACATTCACCCTTCCGTTGATCTCTACGTGACGTCCGATGAATTAAGGTATTTCTAAACATGGTGAAGTCTGGGTCTTGTAATAGCCATAAGTAGTAAATACTGTATACCCATGAATTAGATCTTGCAATATGAGCAGAAATAAACTACAGGCGTTCTGAGTTTAACCGACATGCAAAAGTTTACGGAGTTGTTACTTTTACACAGTAATAAAATGCTTGACTGGCCCATTGACACCTCATGACTTAAACTAAAGCGATAACTTAATGTTTATACAATGATGTAAATGTGCAATTATATTGGGATTTTCTTATGTCCACCATTGTCAAAGTCAAGCAACTTTAAATAGCATCCTGAGTTGTGGTGTCAGAGACAGTCCTCTCAAAAACAAAAGAAGATATATTTTTGAACTTTCAATTCTTCAAAGAATCATGAAAAAATGTATCATGGATTCCAAAGAAATTTGACAACAAACTGTTTTCAACATGATAATTATTAGATATATTTCTTGAGCACTAAATTTGCATATTAGAATTATTTCTGTAGGATCATGTGTAATGACTGCTGAAAATTCTGCTTCCACGTAACAGGAATTAATCACATTTTAAAATATATGTATATATAAAATATAACTCTGACCCCAAACTTTTGATCACTTGTGTATATATTTTTAAAGCCATTTATTTGGAAAGTATTGCCTTTGTTCTAATGTAATAGATGCTAAATGAATTGCTAGACTTAAGGAATTGTATAAAACATGAGTAGGAGATGTTATTTTTGTTTTGCTTTTACTTGTGCTATTATGGATTAGTGCCAGGGATGATGGAGTCTGGTTTGATGAATTGCTGACCCGACCTTTGTCCTTGCCATTCTGATGCATCATCGCCTGGCTCACCAGCACAGGTCAGTACAGAGAACAAATGGAAAGATTATAGGGGAGAGAGGGAGGTGAGTTTTCAGTAAAATACAATGAACTTATATGTCTGAATGTAAAAATAACTCACTGTAATAGACACACACACACATTATGGGAGCCTCATTTCCTTTTATTTATGTTTCTTTTTGCTCTCTTTTCATCTGGCATTCCCAAAATAATGATGTCTATTTAAAGGGATAGTTCACCCAAAAATAGAAATTCTGTCATCATTTACTTTCATCTGAAATAAATCTATGCCATGACGACTTCAATCCAAATGATTTCTAGCTAAGTTCTGACAGACAGAAAGGTGAAACGAGGTGCTCTTGCATAAATTATGATAGAACTTTCCTTTTTGAGTGGATTATCCCTTTAAAGGGGTCTCAGTTTGGCTCCTTTAAAGAGGACTCAAGCGTGACAATAGCCTAAGTTAAATCTATTTTTTTCTTTGAATCTATTTTTCTTTGTCCAAGTATCAAATGTCAGACCATGGCAAAAGATCAAACAGGGCTTTAGTCCAGAGACCTTCCAGAGATGGATATGCTGTGCATGGTATCGCAGGTCTGCAGCGGGGAGTTTTTTATTTTCCTGAAAACTAGCCGCATGACATCAATAGCAAAAATTAACATAAACAATGATGCAACCTTTTTTTTAGGGTCATCACACAGTACATCTTTTTGATACATCAATTAGTGCCTGAAATATCAGTGTCTGTCCTTGTGTTCTTTTGAACGCATTAATGACTTCTTTTCATTTATTATCTACAGGTAAGGGCCTTTGAAAGGATAGATGCATTGTTAGCCCAACCATTATTAACGCCCAGGCTCCAGCTCGGCCTGTGTGATGAAAGAGATTAAACTGAATGTGATGGTAATAGACATAGATCCACAGCTGTGAGACTGAGGGCCTCTCTTTGTAGCCAAGTTTCTATTTCAGTTTGAATTATTGAACTTCGATAGCCAAGAGCATCATTTAGACGTTTTAGGGGCCTGAAAATGCAAACGTTTGAAATAGGTTTCAAAGTACAAGTTTTTGAAAACAATACTGTGTAAAATACAAAGATGTAAATTTTGAAAACAGTCGTGCCATGCACAAACGTATAATATGTCTATAGTTTACGGTTTCTTTATAAAGTGACATGGCCAACTATTGGCCCGACATTGTCAGATCTGTACTCAAAAAAAAAATCTGTACTCAAAAATCTCAAAGGAAAAACTTTTCAGTTTTATTAGTACATTGTTGTCATGTAAACAAACCCTTAGTCTATTGTCATGTCAAAAAGTTAATTAAGGATGCATTTCTACCTAATGGAACACAAAAGCAGATTTTTTTATTTATTTAATTTAATTTTAATTTAAGCTTTCCTGTAGCTCAATCAGTAGAGCATTGGTGTTTACAATGCCAAGGTCATGGGTTCGATCCCAGGGAAAGCAAGAACTGATTTAATGTGTTCCTTGAATGCAATGTAAGTCGCTTTGGATAAAAGCGTCTGCTAATTGTAATTGTTGTGCAGATTTTGTCCGTTCAATGAAAGTCAGTGGTGTACTATGTTGTTTTGGACTCCACTGACTTTAATTGAATGGGCAAAAAAGCCACAAAATTATTCAGATTTCTTCTTTTGTGTTCCACAGAAGGAAGAAAGTCATAAAGTTTTAGAACAAAATCAGCCTTAGTAAATGATTGATTACAGTCCATTATATAGTTAATATTGTGTTATGTACACTCACGTAAAGGATTATTAGGAACACCATACTAATGCTGTGTTTGACCCCCTTTCACCTGCCCTAACTCTACGTGGCATTGATTCAACAAGGTGCTGAAAGCATTCTTTAGAACTGTTGATTGAGATTTCTGGGATGCACATCCAGGACACGAAGCTCCCGTTCCACCACATCCCAAAGATGCTCTATTGGGTTGAGATCTGGTGACTGTGGGGGCCATTTTAGTACAGTGAACTCATTGTCATGTTCAAGAAACCAATTTGAAATGATTCGAGGTTCGTGACATGGTGCATTATCCTGCTGGAAGTAGCCATCAGAGGATGGGCACATGGTGGTGACCACATATTGGTCATAAAGGGATGGACATGGTCAGAAACAATGCTCAGGTAGGCCGTGGCATTTAAACGATGCCCAATTGGCTCTAAGGGGTCTAAAGTGTGCCAAGAAAACATCCCCCACACCATTACACCACCACCACCAGCCTGCACAGTGGTAAACAAGGCATGATGGATCCATGTTCTCATTATGTTTATGCCAAACTCTGACTCTACCATCTGAATGTCTCAACAGAAATCGAGACTTATCAGACCAGGCAACATTTTTCCAGTCTTTAACTGTCCAATTTTAGTGAGTTTGTGCAAATTGTAGGCTTTTTGGTCAGCATTTTGCAAGAGAGAGGACCCAAACGCAGAATGACAAGTGATGGGGTTTTATTGACACGACTGAAGACAAGGTACAATGGGGTAGTGAGGCGTGAAAGTTCAAAAGGCAGGGCTGGGTTGACAACACTGAGACGGGCAGGACAGGACGAGCACCGAGACCTGGATGACAGACTGACGGGTTTAGGAGAGGTAGCACCAACAGGGAGACCAAGCAGGAGCACGCCAGACCACAAACTTCTAGATGATCTCTGACTAGATCCCAGACAAGCTGCCAGGTAGAGGAGTAGGAGGTCTCAGGGTGCAGGACAGGGCAGGAACAGACACCACTCACAATGAACAGACAACAAAGCGAGACAAGAGAAATTATAATAAAAGAGACATGATGCAATACCAAACCGGAAGAGAGCAACTAATATGGAAACAGAAGTAGGAAATAAACAACAACCTAGAAAACAGAAGACTAAACAAAAGAACTTTGCAGGAAGAATATAAGTTACCCTATAGCTCAAAAGAAAAGAAAGACCAACAAAAAGGCAAGAACAAGGCTAGAGAAAACACCAAAATAATTGTTAGGAAACACTACAACTAGAGACTGGGAAATATTCACAACTAGACAAGATTTTAGACAGAAAACAGATTCTGGTAAGCAAACAAGACCATACCATGAAGTACACAAAACGAACCAGCAAGGACATGAGGAAAAGGAGCACAATGTAAAGGGAGCAGAGCACATAAGGGACAGGTGAACACACTCAGCAAACGAGGACTAGACAAGGGGGCGTGGTAACTGGAAATGAGGAGGTGGGACAAGAGGACCACATGGCAAACATGAACAAAGACAAAGCCATGTGCTCAAACACAAAACAAACAGGCAAACATTAAACAAAGACAAGACAGACAAGATAGTCTGGGCAGGATCCTGACATCTTTTTCCTATTTGTAGTGGAGATGAGTGGTACCCGGTGGGGTATTCTGCTGTTGTAGCCCATCCGCCTCAAGGTTGTGCGTTTTGTGGCTTCACAAATGCTTTGCTGCATACCTTGGTTGTAACGGTTATTTCAGTCAAAGTTGCTCTTCTATCAGCTTGAATCAGTCGGCCCGTTCTCCTCTGACCTCTAGCATCAACAAGGCATTTTCACCCACAGGACTGCCACATACTGGATGTTTTTCTCTTTTCACACCATTCTTTGTAAACCCTAGAAATGGTCGTGCATGAAAATTCCAGTAACAGAGCAAATTGTGAAATACTCAGACCGGCCCGTTTGGCACTAACAACCATGCCACGCTCAAAATTGCTTAAATCCCCTTTCTTTCCTATTCTGACATTCAGTTTGGAGTTCAGGAGATTGTCTTGACCAGCACCACACCCCTAAATTCATTGAAGCAACTGCGATGTTATGTTATGGTTGATTAGACAATTGCATTAAGGAGAAATTGAACAGGTGTTCCTAATAATCTTTTAGGTGAGTGTATGTTTACTTAGAATGTGCTACAATTATTTTAACAGAGTGTGTATCGCAGATCGGTGGTTCTGTTTTTAAAGCCTTTATTATTTCCTTTGTGACTGACAGGAAGGATGTCACCAGGCAAAGGCTTATACCTAAGGATATATCTATATCTGACAGGCACCATCTCAAAGCCTCCTCACTCCTCATAGTGGATCATGGATTATGACCTGTTTTGGTCATATAAAATATTTAATGTGGGGGAGGATCAGTGCCATTCATATTCCTAACCTTACATACAACCTTATACAAAACCTTCAGCCATGATAGGGTGTTTCTGTTAATTAAAACTACTTGAATCAAAACAGACACAAAAAAAACATACATATACATATATATATATATTCAGAGCAGGATGATTAATCATTAAAAGATCAAAATCTCGATTCAAACCCCCACTCGAACTTATTTCTAGACGACAACAATTCAGAAAGATGTATATTAAACCTTTGACAAGTAAGATTATAGCGGAACATTCTAATCTGTTTTGGCGCTAATTCTAATTATTACAGAAGTACTGGTCTGATGTTTACAGTAGTAATCAAAATAAATTAAATCACCTTTTGAAAGTAACTTGACACTTCAAATAAAGATTGTGATGTGGCGACAAGTGACAAAATGGCTGTCTGAAAGCCTAAAAATGCTTATTTCGGAAAATACACTCCAAGATATGAAGGCATCAAGGCATGTCCAAATGTTAGCTTAAATAGCTATCTGAATTATCCTCATCTGATCAATTTTCGAAGGCAACATAGATTTATGTATCACTGCCTTTGATATCCCACAATCCTGTGCGTTCTATTCCATGACAGTTGAGCTAAAAAAGAAAGATGCCATCTGAAAGTTACAGTTGGTGGTCAGATTATGTGTAAATGTAAGTTTTGATCAATGTTTTCCACTATTTTTAGTGAGTTATCGAGGCAAAGTCATTGAGGCATCGATAGGGCATTGAGGCAACAAGTCAAGTGCCTAAGCTTTCGGACGCAGTCAGTGCATTTGACATTGAATCCTTAATTTTAGAGATTTGTTCAAAAATTTTGATTCATCAAGTAATAAGTCAGTGACTCATTCATTAAAAAAAATATTTATTCAAATTAAATATCTTTAAATAGACTGCAGCAAATAGCATTTTATCAGAACCTGTTATTTAGTTTAGTTGTCTAATCAGAATCGTTATCTCTATTTTGATTCTGAATCTATCCAGAATCATGCAACTTTAATTTCTCATGTTCATTTAGTTTAATTTGAAGTACTACTAAAATAACTAAATGAATAAAAATGTATTTTAAAAAACAATGCAAACCTATTTAAAACAAAAACTGATACAAATTACAAAAGCACCACTACAAATCACAAATATAACTAACTTTAAAGTGAAAACATGAAATAAAATAAAATCTAATATTAACAAAAAACAACCAAAAATAACACAGAGTTTGTCACGTTTTGGGAGAGAGCGAGGACTCAATTGCAGGGGAAAACAGGGCTTTAATGAACAGAAGCAAAAACTCAAACATAAACCTCCCCAAGTGGAGGGAAAAAACATGACAAAACACGACTCGACTGGAAACACGACTAGGAAGGACAAGGTAACACCAACATATGACAACGAAGCGACACAGGACGGCAAACACAAGGAGACTAAATACACAGGAGGAAAAGCAATAGAGAGAGAGACACAGCTGGAATAAAATCAAACTAATGACAATGAAACAAGACGGGCGGGGTAACAGACAAGACATGAACATGAAGCCAATTAAACAAAGACGACGCGCAGCTGGTGACAACCAAACTGCGTGTTACAAAACACAAGTACGCGGCCGATGGAACGCGAACCGCGTGCCAAACATAAACACACAGACGAGAGTAGGCGTGGCTCGCGCAACGCTAGAAACCGCGCCCATTCACATGACGTAGAGCTCGCAAGACTAGTAATCACCTGTTCTCACGAGCTCACGACAAGGATGAACACACAAGTTATGAATGTCCGAATCCCGACACAAACCGAAACTAGACAAGACCAGTCTCGGGATCAGACATCATAACCCGCACACAAGACGTTACAGACACGCGCGCACACGGCTCGAATCCTCGAAGCCGTGCGCACACACATCAAACGCGAGACAATACGGTAGTGTCAGAGCTCTGCCACAAAACCAAGAAATGACTAGACCGAATGTGGCAGAACCCTGACAGAGTTGTGGTTGCTCTGGCATTTTGAACGACTTTTAGACTCTTTTTTTAACCAATTTTCATAAGAAATTGTAATGCCCAATAACATCAGTTTTGCTAAAAGAAGCAAAAGCGTACATCAGCTGCGTTCATGTCTGTAGCACACATGCTGCTTGATAAACTGCACTCTGAATTCTTAGGGTTTTGGGGTTTGTTAGCATTATCACAGAAGTTGTGTATTTTTCCCAGCCATCTTAATGTTCTTTTCAACATTGTACAAATACAACTATTGTAGCAAAGAAATGATTAAGTATAAGTATTAGTTAATAGCACCAATAATAATTTGTTCTTGATGAAAGCAATAATCAGAAAAAAACTCTCAAGTCATAATGTAATAGTTTCCGAGAACTGAGACCCAGCTGTGAGAGGAGTCGGGAAGCCTGGGGAGGACAGAGCATTCGTGATTGTGGTGTGAACAGTGAACAGTGAGTGGGTTTATGCTGCCAGGTGCATCTGGCAGGGTAAATTATGTGACTGATTTACCTCGTCACAGCGGTACAGTTGGTTGTGGATAACAGTGCATGAATCACTGTCCTCCAGAGAGGGGTAACCACTTTGACTGTAAACCTGTGTCCACAAAGACATGCACTGTACGGCTAAGCATGTGTGTTGTTAGCCATTTTTCTGCATTTTAAATAAATACTTGAAAATGTTTAACAGCACGGACACATTATGTCTTGGACAGTGGTTTCTCCACTAAATCTGGCACTGGCAGTCAATAGACAACAATTGATGTTTCAAATCTGAGCTTGAGTTAATGAAATGCTGCTGAGCCAAATCCTTAAAAATAGTTTGATTACAAAGCTTGTTGATTTTAGAAATACTTGGACATGCTGGTAAACCACACATGAATGCTGCCAGGCTAATTAAATATTCCAGTAATGTCTAATCTGACCACAGATTTTATCCAGTCTAACTGAATCAGTCCCAAATCTGGTAGCAGTCAGCTGCTCCGCTAACATAAAGGACACTTTGTCCTACTCACACTTTTGTTCTGGTTAAATCACTGATCATCTCTAGTAGTGCCACCAGCAGATGTGTTCTCTGGCCAGTCGAGTTGCATGTTGCTAAGCTGAGAGCACTGGTCCCATTAGAGGATATCGGGCCTTCATGCCACCCTCATGAAGTTTGTTTCTGACAGTTTGGTCAGAAACATGCACAGCAGCTGGAGGTCATTTTCTAGTGCTCTGATAGTGCTCCTCCTGTTCCTCCTCTCACAAAGGAGCAGATACCAGTCCTGCTGCTGGGATTTGGCCCTTCTGCATCCCTGTCAAGCTCTCCTTGGCCCAGTTTTGTGTGAGTTTTGTGTGAAATTTGTGTGAGTTTTGCTTTTTTCCTCCTTTTTTGTTGTAGTTATAATACACACAAAGGGAATAAACATGTGTATAGCAAAACATTTGTTAATGCAATTCTTTTCTGAGCAATACTTGATTTTTGGGGGGGAAATTTTAGGGGTGCCAACAATTTTGGCCATGACTGTCGATAATAAAAAGAACAAAAGAATGAATCAAAATACAAAACGTTGAAAAAAATATTCGTCTATTGTCTATTTTGTATATTGTATATGTTTGTGAAGGTATGCATGTACAAATGATGTGTATAGTGTGTTAAATAAATAAATGCATAAATAGTGCTGTGCATTGCCCATGTTTATTTGTAGGTACGACATTAATGGTTCATGAGATGGATTGCCTAAGGGAAGAAACTGTTCCGATGCAGCCACAACCCCACTTTCACCTATTCAGCCTTTTCATAGTTACTTATGCATGCAGAAATCTGACATTTCCAAACAGTAAAAATTGTGAATGCATAAAATCCCCAGCTGTCTTTGATCTAATTAAGCTGAGTTTTCATTCCTCATTTGTCATTTTGATTCAGTCTACAGCACCCCAGTCAGGCAGAGCCATTGACTGAACTCAGCCTTGAAATCAGATGTACCAAACGTGACTGTAGACATGTGAACAATGCGTGAATGTATTCCCATCAACAACAAAGCATTATATAATGGTTAGTTCCAGTGTTACACCAAATTCTGTGACCTATCGAATTCTGTAATATGTACTGTTGTCACCCTAACTCTAAACCTTCTGTTATTACAGCACCTATACTAAGGGCACAGAATTAGATAGGTCACATAATAATGTTTGTTCTCAAATCTGATCATCAAATGAAAATAACAGTCTAACAACACTGGGACTTTTCACAGTTTGCATCACTCTGCTTGTCTGTGTTTGCACGTCCCTTGTCTTCATATTTATCCATTCAAAAATATTGGTTTTTATAGGTGTTAATGAGTGAGTCATTGAATTCTTTACTTAACCATTTTGATAAAAAACTGATTCATTCATGAACAAAACCTTATATTTACATTTAGTCAATTAGCAGACTCATTTTTCCAAAGCAACTTACAAATGAGGAACACAACAAGCAATTCTTGTCTTTGTGGGTGAATTCTTATTCTTGCCAGTCGCTTTGGTCAGTCACCATTTTAATCACATTTGATCTTTTCAATAGGAAGGGGCCCCTCCGCAATGCTCCTTAATGCATTACTCCTCTCTATATAGTCCACTGTATGAATGAATGAAACGAGCGAGTGATTTTGGACAGTGAGTGTGCCTTGGAAGTGCTGCTGATGCCAGATTCTGGCAAAGTGTGGAAACAGTGCATGGATATGCTCTAGTCTAATGGCTAACTGTTGTGGAACACTCATAATTGAGGTGTGTAATGGGATTGAATGAGTGTACTCAAAAATGCCCACTATGGTTTTGGACACCACTACAAATGGCTGTCCCCTCAAATAGTACACTATAAAAGTGACACATTAATGAACGAAATTCATTGTGAGTGAATACTAAAAGCATTCACACAACCGATTGATTGATTGATTCTTTTTTTGCCATTGTTTAGACTTGTTGGCATGGCAAAATTTCTAAAAGTATTCTAGACGGAACATTATTGGGTCTAAACACAATGACTCACTACTGACTTCTTGTTTATTGCACTTTTGTAAAAGTTGTCAGTATTCCAGTTATTGGTCTGAATCAGTGAATGTTAATGTTGCCTTTTATTTGCTGCTCTGAGCCACAATCTAAGCCATTTATTCAATTCATTCTTAGAAAAGGGACCATTTGGTTTTGTTTCTGAAAGTCACAGGGTCAATGTTAAATTAAAGCTTTGGCAACATGTAGAGAAAGGTGCTCTTTAACAGATGTTCTCATCAAGCAGAAAATAATGGCCAAACAAAGACTCTTGATCCAAAAATAACACACCATCCTGTGGTGACAGTGGTTATGCCTTGAACAAGTTGGAGAAATGGCACTGCTGTCTTTTACACAAAAGCTCCATCTGCTGGGGGCATTGAAACACCAAGTGCTCTCGCAAGGGCTAAAAATCTGGATAAAATGACATGCTTTTGCTGTCTTTATGATTTATGTTGACCACTGTGGCTGTTTAACTTTTCCAACATAAATAACATGACTTTGAATTATATGTTTAATTTTGAAGCCTCTTTGAATGAATTTGATTCGTCAGCTTTTTCATATCACAAAGCTATGTGGAGCCTTTAGTAGACCCAGCAGTGAGTTCAGTATAAGGATGATAATAGCATTTATCTCTCTTGTGAAGCTGTGATAATGGCAATGCAGTTTCAGCAATGATTCATGCTGACTCTAAATTATAAGAAACAAAAGTATGTAAGACACAGAGGAAGATGAGAATAACACAAGATTCTGTTTTAAAAAATACCCTGGCCTCACTTATTTTTGTACTGGTCATATCTGAGATTTGTGTCTATATTTATGAAACTTTTAGATGACTATTTTTAGTTTTTTATTTTGAAAGTAGAGGCCTACAATAAAAATGGTTTGATGCATTATTCATCTGGCTAAATTTAGAGCGGCTGTGTTAAGACGGGGCACTCAGCTGCGGTCTGATGCCACTGTTTTCTGGGTTGGACAGGATTCCATTCTATTTATTCTGTGCCGTGTGTGCTATTAATAATCTGCCACTCACTGGATAGTGATTTGTTTGGGGAACGACCCTAAATATGGATGTGGTTCATTTAGGGCTATGTCTGTCTGTGTGTTTGTGTGTGCTGCATGAATTTTTTATAATGCTATACTGTCTTGAGTTGTCCTGTAACAGTTAGAGCGTGGTGCTTGCAACGCCAAGGTCATGGGTTTGATTCCCAAGGAAAGCAAGATCTGAATGTCAATGCAATGCAAGTCGGCCAAATGCATAAATGTCAAAATAATAATAATAAAACCAATAGTATATTTCAAGACATGCACATGAACACAAGTAATCTAAACTCCCCAAATTTTTAGAGGTATTCTTTAAGTTAAGTATTTAAATAGCAAAAATTTTTAATTATTGAAAAGTGCTCCTTTTCGGATATTATCTTGTTTCTTTCACAACATTCTTGCTCAACTTTCTAATAGGTTTGGATTCAGCATGAATAAGAATTAAGTTTGGACAAAGAAAATGACACCACCCTTCTGCATTCAGTTATTTATTGACTGTTTGTTTTTATTGTCTGGGGGTGACATCTTATAGAGCAGTGTACCCATATTCTTTGGTTTTATTGAGGTTCACTTATTACGTTAAAAAAGTTTTTGTACAAAAAAAACTAAAACAATTATATTTAACAAATAATAATTATATTTAATTATATTATATATGTATGTGGGGGAAGTTATTATTTTCAACTCTCATTAAGATCCTCTGTCTAAATTGATCTTTGGTTAAACAGCCACTGTTATGAATGGATAGGAAAAAGTATCGATGCTACCTCACTATTGCATGTGAGGAACTGTTGAAACCATTTTTGAAACCATCATTTACAGACAAAGCATTAAGATTGTTTACTTACGGTTTTCGATGCATCTGCTGTCAGTTCCAATACAGTTGGTTGCTTCTGTCAACAAAAGTGTCTTTCCTAACTCTTCATTTCATTTAGAATCGTTTAAAGAACAAACTACAATCAAATTCTCCGAACAAACATGTCAGCATGTGTTAAAATAAACTATCCACTTGAGACCCTTCTGAAGTCTGTACTGAGACGCACTGAGAACCGTTTAAGCAGACTCAGTAGTGTGCAGTCTATAAAAAAAAGATGGTTCACTCCATTACTGAATGGGAGAAAGCGCAAAGTGCAATATGGTGGAACATGTCCCGCCTTCAAAATAAAAGAGCCAGTCGCTGATTAGTAAAGATCATTGCAAACCCTAATACAGTGGTTCTCAAATAGTGGGGCGCGCCCCCCCACATGCTTTTTTTGTCAGGGAGTAGGTTTTCTTGCACTGAACAAGAGCAGCAGATATGAAGTTCAGATAACAAACCCTTCACCCGTTGATGTGTACGATCACACCGGTGTTCATGTGTCACGTGATCAATCGCTAAATTCACACGTGTTTTCACGCGCTATCTGGGGCGCGCTAACTTGATCATTATAAAGGTTTTTAAGCAACAAACATTCACTTCCACATATCTGAGAATCTGAATATCAGGTAGTTGATAACAGAGCCAACAAGTTGGGGACTATTTTGAATAAAAAAAGAAAAAACTAAATAAATGTGAAACATCTATCAAACAGCGCTTTTTGTGACTGCGGTCTATCACGTGACAAGCATGACGCGTTGCCATGGAAACAATAAAGCGAAAGTTCCAAAATAGGGGGAGGGGGGGCGCGCGAAATGTTTACTTCTTCCTAGGGGGGGGCGACAGAAAATAATTGAGAAGCACTGCCCTAATATAAAGTACGCAAAAAACATTGTGTGACAAAAGGAGTATGTCCAAATTCACAGTACTCATAAAAGAGTAGGCAAAAAATACCCGGATGACTGAGATTCTGAAGCGTGCACAGGACGGTCATTTTACTGTCCCATGAGGCCACAGGAGAGGATTTACGAATGGAGGTAAAGCGACACAACTGACACTGGTAAAATGTCACAGTCATGCCACGTCTCCTTCTGTGTGCCTCCCTATGTTAGTTTCAATCACTTATCTCGTTAGTTTTGTCACCTGTTCCCCATCATCCCTTGTGTATAAAAGCCCTCATGTGTTCCTCTATCTTTGTCAGTTGTTGTTAATGTCTAGTTGTGGTGTTTTCCTGTTCTCCATAGTATGCTACTTCCAGTTTCTGTCACAGCTCTGTCATTCCAGTTTGGTCTTTTCGAGTGTCTGCTGACAGATAGAGATGGCTGACGCGAAACCTGCTTTTCGACACAGTGTCGAGATCCCGAAGCGTAGATGTTTCGAAACACTGAACCGAAACTGTGATTCAAAACAACAATGTCATGTGACTTTGGCTAAACAAATCGTCTGCTTGCCGAGTCTGCATTTGATTGACAGGGGCGGGAACAAACCACACAATCGCACATCTGTCTCAACTCACACAAAGTTTAAAAGAGTTAAAAGAGGAGTTAATGCACCTTCACCTCGTGGGTTTTTGTGAGAGCGTTTATGATATTGTGACATTTATTGTGCGATTTGGTTAGTTATATTTAGGCTACATTTAAATTAAACATATTTATTGATAGATAGATAGATAGATAGATAGATAGATAGATAGATAGATAGATAGATAGATAGATAGATAGATAGATAGATAGATAGATAGATAGATAGATAGATAGATAGATAGATAGAGTGACACATTCATATAGGTTTAGTTAGATATTGACAGATAGCACAGCAGTTAGACATATATACTTTCATAAATATATAGATTCATAGATAGATAGATCTAGATATAAATATAAGTATTTATTAGATAGATCTAAATTATAAATATTATCACATTTGATTCAAGTGTTTCAGTGTTTCATGAAGCCTCGCTTTGCCCATCACTACTGACAGAGCCCTGACACTGCCCTGAGTCCTCCCCGTTTATCGTGTCGTGAGAGTTTCAGCACAACTGTGCTTTTTTCTTCTATTTAAAGTATTTTGTTTTCAAGTTTGTAGCTTACTCTGCCTTCTCCTCCTTCATCCTCTCGCAACACAACACTAACAGACAACATGACAGATGTGGTATGTCCTGATTAAATCCATCTACACAGATTAATACTATATAGAACATGTGGCCGGGAAGTTATCACTTATTCAAAATAAGTACCTACCTACCAGCTCGCATCAGGTGTAGGCAACTGAACGGCAGGATGTGCTGTTCATCTGTATTTTTGGAGCTTGATTAAATAAATGTTATTTATAATGAGGTGGACTTTTTAATCTATGAAACATGTTGGATGTTTTAATGGTACAAAGACCTATTATCAGAATCAGAAAGAGATATTGCCAAGTATGTTTGCAAACACCCAAAAAATTGTTTTGGTGGCACCTTCCAGTACACAGAGATAACAACAGTAGCTACACATATACTAAAATAAAAATGAAGAAAGATTCACATTGTTATTTATATATATATATATATATATATATATATAAACAAATTTATATTGTTTTATATTCATATTAAACAGTTAATCTGGTTTTAATTTGAATATTTTATCATTTTATTGATTTATTTCAAGTTGGCAGAAAATGCTTTCCATATTAGTAAAAAGCTCAAGGAAAATGTGATTTCTCATGTCATGACCTCTTTAGCATGTATTTATATTTTGAAATGTTTATACTTACATGTATTTTATGTTTTATAAATGTTGATCAGATTGATCTCTGTTAAAAGTGCTGCTGCAGAATCTAAAATCTAAGCTGCCTTGTGTTCATACTTTCATTCACTACCAGTGTTACACCACAAGAGAGCACTAAATCAGTGCACTTAATGTAATTGGCTTCTGTGTGCTTGAGTTTCACTATACTTAAACCATGTACATATTTATGAACCTTTTGTATGTTTATATATTCGTAGATTTTAATTTCCTCCCATACTACTACAGCTTAATGTGTATACGTGTTTGCATTGTTGGCTGAGTGCATATCTTTAAACCATCTTTAAAACATATACAGTATCCCTTTTCTGTAGTAAGTCCAACTATGTTGAGATCTTCAAATGTACACATAATTCCTCTTTTAGCTGTTTTATTTGCTAATATGTTTTTATTTCCAAATCTTTTTCTGTTCAAAAATATTACTTTATCTTTTCAGGTCTTTACTTAATTTCAAATAGTTTCAAATGGTATTGTTTTCACAGATATGTACAATATATATCAACAAAATCTCATGATGGCATAAACAAAAATAATCATGAAAATTCAATTAAATGTAAGTTTCCCACAGTGTGGGAAAGTGTACGGCTTATGGCACCTTAACTGTCTGTATATCCTCATAGCAAACAGATACACACACACATACACACCCCAGAGACCATTTTGCCTCAAGCTCACTTATTTATCATACACTCATACAGCACACACAAACACACTCATGCAACTGTGGTCACGTATCTTCTATCTTGCTCATCCTCGCCTTAAGGCAACGTTGTGTGTGTTTAAAGCTCTGTGGTCACGTCTAACCCTGATCTATTTACATGATTGAGAATTAATTTCATGTATAGTTTAATGCATGAATGCACAATCCTGGATATGAAGTAAATCCAGTCCTTTCACTCATTTTTTTTTTAATTAAACAGATAAGCTGCTAGTCTGTAGCAGACAACTGCAGCCAGACAGTCCTGCACAGTCGTATTTAGCTGTGACCAGGGGGGAAAGAACATTCTGTTCCAAGTTGTGGAAATATCAGGAAACAATGTTTGCTCTAGAGACAGTATTGCAGCTATTTACATGTTAATCTTTGAGAGATCAGCTGGAGCATGCCAGAAAGAGAAGAAAGCATAATTCTATTTTATTTTCAGTACATCAGGTGAATGTTGTTAAATCATTCTAAAATGAATTATATACACCAGTATCACTCGTCACACTTTTAATTTTCATACACTATTGCATCTGAAAAGCAACAGGAAACACATGGGTTAGTGATGGGTAATCTTCTAATGATAATAAAGCTCTACTTGACTTTCCATAATCAACAAAGCCTAACAAAATAACCATTGCATTTCTCTGGAGCAATTAGCTACAGGTCTCACAGTACTTGGGGGGTCTGATTTTCCATTTCACTGTGGGTCATTTTGGGTTTCACTATACTGGATGCAAAATCTCCCCATGGAAGAAAATTAATAACAAATGTTTGAAACCAAAAAAACTGTTGAATTTTGAAAAAGAAAAAATGCACTGCATTAACTGTGCCTTCCATTAAACTGCATTGTATTTTTATGGCTTGCCTTTTTATGGGCTGAAATTCAACCCTTAAATATATTATATAAATATACATTTCAATTAAAAAATGTTGATTATTTAAAAAAATCGCTTTTCATTATTAAAAATTCAATAAACAGATTTCACTTCCACAATTTTCGGTCTGTTAAAAACAAATACAATACAATTTATTATATTTGACATACTATATATATATATATAGTACTTTTTAATTCTATTTCTATTATGATTTCCTCCTTGTGTTTTTTGTAACTGTTAATTTACACTGTTCATGGAGCGGACCTGTTTACATTTCACTGCCGTTGTATATTCTGTATATAACTGTTTATATATATATATACATATATATATATATATATGTGTGTGTGTGTGTGTATGTAGAATTATAAATAAATCAAGTAAAAAATAAAAATTAGTGGAATAAAATAAGTGAAATAAGCTGTGCAGTGAAGTAAACTGTAGACTTATAAATAAGTGGTTAACAGAAATGTACAAAGAAGAATTGAGATTGAGAGGATCATTTGGGATGAACGATTCATTATATAACGGAAAGTAGCAGGAAAACTGCACTATTAACATAATATCTAGATTTATTCAATATTGGGTATTGACTAAAACTAGAGATGCTGCTAAGTCGGCTACATTTTAATAGCAAAGCAGACATCTATTGTCATAACCTTGCAGCTGCCCCATAGGACCCAGCACATTAATGATGAAAAATAATGATGTAACAACCTAATTTGGTCAGTATCGCTATTTTGTAATGCATTTCTTAAGACTTGAAATGCATCTTCCTTCCTTTTTGAAGACTTGAGTAAATAAACGGTTCTAAAGGACTTTAAGGATTTAAATACGGTTATAATTTATTTAAACAAATTTAGACCAGAAATGAATTAATGTTGCCACAATGAAGCTGAATATGAACATTCCTGCTGTTGGAAAAATAAACAAACAATGGGGATTATAAAGTGCTTGAGACCAGGGTCACTAGCCTGTAGAAAATGGATGCATCCTACTTAGCAACTCGTTTTAGTGACAACTGGTAATTGAGTCCCCTGTCTAAATCTCCAACCCCATATATTCTGTATTTTTAATTTTTTTGGATTAACTGAGAAAAGATTTTACTTTATTTTAGCATTTTAGTTATCAGTTTTTTTTGTAGTAAGTACATTTTCTGCAATCCCCATTAATAGTCATCTTATAGCAAACATAGCATTAAACGAAATAAACTAACCCCATGTGTGCAACTGTGCTGAAATTCTCTACAATGAATTCACAGCAATTCTTCTTCAAGCACTTCAAATGCCCAGATGACTGGATCTGTTCTCCGAACATTGGCTATTGTTCTGGCAAGGTTCTTTCAAATGTATGAAGAAAAATTCTTCCAGTAATAAAATGTTCTTTCAATGTTATCTAGTCTTTGATGTACTCAAACCATTAGCACACAAATATTATGTACGTTTGGAACGTTCAGATAAAATTCAGGAATAACATTTTCATAACTTAATATGAACATTAGCAAATCATTCATAGTTGGATGCTTACATAAAAAAGGCTTATGTAGTGTACATGTGAACAGCATCATGATTAAAAACGAAAACATTTTGACTGCTATGGCCGTCTTACCCTATCGCAAAATGAGGTTTCACTCATGGACAAACATTGACCGTATCATGTTAGTGTTTGGAATGTTATCAAGCACACCAGTGTTTTGTATAGTTTCCTCGAGTATACAGACTTTTTCAGATGCTCAATGTGGGCGGTAGCTTTCCATGTAGCCGGCAGCTATCACCTTGCAACTCTACTGAAGCTTAGCAGGGCTTTGTCAATACCTGAATGAGAGACTCCTGGGTAAACCAAGGTTGCTGCAACCCGGTGTTAATTAGACAAGGAGGGTACCGATACCCTCAGAATGGTCACAAGGACTTTTCAGATGAGATGTTGAACTAAGGTCCTGACTCTTTGTGGTGATAAATCCAAGGGTGTTTCTTAACATTAGTAGTGGTTTAACCCGATGCCCTAGCCAAATTTGCCCTTACACTGGCCAGGCGCTGTTCAGCTGTAAGGGCAGTAGGGGCAGTGCCCCACCGAAATGTATCTCCGCAAAGAAAAACCTCAATATAAACTGAATCAAAAATAAATTGTAAATGCACTCAGAAAAAAAATACAAAAGCTGTCACTGGGGTGGTACCCTTTAAAAGGTGTACCTAAAGAGTGCTTATTAGGACCTTAATGGTTGGCCATTTTGGAGAGGCTACATTACAATAATAATAATGAATGTAAACAAATTTCATAGAATTGCCTTTTTTATCAGTCCTCCGATTTTTGTGCTTCTATGTCAACACTATCAACAGCAAAATTAATCTGTAGCAGTCAGGTGGTACAAGAACAAAAGCTCTGTGTAATTAAAGCCTGTTAATCAATCATTAGAGTATTACCCTCAGGCTGAATAATGCAACCTCTGTCTATTCTGCATGTGTTCAGCGATTATAATTCGAAGCTTATAAAATATTTATTATAAACTGGCAAGAACGACCCATAATCTACCCTACCTAACTTTACGGTCAGGAGCCACTACTGCCTTCTGACAACCTTCTTCACCTACGAACTGGCCTGATCAATTCCAACTTAAAGGGATAGTTCTTTTTCTTGCTCACCCTTAAGTTGTTCCAAACCTACAAGTTTCTTTCATCTGTTGAACACAAAAGAAGATATTTTGAAGAATTTTGATAACCAGACAGTTGACAGTAGTCGTTGACTTCCCATCTACTGTCTGGTCACCAACAATTTTCGAAATGTCTTCTTTTGTGTTCAACAGAAGAAGAAAACTCATACAAGTTTGGAACAGCATGAGGATAAAGCTTGCACTAAAAATTTCTACGTTGCACATGTATAAACAAAAATTTCAGATTTCGATTTGGCTTTAAATAAGATTCATGCCTGATATCTGGACATCTGGACTATATCTAAACACAAATACCTGTTTGTCTTTTGAATTCCAAGCCACCACAAGATGAGGGGAGCAAGTTTGCCCACAAAGGTAGCTTTTTAATGTTATATTATGAAGCAGATGTGCATGTATATGCTCACTCACAGCTTTTTTTTTTATTGAGGAAAAGAAACTGCACACACACACAGGAATATTCAGGAGCTTGTTTTCGACCTCTGCCCTGTGAGTTTTATAAATAAAGCAGCTTCACTACTGAAAGCTACATTATATTTCTCAACAATGATGTGATAACTTCGCTGTAATTAAACCAACAAGCTTCACTATTAAGCCACCCTCTCTCTCTCTCTCTCTCTCTCTCTCTCTCTCATGTGTATAGAAAAGCACTTTGGGTGGGAATTAAAGTATACACATTGGATACAAGTCGTGTCTAAATGGAATGTAATGGGCCAAACAATCGGATAAAAGATCAGATCTGTGCATTAAGACATGCGTTGTATAAACATAGCCTTAATGTTTGGTTAACTATCCCTTTGGACTTTATAATATTAAAAGGATTTTTCTTTGGAAAATAATTCTTATTTCTGTGTATACTTCTCAGCAACAATTATCACAGTGAAACACAAAGTTATCAACCAAAACTTTATTACGGTGCAGGAAAAGCAGTCATTTTGTATATAGTAAGGGCCATTGCATACAATGGCATTAAGGGCCACAGTCCTAAGGCATTAAACACCATGACATTATATTTCTCATCAGATTCAAGTGGGGCCTTTTCTCCCTCTCATACAAATGTTTAACCATATTATTTTATTATTGGTTTTTTTAAAAACATTTTATTTGTTGTTTATTATGCTGAATGCTTTAAAGATCAATTTTTTTCACTGGAGGTGAATAATGCTTTAGAGGAAGCCAGGTCTGTCTGTGGTACACCAGTGCGCATTCTTCAGGATGGAGGGGGATTTGCTCTCTGCCGATATTCCGGGATGTGGTGCAAAATCCACCCGGCAGGGGCCAGGAGGGCAAAGGCAAACACAGACATGATGAAGAAACTTTGCTGCAGAAAAACACAGGCATATACACATGAAATTGAAAAGCTTTACATTCTTAAAGAATTTGCACCACTGTTTAATTCAAAAACAGTAAAACTGTGAAATAATAGTACAATTTAAACAGTTTTTTCTATTTTAAAATGTCATTTATTCCAGTGATAGTAAAAAAAAAAAAAAAGTATTTTCATATAATTGTATAAGTATAAATATATATACATTAATAAAATGTATAATTTTCAGCAACCATTATTCCATAATAGTACTGCTTTTTTTTTCTAAACTTGATTTTCTAAACGAAATTAAAAACAGTGATCTCAACTTTTGGAAGTAAATCTCAAAGTCCATTCCAAAAAGAAACAATATAAAATTAGTTGAGATTTTTAAGTCTCACTTGATACATCCCTCTTGATATTCTAATGTGCTGATAATTCAATCAGTCTTGAAAACAGTTGTGCTGCTTGACATTTTTTCTCAATTCTTTAATGAATAGAAAGTTCAAAAGAACAGCGTTTCTATCTGAAATGGAAATCTTTCATAAAATTATAAATATCATTTATTTATTTAATGCATCCTAGCTGGATAAAGAAAAAATAGGAGTGACCCCATATACAGCATATCAAATTTATTTCATGTGTGTATATATATATATATATATATATATATATATATATATATATATATATATATAAAACTATCTGAAATAAATGTTTTAAATGTTTACTTGATCTGACATCTATTCTTGTCCAAAGACGAGGATTCCTTTCTTCAATTCAAGGAATCATCCAAGCTAATCCCATTATCTCCATTGACATCAGATAAACTTTGGCTGATCCCATACAACCTTTTAGGATTTTGTGATTATTTCACTCACCCCAGGTCCGATCTTGCTTTTGGGTGGCTTACTGTAGATGCTGGAGTTGCGTTTCTGGACAATATCCTTTGCCCTGCAGACTGTCACTGGCTGCACAGCTCCCCTCAGAAAGGCCAGCATCCCACCAGCTGTATGGGTCAGCAACAGTAAGTCTGGATGCGTCTGAGAGAGGTTAACAGAGAAGGAAAGAGGGGATGTTCACTGAGTTTCCTGTCTCAGGATTGCTGAAGAGAAAATAGATGTATCCTGTCATATTATAGACTTTATCTCCCAAAACCTGCCCACTCTTTGGGAGGGGCCTAAACGACCATCTGCCCTGTGTACTAACTTTTCTTTAATGCCGCTTTTGTCAAGTTGTGAAATCAGTAGCATATAATGTCAGAAATGGTCAAAGAACCAAACATGACATGTTACTGTCCTTGATTTATATGTAACTTATATTTGAAGTTACATCAACTCACATTGCACCACTAATCCAAAAAATGATTAAAAGCTTGAACTTTTCTTAACCTTGCAGATGATGGACAAGCAAAGCACATTTGGCTTCTATTATAATGCTCTCACAGATCGTAACTATGTTTTATTCTACAATTATTGTCTTGTGTGATTTACACCATGATTTGCAGCCGCTGTTTGACAGCGCATGTGTTCACAGGAACATAGGTAGCTGAGAAACACCTGGCTCTCTGCTTAGTGTGCATTTAGGGCTGTGTCCAGTACAAAGAGTTACAAATTACAAGAGATCTGATTAGAGGAGTAGATTAAAGGGAGATAAAAGAGCAGAAAGTAATGCAGCTGGCTGTGTGTTCTGTCAGCTGTCAGTATGGCCTGTGGTATTGCACTTCATTCATTCTGGTGATCAGATTACATGGGCAGGTCTTTCATGTTAGAACACCGCTAACCATTCAACACTTTCCACAGTGGATACACCCGACGCATTGTTTGGTTTATGTACTGGGTGTGAGCAATAATTTTTTGACCTTTTTTTATGCTATTTTGATGTCCTCTGTGGAAAAAATAAATTTTGACTGAAGGTTAAACACCCCAAAACCATTAAACACTGTGATCTGAAGTCATGAAAAAAATATCCCAAAGACATCATAAGCTCTTTGGTGATCGTGTATAAAGTGTAAAGTGTATCAAGTTATTGAAATGACAAATAAGTATTTTTTTTTAATGTTTTAAATCAATTTCATCCACATTTGCATAAATTATGAATGATGTCATTAAGATATTTGAGAAATTATAGGCCATCCGTTTGAAGCCACCTAGTGGACAAGAGTTCAATGATGTGGTGTTGTCGCCTACAGAAAAAGCCTAATGAGAGAATAAAGAAATAACTAAAGTATTATATTATATTATATTATATTATATTATATTATATTATATTATATTATATTATATTATATTATATTATATTATATTATATTATATTATATTATATTATATTATGTGCTGTCAAATCTATTAATTATGATTAATCACATCTAACATAATATATAATGCATTATATATGTGTAAAAAAAGTATATATTATATACTTGTCTGTCTGTGTGTCTGTAATAATATATATTACTGTTAATAATAATAATATATTATATATATACTGTATAAACAAACACGTATATTATGTAAACAACTTTTGTTCGATACAATTAATCAATTTGACTGCACTAATTATATTAGAACAAATTATTAGATTAATTATTATATTATATTAAAATATTATATATATATACATATAATATATTATATTTAGATATATTTAGATAATAATATATCTAATATAATATTATTATATTAGATTAATATATATATAATCTATATATGTTATATATAACAATATTATTATATTAATATTATATTATAATAATATTATCTATATAAATATATATATTATATATATATAATTATTTTATATTATAACATATTAAAATATAAAATATATTATTATTATACAGTGTATGAGAACATAATTTCTATGTAATAAATTACTGTCTCCTTGGGTTAAATATGAATAAAATAATAAATACAGCTATTAATTTCCTTTAAAAAAAATCTTTCTAACCCCATACTTTTGAACAATAGTGTAGAGATATATAAAGACGAATTATGAACGGAAAAATGTCCTTTAATGCATCCTCTTTGGCCCATAGGTCCAACCAACACAGAAGGTTGATTGGACCTTTTTTGCTGTGTGCCTCATCTGAGCTCGAGCAGATAGATGGCGTAGCGACATTGCTAACCGAACCCTGACGCTTAGCCCTCCCCTCATTGTTTTACTGAATAAGAGGAGGATACAACACTACATGTAATATTTGCTCACGGGAAACTGAAAGCGAAGAGCTCAGACTCTAATTAAGCTGTTTTGTTGTTGAGCGAGGTATCAAGAGCGAGTTATGTAGGACGGATGGTGTAACGTAAAAGTACTAGCAGCGTGCTAGCGCTTCATATGTGTGTTTGTATGTGTGTATGTGTGTGTGAACCCGGGACGCGCATTGGCTTTTTTCTTTTTACTCAATAACACTCTAAGAAAGAAAAGTGCGAGCGAATTTGCTCGGCTAAGCAAATATCAGAAGTCGTTAGCTTGGATTCTGGCTCGTTTTATGAGCAAGAGGAGAAGAGCAGTAAACTTGACTCAGGTAAGGTTGAAGGCATTTTTTCTCCTTTTTTGCTTTGCTTGCTAATCTGCCATGGCGAGCTGCTGAATTAGCTGTATTTACAGTTATGCTTTGTATTTTAAAACCACAACAGTCTTTGTCTGTTAATCCGTAATGTTGGTTATTAAAACCCGTTACACTCCAGACAGTAACCTATTTCACTCTTCCACACCGAACTAGTAAGCAAAGCTTAGTTATTATGGTTAGCTTGCATGCTAAACCAAAAGAAACATTAACACCACGTAACTTCCATAGTTAATGCACAGAGGTTAAAACAACCAGACAAGGAGCATTTTGCCAACTTTTTCACCCAAAGGTGCTTTTAAGAACCACCTGAATGCTAAATGAACATAAAGCTAGGCTAGCTGAGTATGCGTAGTTTGCCGTTATTACAGATGTAAAGCCTTCATGTATGCGGACACGTCATTTAATAAAGAGGAAGAATCATACTTCTCATGGAAAAAGCTTGTATGCACAAGTGGAACTGACAGTAGCCATCATCATGCTGTAACCAGTTTCAAATATGCGATTTGCTTGATTTAGGAGATACTCTTCCAGTTGCCCAGCATAACAAAAGCACACTTGGCATGTTAGAGAGGTTTCTGCTTGTGAAAAGCTTGTATAGTCCCCACGAGAGACTTCATCTAACAGGTCTTTTATTTGTATTTTGAAAAGGGGCTACTGCACTCTGCTTTGTTTTGGACCTCTGACAGGGTCAGAGTATTGTTTTGGAAAATTAGAGGACAGGAACATATTCTTTGTTTATTTCCTCTGGAATTCTGGAAGTCATCGGGGTCTAATTAAAGGCAAAGTTTTAACCGATGACTAAATTGGTTTACATCAAGTCCCATCCTGTTTGGCCCCCACAAGTTCATTCACCTTTACAGTATCTCTGTTTCCCACATGGAGCCTTTTGACTCCCATGTTCCCAAGGGCCTTAAAATGTGTTGTGAGATTGTGCTAATGAAGAAGGGTTTTGCTTGCTTTGTGATAATGGAGTAAGGATTCAGGGATTTGGTTATCAGATGTCCCCAAAGCATGAGTGGAGATGGTGTGATTTACTGATAGACTTGTGCATGCCCATGAGAATCAAAGGTAGATGTTTTAATGGAAGAAAACCTAACCAATTCTGCTTGGCTTTATCTGCCACTTCATTGATGAGAGATTGTCGTCCTTAATAGCTCAGTCAGCAGCATTGTTGTTCATCGACGTGGGTAATTCAAGAAACAATTCAGTGAAGAGAGCAGTTTCTGGTTTGGGTCCTGCAGTGTGTTTTCAACGTGTTGCGACTGTGGTTGTTTTGTAGGGGTTTCCCTGTATTTTTTCGAAGTCCTGTGATGTAGGCCATCCTTTACTCTGCTGCCGTGGTGCAATATGTGCTTGTGCCAACAGTTAAGTCAGATTTCCGTCTGACGGTGCTGCAGTTCTGTGTTAAAGGGATAGTTGACCTGAAAATGTGAGTTCTGCCATCATTTCTCGCTTTCATGCCATTCAAAACACGTATGATGTCTGCTCCAGATATGAATTGTTTTGAACAATTGTCATGAAGATCAGTGACCAAGATAAAGTTTTCCACATGACTTGTGCGCTTAACAAGTCGCATGATTTTATAACCTACAAATCACACAAGTCATTACTCACTGATAATTTTCTCATCCAGATCAGCCCAATTTGTGAATTGGGTCAACTACTTAATTGCAAAGAATAATCTTTTATTCACTTATCCGGTTCCCAATAAATTGCTTGTTGCTATTTGGGTTAGCACTTCAGTGAATAATGACTTGCACAATTGCAATTGACTTGCAACCTAACCCTTTTCCTCATAGCTTTCTGTATGACTGGAACTTAAAGGGTTAGTTTACCTAAAAATGAAAATGATCCTATAATATTCACCCTCAAGCCAACCTAGGTGTATGACTTCTTTCAATCAAACATAATCAGAGTTATATAAAAAAATATCCTGGCCCTTTCAAGTTCTATAATGGGAGTGAATAGTAACTGAGACTTTGAAGCCCAAACAAACGCATCAATCCATCATAAAAGCTTTCCTGTAGCTCAGTCAGTAGAGCATTGGCACTTACACCGCCAAGGTCATGGGTTCGATTCCCAGGGAAAGCAAGAGCTGATTAGAATATCAATGTGTTACTTGAGTAAGAGTAATTTTCAGAAATAGTGTTCAGAAGCCAGTGATTCTAGTTTATAAAGTTCTAAATATGGATATTTTTCCCACCAAAGCTCATCAACTTACTTTTTTTAACCCCCTTGAGCCGAATAAATACTATTATGATGAATGTTTGGGCTTCAAAGTCTGAGGTACCATTCACTCCCATTATGAAGCTTGAAAGAGCTAGGATATTTTTAATATAACTCCAATTGTGTTTGGTTGAAAGAAAGTATAGGATGTTATACGGGTGAGTAAATTATGGGATAGTTTTTATTGGGTGAACCTTTTTTCTTACCACTAAAAGCACCTTTAACGCACATATAAATGCACATATAAAATGGGTCAACAGTAAGGATATTTTATTTCTGCTGGTTGATTTTGGGCCAGTATTTCAGATTTGTGTTTGTCCTGTCAGCCTTTTCACTGACTCCTCCACGACACAAAATTATGCATCATATTTTTAGACATATCTGTGTATCAGTCAAAATAATATATTTTTTTTTATAATTTGTCATGTTTTGACAACCAACTTGAATTTCTACTTTTGAATATTATCTTGCTTGACTTAATATTATACTGCCATTCAAAAGTTTTTATACTCACCAAGGCTGCATTTTTTTTTCTTTCAGCAACCATCAGTCTTTAGTGTCATGTGTTCCTTCAAAAATTATTCTGATATGCTTATTCGGTCCCTAAAAACATTTCTTATTTTTATCTATGTTGAAAACATTTGTGCTGCTTAATATTTTTGTGGAACCCGGGATTCTTTGGATAGAAATCTTTTGCAACATTTTAAAGGTCTTAACTGTCATTCTTGATTAATGTGTCCTTTCTGATAAGAGTACAGTAATACCTCGGTTTACGAGCGACTTGGTATACGGGCAAATCGGTGTACGAGCATGGAGGGTCGAATCAATGTACGAGGAAAAATTTCCCTCACCCATGCGCAGTTTTGTGTGGAAAAAGTCCTAACGCTCAGCATCCTTGTGCGCATTTTTACATGAAATATCCTAATGACAGCCTCTCATTACACAGTCAGGAGGTTCCGACATCTTTATAACCTCTTAACTTCTTCATTGGTTGCATCATTCACCACAGTGATAATTTTATAAGTAATTTAAAGAAGTTTTTACCTCATATTCTAAACATTAATTAATTGTGATCGCTATTGTTCACGTAGTGAAATATACACTGTTTTAGCCAAATAATAAACAAAGTAATAGGGTTAGACAAATCATATTTTTATACAAACAACATATAAGCCTCTCCTACAAATGAGCACTAGCTGTTTTCATGTTCGTCAGACCTGCCGTTTCTGTGCAGTATTGGCAAAAGCGCAAGGAGTAAAATGTGACTTCTTACCCCGTGAGCGGGGCTTGTTTGAACAGACAGCGGGTTAGTTGTAACAACGTGTTATCCAATGCAAGTTCATTCACGTATTTTTATTTGTTTAAAAAAGTTGCGTCTTGATGTTCATAAACATAACTTATGAATTAAATTTTTTTCCTTTATTTTTTACATTTGTTGTTGTTTGAACAATGTAATGACATGAAAAACGTTTTAATAGGTTAATACAATGCAAAATATATGATTATTGATGCAACTTGTTCAATGCGGCTTAGTGTTACAACTAACCCCGCGCTGTCTTGTTTACTTCAGGACCGGATAGCAGCCACTATGTGTTTCTCACGTCTTTCAAAATGGTACCATCTTTTAGCCAAGAAGATGGTAATCATAACAATATAAGATTAGACTAACAATCTTTCACACATTCTTTGAAAATCGAAAAACAATTACCGTATTTTCCCGCATATATCCCGCGGATTATACCAGATTTTACAAACCACGCAGGGGGGTGCGGGATATATAAGGGTGCGGACTATATCACCATTTTTTTTACACGTGATAATATTTCAATATATAAAAAAAATTTGCGGTATTTTCTTTCTGTTTTTCTTTCTTGCACGGGTTGTCTGGCCTCTGTACTGTCAGTCTTACAGCTGGCGCTGATAGGCTGTCTGACCTGTCAATCATGCAAGAAGACGTGATTGGCTGTCTATCACTCTGATAGGCTTTCTGACCTGTCAATCATGCAAGACAACGTGATTGGCTGTGCTGCCATATAGCGTGCGCTTCTCATCCGATCAACATGCTTTCAGGGGGACGAGCAAAGGGATGAGCGCAGCGCAGAGAGGGAGAGGGAGACACTGCTCTTTCATTTTCTTCTGATTTTGACTTGTTTGTTTTCTTATTGTGTGAATTTCGCGCACAAGCACTGTGTACCGAGCCTGAACAGTTCGAAATTCGAATCGTGAACTTGCACAAAAAAATCATCATGGGTGCGGGATATCTGAGGGTGCGGATTATACCAACAATTTTTTACACAAACCCCCAAAACCCGCGGGATATATGAGGGTGCGGATTATCTGCGTCTGCGGATTATATGCGGGGAAATACGGTACTATAACAAAAAATATTAACATGCTGCCAAAAGAGTTTTTCCTGTGGTTCTCATCCAAACTTAGATGAAATTTCTCGAAAAATGGCCAGAAGACATGTGCAAACAGTGTGATGAAAAGCCCTTTAGCACATCACATTTATGCCCGTGCAACTATCTAAAAAATTGCTGTTACTTTGTGCCCCACGCTCCCCTAGTTCTCTCGCGGCTCCCGCAAATTCGTTTGTACGCGGCTCCCGCGAGTTCGTTCGTTCGTTCGAGGCTCCCATGTTCCACGACTTTAACTCTGGATTATCACTTTGTTTGTTTTCTGCACTCATTTGCTTTTATCCTTGCTTTCCCCGCTCCCCCCTCCTCCCTCCTCTCTCTCCTCCAAGCAGGCTGCTCAAACCTGAAGTGCATTACAGTAAATTGTCAAGTATTTTTAGAGTTTAATTGTCAATTATTAATTAGTATTTATATGAGATCTTAATGGTTACAATTTTAACTGCAATTAATAGGGTAAAACCAAAAAATATTTAAAATGGGCATTTGTGGTCATGTGGAACGAATTAATTGATATTTAGTGCATTCTTATGGGGAAATTTGTTTTGGTGTACGATCATTTTGGTTTACGAGCTCGCTCTTGGAACGAATTAAACTCGTAAACCGAGGTATTACTGTATACATTTCTTAAACTTACTGACCAATTTTTCTTTGTTTTTAACCCATTCTTCACGGATGCATCTCCAGTCATTCTTACAAACCTAATCCACTTCAGTCAGCTAGATATGTGAACTTGATGTCATTAAAAAGCAAAACTTGTAACTTATCTAATTTGTGACGTGTTTAAGCTTGCAAGACATGAAAACATGTACAAGATGTAGTGACAAAACAGCACTGACCCAATAGGACAAGTGACAGTTCTGCCAACTGTCCCGAAACGCTCTCATAATGTAGGCCGTCAGGCCATTCTTGAGTGCTGTCTGTGGGATAACCGCTTCACAGCTGACAGTAGATCTAGTCAGTCCTTCAAGAATCGTTACGAAATCTTTCGCAGTTATGAATTAGTTCACTGTCTCTCAGTAGTGACGTGCCAGGGTTTTGCAGACTGACTATCCAGTACACAATGTAACTTGAGAAGCTTGCAAGTTGTATAACCTTGAAAAGCATCAGACAACTTCAAATCCATTTGTATTGATTAATGACGCCCCAGGTATGATTAAAAAATAAGCTTTTATTGGGCTGTTGTTTACAACGTGTCCATAATCTTATAACAGTCTTATCACAATGAAAATGATCACAATGATCTTATGAAACCTTGCTCATGTCCTCATGTTCAGTATAATGATGTTTGAGTTCAATTAGCTTGTATTTCAGAGAAGCAAGGAAATCTGCTGCATTACAAGGACTGGGGTCCTTATTCATTTGGACATTGCTGACATAATTGCTATAATGGTTTGCTATTTTTATTTTTTTATAGCATAAAATGGTAGTTGGCTGATGGATGTAGAAATCGGAATAAAATATTTTTTTCAATCTGCAGTCTTTGAAGGTCCCTATAGTTCCACAAGCACACTGGCTTGACCTCTGGCTGCTGTCACTGGAGAGAGAAATTGGATGGGGAAAGGAAAGTGGGACATGTTTTCATTTTCCACTCCTCCTTGTTGTCCTTGGCAACCACTTTTCCCCCTTCTCTTAAGATGACAGGCTGACTCGGGTCCCAATATTTCACCTTGTCCAATGGGTTGTTTGAGCTCTCCCTTTCTGTCTCTCTGTCTCACACACACACAAAACACATGGGAATTAAGTGCTCACCTCCTTTGTCTAGCCCTCATCTTCATGCACTAATGAAACCCAGTGCTACTGTTCAATACCAAGACTGGAGCTGTGGATTTATTTCAAATTCTGGTAGTGAGCTTTAATGCTGTTTCACTCAATCTCGTAGAAATGTCGTTCTCTGGATCTGCCACATCTTACAAGAGTAATGTTACATCATTAAAAAAATGATGATAAATTGCAGCACACAGGGAATTTACTATATGAGCCACTTCCCGTGCCTGTTAACTTGAAGGTTGACATCACATGAAGCTATTATTCTTTGGGATCTATGTGTTTTTGACTTTTAAGGAAGTTTAACTTCTGTGCATCACATGGCATCAAAATCTGGATGCATAACAGGACATGTAATCTTTTTTTAAATATTTGATTATATTGAGCATCCTCCCAGCCCGATATGGCAAGCCTTTTTCACATTTAATCATTAAATGTACTGGTACCTATTTTCATGGTAATAGTGCTTATTTTTAGATAGTAGTGTTTATTCCATTAGGTAGTAGTTCATTAACTTTTTTTTGTTAGTGCTTAATTTTAAGGAACTAGTACTTATTCATTAGATACTAGTACTAATTACAATATACTAAGTAAAATTAAACTAGCATGTTTTTTTTAAACCGTTATTTGCACCCTTTATAAATATAAAATATTGCTGCAGAAATCTGCATTGTTTATCCTTTTGATTTTTCATTAAAAAACTGATGAGTTTGAAGAACATCTGACAAGCGATCAGAAACTATTCCTTTCATACGGAGTCTCTCCAGATCCTTGTTGGTGCTTCTCTTCAATAATATATAATATAGAGAGAGAGAAAATTGGTAGTTTTTTTTTTGTTGCTGTTTGCTCAAATCCTCCGGCAACAGTAAAATATCCAGCAGTATATTTAACCATGGGCATGTTTAAATATAAAAAAAATTATCCCTCTTTGCATCAAACTCCTCTTGTGGGTTTGCTGTCAAAAATCTTTTATTTTATTTTTTAATCTACCCATTTGAATTCCGTTTTTGAAGTTCCAATCCTGGAGTTTGTTTTTGGATGATTTTGATTTTGTCTTGAAACCCTCACAAACAACATATGGGGTGTTTTTATTTTATTTCTTAAAGGTTTTCTGACCCCAAGACTCAAAAAATCTCTACAATTGATCTATTTGCGATCCTTGGAAAGTCTTTGGCCACTCAAACTTTCCTCCTCGCCACGCATTAAGACAATATAGATGTCCTTTTCCAGGCAGATTCTTAACATCTGTAGTTGATTGAAACTTCTTAATTGCCCTGATGGTTGCAATGGGAATTTTCAGTACTTTAGCTATTTTCTTGCAGCTATTTTTTATTTTTGCAGCACTATATTCTTTGGTTGTACTCCCATTGTGATGGATGATTTAAGGGAGTTTGGCCTATGTATTTCCTCACATGTATACTCCTAAATGCATAGATGATGTCTCTCCCCCCTCGCACCTGCACAAGACTCACTCACACAATAGAGATGCAAATTAAATCAACTAGTCCAGTCAAGGCTTGTTTATCCTGGAGATATTTTAAACATCCAAAAAGAACTTTAAATGCTCAGTAACCGAGTGCAGAAACTATGCTTGAATCACGTGCCTTGCAGCTCACAGCCACTGATCTGCGGATGAACACAAATTTTTCGACACGTTTTTACAGTTCACTGGCTCTACCATTATATGACGTGACAGACAACAGTGTCAATCCGTTCATTCAGAGCAGGTTTGATGAGAAATTCTTTAGTGAGTCTTGAATATGTGCAGGTGTTAGTTCATTATGGAATGGGGTTGTTACACTCGTAAACAATTTATGAATGCAACTATATTAAGCAGCCATTAGCTTCTGCTCTAGAGTTGTTTTGTGTGAAACATGACTGAGCATTACTCCAGCCCTAAAACAATTACTTTATACCTTAGTCTTTTTAACAAACTAAAATGCTATAATTAAAAGCTTGTTAAACTAATATGAAGTATTAGTTGGTTGATGAAGGTACAGAGACATTTGTTCAATTCTGAACATTAAAATTTGTTCCAAACATTTGATTAAAAGCAAACAAGCACATTAACTTTACTGTACATAACATTTAGTGACGGCTTACTACAATTTTAGATGATTTTACTCTGGTTGAGACGGCCGAATATGGACAGGATTCCAGTCAGAGAATCAACATTAGAGGTGAGATTCTTAGTCAAGAATTACTATTTTTTTGTTACCTGCAAAATATCTGTTCTAAAAAAACAAAAATAAACATTACAAATAATATTCGGTTAAGATATATTACAATAACATGACTCACAATAATATCAACAGCATGTGTACAATACACACAGATTAGACAATCAGGTCTGTTTCCTAAATATACTCAATGCAAGGTGCAAAACAGTAATAAGTGTCAGTAGGACATCAACAGTATATTCCAGATGAATATAGATGTGTATTTGCATTGATGCCTAAAAGTATGAAGTCAGAAATGTTCCAAATACTAACTAATTTAATGATAAAACAAACTAGAAATCCAGCTTGTGCAAAAGTTTGCTCTAAACACAACCAACAAACACAGAGTGAAGGTGGAGAGCTTAAATACACGTGATGAACAGCTGTGTTAATGATTAGTGTTCAAGGAGACTGATGAGAGGTTGGAAGTACAAACAGAGGAACACATGTGACTGACAATAACAAACTAAAAGTTGTGTGACCAGAAGGGGGGGACCCCTGTTTGCCCAGCAAATTGCACTCTTGTTGTATCAATCAAATTGATTGCATTGCAATCTAATGTCTGTAAGTTAACTCTCATTCAGCATTACCTCTGTGGCTTAACATCACTCTTGTACGAGACCTCAGATCTTGCCGGATTTTATTCATTCATTTTAAAGGCATGAAATGGGCAAAAGTGGTTTGTTGGAGTGCGTTCACAAACCACAACTTACTTCTGGAATGCCCTGCTTGGAGAGTTGCAGTCAGGGTTTTTTTTTTTTTTTTTGTCATCTTTGACCTAGACAGACTGTATATTTGCATCAGTTTTTAATTAAGTTGGTGAGGTAATTAAAAATAAAGAAATGTTTTGCATCTTGTTTTATAATTTTAGCACCTTTTAATTAACTTTAAAATTGTTGTACGTTTAATTGACATGCTGCACTGTAGCCATTTGTGTTAGTATGCATGGTACAGACTCTTTATTAAAAAGCTCATGTTTTAATACACTGCCAATATAGTTATATATATATATATATATATATATATATATATATATATATATATATATATATATATATATATATATATATATATATATATATATATATATATATATATATATATACATACATACATAAAATACACTAAAGCCCAGAACACACAAAGCTGTCGTTAAAAACTAACGGGGATGAAAATTGACACAGTTTTCAACCTCTTATTGCCTGTTTCTCACCAAAAAAGCGCACCTAAACACACCAAAACTACTGTAGGCGACTCAACTTTCAGCTAGTATGTGCGTCCTGCGCGCAAGTAAATATCTATGTTAGAAGGTATTAAGTCTATTTTTGTCATTCAAAAAGGAAAATTGAAACTAGGATTGCAGATATACAAAGCATCACTTGCTTACCGTTTTGAATATCTTTTACACTGATCACTTTCTTCATTTTAGTCTGCTCATGTTATTATGAAAATATTTGTGCATTTGAATGCTCATTCAAAATTACGTAAAGTTATAACAGCCTATAACTTCATTAGGTTCAGAAGAAGAATACAGTGCTACGCTTGGCTTGATCCTGTGGAGGATATCATTTATGTAAATCTTTTATTCTTGCTTGCGTTAGTTAATGTGTTCTTGTCAGCCTACATAAACATATACACATTTTACTAGTTGAACTTTTACCAGACTAAAATGTGTGAAATCAATGAAACGTTGAAAAATTAAATCTATAGGGAGAATGGAAACATTTTATGTCTAAAATAAATCTATAAATCATATGGGACGAGAATGTTTGATGCTTTGTAATATGACATAATTAGTACATAATTAGTGTTTAGAGCAGCGTTTATTGTGAAATACTGTGTTTGTGATGATCTACTCAAATGCAAATGTTTATAATGTGCTAAATATAATGTAGTAATTTTGTTACTAAAATAAAAAGGCCATTTTTGTATTTGTATGAAAATGCATATAAAGTAGTGTGCATCTATGACTACCAAATTGTGTATGATTGGGTAATATTAGGGATTGCGAATGTAATATAGGTGCTCCTGATATCAGCATGCTCATTTATTTATTTTAATTTTTAGATGAGTCCTACTGCCTCAAACGTCCTTTTCAAACTGTTTTCTTCAGAGAGTGCAGTACAAACATTAACAATCAGTTCAACAACATATTCAACATGAGAATATGAAAATGCCATATGGTGTTTGTGTGTGAAACTATCCAAGTCTGTGTTTAGATCAGTTTGCTTTTGGCCTTCATTGTGTGCATTTGAATTAATGTTTGGTTGTGAATACAATGCAAGCATTCTTTCAATCTTTGTGAAGCAAGAATTCAAAGCTACAAGAGCCAGTTCTCGAATGTCTTCAGAACACTTATTTAGTTTGGGTTTTATGCCGTATTTCAGTGAATTGAAAATATATTTTTTTCATTAACTACACATAAACGTAATTTTCTCAAAACTTTGAACTTTTCTTTATGCATGCTGCTCACGTCTTATTGTAGCAGAGTTTGTGCTGCATACAGTGTAATTTGATTTTAGCCATGAAAATGTTTTTTGTTTGTTGGAAAAAGCCTGATAGCTTTTCTAAGTGTTATAAGTAGAAAAGACTAGCCACATGCCCATCTAAAAAATGCTTTGCTAATTCTAGGCTGTAGTCACAGCAGGGATTTCAAAAGCTCTTTCCAAAAAGCTTTAATTTTTGACTGACTGGCTTTCTGATTGCATTGACAGGTGGCTCTCAGTGACCCATTTAAGGTTTTTGATAATGCATTAGCTGTCTGCCACACATCAGGCTTAACTGATGCTCCACGTGCCACTGAGATGATGGTGAAGACTTCACTCTGTCAGACACATTTAGACTCTGAGACACATTGGGGCTCCTGGTCATCCTTCTCACCGCAGGCTATGTCTTTCCTGGGTGTCTATGGCTAAACTGTAATCATGAATACATGATACAATAGTGCTTACTCACTTGGATACTGCGCAAAGGTCACTAGACAAGGAGTACCCCAGTGTAGTTAGAGGAAAAATGTTACAATAGCCGCGTTTCCTCTGTTGGACCAATGAGAGTCAGGGCTAACAATGTGCCAGGTGGGGCCAGTGGCCTGTTCTCAAGCCACGAGGCCAAAATCAAGCTACGTTTTAACTCTCTGGCCAGTAGTTTACAGCGCTACCCTTAAACCTGCCATTAACATGCTTTCTTGAAACAAACATCTCACAACCCAACCATTTCAGCAGCATGTGTATAGCTGACTGAACTAGCTAGTTCAAAAAAGAGCATGACAGAAGTGAACATTCATTTAACTTAGACTTAATACTCCAGAATCAATATTTGGCCAATGATCACTGTTACGTCTCCCTATTTAAGAGGGTCCAAGAACCACCTAAAAGGGTCGGTAACATTTATGAAAGTAAAAGTAAAAAAAAGAAAGAAAAAGAACGGGTTCAATTACCGAGACGAAGCATGAGTGTGAAATGAATCAGGCAGAGACATGGATCAAAATAATAATTTGTTTAGTTATTCAAAAGTAATATAAACACCCAGTTGCTTTACAAATCAATAGTGGATGGTAGTAAAGAAAATATATACAAAAACATGGAACATGAAAGTGTGGGACTATGAGCGGGGACCAAATCAACAAAACATAAACAGCTAACTTATTAGTAAATGCCCTTATCTACGTTTAAAAAGTAAATACAAAAATAAACTCCTACTAAACTACACTAACTAACAAACATAAATACATAGAATAGCCGCCGCTCCTTACCTGGTGTATATAACAGTCACAGTAACCTACGTGCGCTATGTAAGTCACGTGACATGCTTCCCTAATCCCAACACTCCAAGTCCAAAATAAACAAATCAGTGTCGAAGCAAAGTTGTAAACAAAACCAAATCTTCCAAAACAAAGTTTACCAACAGAACTTCAAACAATGAAAATCAAAACACAAGCAAACAGAAATCAAACAAACGAAAGAAAACACGCCTCTCTCTTCCTCCAGTCACTTCCGGGTCTTTATACAGGTGACATTGGTTCTGATTGGTTCCCGAGGAAGGTTGTCCTTTGTGGGCAAATGGTGATTGACATCCGAGTCGACCAATCGTGAACCTATAAACAGATGACAGAAAAGAGGGAGAGAGAGAGATAGAGAAAGAAAAAACCCAAATTCTGCCAAAATACGTCATGGACGTAACAATCACAATGTTCCAGTATTTGTTTCAAGAGTGTATGTCATTAATTCTCAATTAAACTTGTTTTTCTTATTCTTGCATAAGAGAACACATGCTTATTCTGTTACACTGCTTCAGCTTACTCAGCGGGCCAAAACCCGCTGGCCATTAGGCCCGATCAAGCCCCGGAAGTAACGGTGGAAACATGGCTGGCACGTGTCAGTACACTTGCTTTTGGCCGAGCAGTGGAAATGCAGCTAATGCGAGCAGTCAGAGGTCCCCCACCTCCATGCAGAGATGGAGTCCTGTGATTAGCCTTACTCTAGAAGTCAGAGAGCTCCACACCACACCTCTGCCTCACAGTAAAGAGGTATCATGGTCACAATGACTCATCTTAATGAGAACTGTCATATGAACAACTTTCAATTCGCTTGGTAAAGGCCTCCTTGCTTCCTTTGTTTCATCTGGAGCAAAGCGTTTGTCCTGAGAAAGTGAATGCCTACCTGTATCTGGACTGGCATATCAGGTCACGCTCAGCACAGAAATACTTCACAAAAGTCTCTCCTGAGGGAGGAAGAAGATCCTGTTTCAACCTCATTCTGGACACACTTTTAGTTGTTCATTGTGGTTGGAGTTTTTTTTATTATTTTGCTTCTCTATCATTGAGACCAACAAAACTGCCATCCCAATCTTTCCTCTTTGGATCAAACTCTTAAACTGTGAACTTAGTGGACGCAGATGTCAAATACATTATAGTGCTTGTCAGTTCTGTGTTGATCTAATTCTCCGTGGTTTTTAAGAATAGCCAAGGTCCTGCTTTATTTATAAAGACTTGTACAGCAGAGTGGTCTTCCAAAACAGCATGATCTGATGGGAACATTTACCTTTATTTACAGTGGTGTGAAAGAGTTTGACCCCCCCCTTCATGACTTCTTATTTTTTATGTTTGTCACACTTAAATGTTTCAGATCATCAAACTAATTTAAATATTAGGCAAAGATAACGCAAGTAAACAAAAAAAAATCAGTTTTTTAAATAAAGGCTGTAATTATTAATCCAAATCTACATGGCTCTGTGTGAAAGTGCTTTCCTCCTAAACCTAATAACTGGTTGGGCCACCCTTAGCAGCATCAACTCCAATCAAGCATTTGTGATAACTTGCAATGAGTCTTTTACAGGACTCTGAAGGAATGTTGATCCACTCCTCTTTGCAGAATTGTTGCATTTCAGCCACATTGGAGGGATTTTGAGCATTAACTGCCTTTTTAAGGTCATGCCACAGCATCTCAATATAGAAATTCAGGTCAGGACTTTGATTAGGCCACTCCGAAGTCTTCATTTTTCTTTTTATTTAGCCATTCAGAGGTGGACTTGCTGGTGTGGTTTGGATCATTGTCCTACTGCAGAACCCAAGTTCCCTTCAGCTTGGTCACGAACAGCTTCAGCTTGGTCGCCGGACATTCCCCTTCAGAAATATTTGGTTGACAGCAGAATTTCTATTCATCACAGCAAGTCTTCCTGGTCCTGAAGCACCCATCACACTACCACCACCATATTTTTCTGAAATTCGGTGTTACTTTTAGACCAGATGTAACATGCCTTCCAAAAACTTTTCCAAAAACTTTTCTCGTCACTCCACAGAGTATTTTCCCAAAGGTCTTGGGGATCATCAATGTGTTTTCTGGCAAAAATGAGACGAGCCATAATGTTCTTTTTGCTCAGCACTGATTTTCGTCTTGGAACTCTGCCATGCAGGCTGTTTTTGCCTAGTCTCTCTCTTATTTTGGAGGATGAACACTGACCTTAACTGAGACAAGTGAGCCCTTCAGTTTTTTGGATGTTGTTGTTGTTGGGTCTTTTTCAGACACCTTTTCACATAGGGCTTTGTAGGTTTGGATTTTGTTTTCCCTTCATAGTAACAAGCTTCATTTAAAAACTGTATTTTGTGTTTACTTATTTTTGACTAATATTTAAATTTGTTTGGAGATCTGAAACATTTAATTGTGACGTATGCAAAAAAATAAGAAATCAGGAAGAGGGCAAACTCTTTTTCACACCACTTTATTTGGCTCTTGTACAACAGAAGTATGTTGTCAAGTCTGATAGTCCACAAATAACTTATTCTTTTTGATCAGTGGTTCTCCAAGTTTCAGCTGTCAGTGGTTCACAACTATGGAGGACTAGGAGTGACTTTTAAAAATAAAATGAAGCAATGAAATGACTATTTAATAATTCATAAATCACGTTTTAAACTGAAAAGTTAGTAGACATATTTAACTGTTTATTTAATCGTTTTAAAATGTGTATTAAAATAATTATTTGCTATATTTTTGAATTTACCCATGTATTTTTATATTTAAAAATATCAATTTAATTAGTTAACTACATTTTGAAACATTAATTAAATGTCTAAAAAGTTAAAAGAAAAGACACCATTCATTTAAGGTCTTTATTGCTTGTATTGTTTTCTCTTTCTGTTCTTGTACAAGGTGAAAAATGAATTTTGATTAGTTCATATTGCGAGTTTCACATCTGGTTTAGATTTGACTAGTACAAAAGAATCCCACACAGGGTTCATTCAGCACAGGTTTAGTTTAACATTAGGTACATTTACATGCACTTCAGAAGTTTTCATTTAGACTTAAGCCAATATGTCGTCTTTTTAAAATGCTATCTACAAGCTTTATTCCGACCAGTTGTTTTTTGTGACGCCAAACTAACCGATCTAGATAATGCAATTGTAGCTCGACTTAATCCAGCAAAACAAAGGTGATATGCAGTGTTTTTAATCCTTCAAATATTAGATTTATGCTTTTTTTCATGTATTTGAACAGACAGCTGAAGACCGTAGCTCAACTAAGCAAAAAAAACAAACATCTGTAGCTCTATTAACTGCACACGTTTGCTTTCTTTCTCAATGTGTTAATGAAACATTTGAACAAGTACATTTTATTAGTCAAAGTTTATTAGATTTGGGTATAGAATTTGTCAGGCAATACTGTACCAGACAATACAGCATTTGCCTCACCATTCCTGGGTTTTAAGGAAGCACATCTGTCACACATGAGGTCTGACTGCTGCGTAGGACTAACTGTGTTCTAACCACAGCATCATGTGGCTCAGTCAAACATTTGTATAATCTGGGAATTCCACACCATTCTCCCCCTCCTTTCCTTTCTCTTCCTCCTACATTCATTCATGCATCACTGAAAGGGTCATAGGCTGAGTCTACTGGGAGTGCGAGCTGATGAAAGTTCTTTTAAAAATTGAACAGTGATGGAGTCTTGCCAAGGAAGGGGACAGAAATTGTACAGTTTTTCAGATTCCTTGTTTTACTTCATAATCTATTTTATTCCAGTGGTTTAATTCATTGAATATATTTGGGCACAGTAGAAATTGAATTATATGACTCGGTATGCTTTGCACACCAAACATTTAGACTAATTAATATTGACGATGATATTGCAGCACACTCATTCGTGTTGTCAGCTAAAAAGGCAAGGGGTGGTTTTAAAGTATTAACCATAATGCTTGAGTCAGTGAGGTGGTAGATTGCTGTATTGATCAGCTGGCTTCTCATTCGGTCTTTCTGTTCTCATCAGTCCAAAGGTGTAGCACTACCGTTTACATCAAACTCAGTGAGTAGATAATCCCAACAACCTTCAGCTTTTCCTTGATTGCTCCGTCACAAAGTGAAAAGATCCTATTAAAATAAAAAAACATATAACTTATGAGTTAACTCTAGTTGATAGATGTCAAAATGCGCTAAAAATAAAACGAGCTTAAATTTGTGTGTAGAAAATTTAAAAGCTATGTTTTACAATATTTTCAGCCCAAGTTTTATTTATAGTAAAGATGTTTTCAGTGTCATACTGTCATATGACTTTGACTAAATGAATGAAGTCAGCATGGCATTTTGTTTTTGCGGAGGAGAGAGGCTGATAAAGGTGCTTGGATGAATGGAAAAATAAACAAACAGGAAGCAGGCCAGTTTGCCAATGAAAGCATAAAACATGCATAATTGTCCTTCTGCCTTGTGTGTAATACCAGAGGTTGTTAGAGTAAACTAGTGAACCATTCTCATGTCAGTGGAACTGTTCTTGTGATGATGCCATTGAGAAAAGTCTCTCTTTGTCATGCAGGCTGTAATTATTTCAAGACAAAGGATTTTAAATATTTCATGCCTGTAAACCTGAAACTCTACATGATCTTCTAGAGCTAATCCCATGAAACCAACCGATAATGTCCAGATCCAATTTCTCCTCAACCTAAAAAGACAAAAAAAATAAATCTACTACTGCAGGGGTGGCCAACCTGTTCAGCATGAGCCAAAAAAAAAAACTCATGACTGCGAAGAGCCACACAACAGATATTGCTCACAACAATTTTTTATTACTATTTATTACTTATTACAGTTTTCATCGATTTGAATGTATCAACATACCTCCTTTTACTTGACTCTTTAACTCTTGTAGTAACTCTTTCACACGTGTGTCAGTCAGGACAGAGTGATGCTTTGATTTCACTTGTTTCAATGTTGAAGAATTTGATTTGTGAAATGCCTGTGATTAAGAGCATGTGTGCGTATAATTGAAAATTTCAAGCACAAGTTTCATGATGTGATCCAACTTAAGCTTTTTTGACACCAATTGCATCTAAATTGAACATCTAAAATTCAGGAAAACAGTGCCTATTGCTGTTAGTTTTGATAACTGCAGATCTGCTTTCTCAACAACAGCCATCAGTGTCTCTTTCAGATCGATGCCACGAGTTCTGTCTTTTGGTGGCACCATGTCAAGTAGCTCTTCCTTAATCGTGCAGTCTTCAGACACGAATCGTACAAATATTGCCAACTGTGGCTTATCCTGAACATCACAATGCTGATGAAGACTCATCCAAAGCAATGCTGAAATACTGGCACTTCCGAAGATCTGAATATAAATGGGTTTCAACCGAGTTATGTCCGATATTCTCTCTTCAACGGTGTGCCATGACAGCTGGAGGTCCTTTACCGAACGTTTCAAATGTTCGTTTTCGGGACAAAGAATAGCAACATCACTAAGGCACTTTTTAACAAACTCCCATTCACGGTATGGTTTTTTAGCACGAGCAATGTTCCATGCAAGCTGATATGACGCTGATGTCACGGGCTCTGAATGCTTGGTAAATTTTCTCGGTAAATGCTTTGCTTGTCCGACTGACATTTCAAAGTGTTTACCTTGTGCTTGCGAAGTTCACCGCCTTTGGGAAATTCCCGTGCCACCGTTGGATGGAGTGATGTAAAATACCGTTCAAGATTTGAAGCCTTAAAATGCGACAATAATGTCTGGCATATCAAGCAAAATTGTTTTCCATTTTGTTCAACAAAGAAATGTAAATCCTCCCATTCAGATAGAAATGTTCTGTGCTCATCTACATATATTTTTTTTTATCCTGCCATGACGATTCCTACTAATGTACTTCATGTCAGTCAGAAAGTAGCTTTTTTTTTTTTTTTATGTTTAAAATTCTAATTGGGTTCAGAAAAATAATTTGAAATTCGTTTCGATTTAATTTAAAATTAAACTGAGAATTTTTTTTAAATAAATGGCAATTATAAACACAGAACATGTGGAGACTGAAGAGCCTCAAAAGAGCAGTCAAGGAGCCGCTCGCGAACTTGGGTTGGCCACCCCTGTACTACTGTGATCCCTAAGCTTTTTCCATTGTTACTTTTTCAGTTTTTTTTCCCCAGGATGTTGAAACATGTTCTTATTTTTGATGATTCTCATGTTTGCTGTAATATTTAATTAACAGTATAAAATTAAAATGTGAAAATGTAAAAAATTGTATTATGAAAATGGTTTCTTTCATTGCCTTGAAATACGAGCAAGTGTTCACAAAGTGTTTGCGCGAGCAAAAACAGCAGTCGAGTGAAGATCGAGTGCGCACGTGGGGAATTTTTGCACGCACATGCCTAGAGATAGATAGATAGATTTATTATATAATTTTATGTATTTTAAAGGTGGGCAGTTGACTGGGGTAACAGCTGGTCAGCTCTTTGTGAGATTCACCCAGTTACATATCACATTTCCATCAATGAATAACCAATAAAACACTGACGCTTCGCATGGGAACAGTGCTGCATTATTTAGAAGTGCTTATCTGACAGTGAATGAATGAATGCAAAGAATGATGCTAGGCAAAAGCTTTGGCTTATGTGTTTGTCAATTCTTCCCCTGACCGCTGTGGCCCAAGCATAATGAACATCACCATCAGTCAAGATAAATCTATATTAATTACTTTGAAATTCATGCCAAGGACAGTTCTCGTATACCCTGTTTATTAACTTAAGAATTTCAAGATCATTTTGTGATTTTTGCTTAACTACTTGGGTCTGTGACACCTTTTATTAAAAGGAGGAACATCTTGTATCTGTCATCTAAACACAAAGAAGTAACCAAATAATCCTCTGATGCTTTTTTTGTTCCTTGCTTGGCAACAAATCAGACTTTCCATTTCTGGCATCTATAAAAGGCTACTGGAATGTGGCCAAACTCCTTTGAAAACATGTCATTGTATTGCGCTGGTCTGACCTTTTAGGACCTAATTAGATGTTTTATGAAATTGTATTTGCTGAATCTCACATTATGAGGATGGGTTGTTGGACGAGTGCTGTGTGAAGAATTCCTTGAGCTCCCTCTGGAAAAGGGCGAGCCTTGTCTGTCAAAGCACCGTGTCTCCTGATGAAATGTCATGCTTCCTCCTCATCAAAAAAAGCAGTTTGGGGGGTGTGCGCGCATGCTGTTCTTCAATGGTGCCAGCCTTTTTGTCTTTTGCTCACTGAATATTGTTGAACTTGATGGATAAAATGTGATCACGTGGCATTTCCAATGATTCTCTTCTTCTCTCGGCTCTGATGCTCAAATCACTGTGGAATTCCGGTAGAAAAGCAGGGCAGGGTGGACCAGACGACCTGCAGCTGGCCTGGTGTGGCTTGGCTGTGTCCACGCTCATTAGTATCACATGAGCCAGACCGCCACCGCTCACAGGAAACTGCCACGGGGTGCCCGTGACCCCTCCCCACCCTCCCTTCTCTGTCTCCCCACCTCAGAGGGAACTGCAGACACCCTGGAACAGAGAGCCCTTTATACCAGTGATTTTCAATGGACATTGCTTATGCTCAGTGGTCTGGTAAAGTGTTGTACCCCAAACACATTTAACTTTTCTGTCACATAGTCTCTTTATCTCATGCTACCATGCAAACTAGATGTCATTGACATTCACGTGTGGCAGTGGAATTTGGATGCATTTTTGTTGAAATTAAATGGGATACAAGTTGTCCTGTCCAAGGGCAACAGAATAAGAATAGCAGAAGAACACTAGGAATTCATCCTACAATGTCTGTGTGTTGTTACTGGGTCGCGAATATGTGCTTTGAAAGAGTAAAGCTTGGTTTAAACTAATATATAATAGAAATATTCAGGCTTCAGTACAAATTAAGCCAAGTCAACAGCAGAATGCAGTTTTTATTACCGGAAAAAATTATTTTGACTAATTTCTAGTATTTGTTGCTGGTTCCTGTGAGACACAATTGTATAAATAGAACTTGGATAAATTAAACTACTGTTTAAAATAAATCTGATTTATTTTGCAATAGATGCAATAAATTTGTCAAGTCACAGTAAAGATATTTATAATGTTACAATATATTTCTATTTAAAATAAATGCTGTTCTGCTTAACTCTCTATTCATGGAAGTATCTATTTTCAACTTTAAATGGGCTAGATGTATGAATTTTCATGTATTCATGTTTTTTTTGCATTGCCGATGTGTGAACGTCTTGTAACAACTTTATAAACAAGACTTCCTATGTTGTCTGTTTATATTTCACAACATTACTCTTTTTACTGTACTAATTAAATTTATAGTTATATCAAATAGACTTTTTAAAAATATATTTGAAAATATTTTTACCAACCCCAAACTTTTAGTGTAGTTTTGTTACTCGAATGCGGAATTATTGAGGTTGTTTTAAGGTTTTAGAAATGTTATTATCATGGCAGCAGTGTTGTCAAATTGCTTTTAGCTTAACACAGAAGGTTAGTGGATGATTTGTGTAGTTATTTTTCTTATTCCACACTAAAATCATGTTAATACAAAATATAATGTATGTATTTTTTAATACATATGTCTATGTTACTTACATTAAGGATAGGTCCCATTTACCGCCATTGTGTGCCTCAACATTACCCTGATTTTTGGCGCTGTTGCACTGTCTAATGCTGTGTATGAACATCTTTTTATAAGAGTAGCAGTGCGGCTTCATTTCTAACCACAGGGCCTGATTTAATCGGAGTCCACAAACGCCCACCATATGGGGCACACCCAGTCAGAGTGATGCACACCCAGTCAGAGTGATAACAGCCTTTTTCAGGGGTGGATCCACACAGAAAGCCCCCGTCATCAGACACAGTCAAGCTGAAGAACAACCGAATCTCTTCTCTCTGCGTAGCACATAGATGAAGACAAATCGCATTGTTTCAAAAGCAGTGCTCGTCTGTTTCAGACATTAAGAGCCCATTTAGACAGCCAATCTGAAACAGGTGCTCCCGTTAAACACTGACCTTTTATCAAGCTTATTTTGATCCTTCTAAACCAAAGAGAAAAAAAGCATTGATCAAGGATCAATTTTTCTTTTCCAGTGAAGTCGATTTAAGATTGGGAATGAAGCTGGGTCAGAGGCAGCTACAAGGAAAAGCACCTCGTGCAATTGATGGAGTGTACAGGCTGATTTATGTGACCCAGTTTGAGGTTTGCAGACGCACAGGGCACACGTTTCACTCAGTGGTCTCTTTTCTTTAGATTTATAGTCCAAATAAAAGAAAACGTTGGCTTTCTGAAGCTTTAAATGTCGTTTTTGGTCTAAGCATACCTAGACGGCTTGAAAACCTTGAGGTGCATTATTGATACTTTCCCCTGCAGCAACGGTGCAGAGGCTCCCTATTGATTTGCCTAATGTGGCAAAACTGCTCCCCTCTCCTGCTTGCTTACATAACTGCTGTCTGTGTCAGTGCTTGCTCTGGAGCTCTGCAGCATTAAAGAACTGTTCATTTATTCCCTCTCCATTCCTGTCACTCACGTTGAGAGACAGTTTTTGCGTCGGACACTGTGATTATCATTTTTCACTGCAGAGCGTGTATGATGAGACTTCTGTCCCTCAGTGTAGGCCTTATCTTTGACTAACGTTTTCAGTACTTTAAAGTAACTTTATTAAATGCTGCACAATGCAGCACTACTTCACCTGATGGAGGGTTTGACTTTGCTGAGCGAATACAAATTCAGCAACGCTCTTGTCCTGTTTCACAGTCGCTGTGAATTCGCAGTAATTGTAATTGTAAATTTGACGTGTCCTCCAGTGGCAGAGTCTGCCTGTTTATGTTTTGCTGGAATGATGAAACATGTGATAAACTGTTGCTCAGCTTTATTCCACTCTCTAAAGATTTTTTTTTGACTGGAGCTTGTCATTTTCTTTTTTTAGTTAAGGATGTGACATTTAGACTCTTGTTTCAGCTTACAGTTCCAGCGAAATAAGCTGTTAGACAGATGAACGCTTTAGATTCAAGAGCTTATAAGGTTTTCTTATTAAGACCCATGGGATGTCAGAGACCACCTACATATGCAGGGGAAAATATCAAATTTTCTTTTTAATAGCCTTGACATTGATTTCCTCTGGTCTACTTTAGTTAGGTGCTTTATTTAACTTCTTATTCACTGTTGTTTTGTGCACCCTAATGATACTGTTAGGATTTCCTGTTTGTGTTTAAGCCTGAAGTGTACACACAACTTTTCCATTTTCTTCTGTCATGTTAAACTAGTATAACAATTAAGCTTCCTTTATCGGCTTGTTATACTACAGGTTGTAAGGGACTTTTTTATATTGGATTACAGGAGAAACCTGAGTGAAACTTACTTTACTCTTGAACAGTTGCTATATTGTTACGTCTCCTGATGTCTTAGTCTCTAAGACTTAGAGGTATGAGGAAGACGTACATAATGTAATTTAAGCACACTCTTATTTTGGTAGACCCAAAACAATTAATAATCATCTTTTTTTTCAAAAGTACTGCCTTGATCAACACAAAATAGATCATTTGAAAGCCTGAACTTTACAGTGACTGTTGCCAATTTAATTAACTCCTAACTAGTGCAGCGTTATTTGCTGAGAAGTATTTCTTTAGCATAGGTATGTATAAATATATTATGTACTGCGATGTGAACCATCATACAGCTCACATATTTTTGTCATTTTGAAAGGTCAGAATACAAGAAACATAATTGTTTTGGGCTTATTGCATGTCAAATAACAAAGATATGAAAAATTACACACACTGGCAGACACAGTACACTAACATATTCCATTCACAAACAACCAGAGTCTCATGGCAGACGGGCAAGAAGAAATTGATTAATACGTGTTGTTTATTTTTACAGAAAATTCACAAAATAACAAAATCGTGTTATGCTTTCTTCTTCTGTCAGCTTGCTGTCTGATTGGATATAGTTTCATTCCATGTGACAATCCCACAGAGAGAGTGCGTGTTTGTCCTTTGGGGTTTCCTCTACCATACAACAGGATTTCTGAACATAAATGTTCAATGTGTTGGAAATTTATGATTTGAGATTGGTGCGGCCCCAGCATTCTTCTGAGCAGATTCAATCACTCCTAAAACGTCATGATACAGGAAAATGACTTCACCTAGGATTGTCGTAAGGGGAGATTCGGCCTAAAATTGGCCTGATTATCTTGTAGTGTGAGCTGAGCTCAGACTACAGGTGTTTCAGGCTCAGTTTATTCCTCCAACATTCAGAGAAAAAAGTACATGTCCAGGGCATCAATTGGTTCCGATGTTCAGCCCAGATCAAATCTTATAACTTCCTATCTGCTTACGAACACATTGGGGCCACCCTTATAATATCAAACAAATTTAGGATTTTACGTCGGAGTGATTACGAGTCTATTTTAAGTTGACTTTTTTTGTCCCTATTGTAACGTATATTCGAGTGAAACGGCTTCTGGAATGAGAAAAATGTCGGTCAGGGTTTGATTTCGTCTTTCGTAATTTATTAGTGCAGGAAGTTGGGCATCGCAAACTAAACGGTGGCCGTTTGTGGAGGTTATGTAGCCGAACCCTCTGCCGAGACGCACACAAAGAGAATAGACGCCGTTTCGAGATGGAGGGGAGATAAGCATTTTTGATTTAAGATTCCAAGAGCATATGAATAAAAAGTAATGTGCACAGATAAATAATTGATAGTAAGCACAGCACGGTTTTAAAAAAAACGATTTTTGAGATGTTACCTATATTTTAGTGTCCAACGCCATTTTAAGCATGTTTAACTTATTTAAGCCAGAATATATTTATGCATAACAACACACAAGAAGAAAACTTGTCACTTCAATAAATGGGAAGTCATTGTATTTTATCCAGAGCTCCTGTGCAGCTGAACATTTATATGAACTGGATTTCCATCAGCTGAAAGCACATTGCAATGCATTTAACCTTTAGACAGCTTCGTTCACACCCTGTCAGAGGAAAAGAGTCTTAATCGCTCTGACCTCTGGGGATTTCACAAACAACTCAGTCCAGTGTTAAGCAAGCAGATGAGGGCAAAAGGTAAAGATGATTGTTTGTTCTCATTTGGTCTCAGCCTCGGATGTCTGATGAATATGGCACACTTGACTACAATCACTTCAGGATTTTTGAAGGCGTCATCTGATTGGTTGAACCCTACAGGATGTTTGAGAGATGTGTGTTGCGTTCTTTAACAGTCCACCTGGAAACAAACCGTTGTCACACCAAACCCCCTCATGGAAGAAGAAAGCCGTTGTGTTTTCAACTGTGACAATGAGTGCTTATCAGGATCAACTAAACACTGGATTTTCAAAAGTATGTGAAGTTCCTGGCTCCATTGTTCCTGTAAACTTGCACAATGTTCTTAAATGAATAATTTATTAGATGCACACCGGTCTGTTTTTGTAGGGACATTGACTTAAATGTTCACGTCTGTAAGTCTAAAGGTCTGGCTACGTGAGACCGATATCTTTTGGCTTGGCTAAGCCTAGAAAAATGCTTCACTTTTCACCCCACTCTCAGTGTCTTAAATTGGGGATGTAAAACGTTTATGTCTCCTCAAACTGTTACGAGCTCCTCCTATGAGGAGTTTCCGGCAGTGCAATTTTTGGAATGTAATAACTGGATTTAGCAATAGTTCTTCATCTGAATACAGAAAAACCCAATCTTCCATTTTCCCAAGAAAATACATATTTGGTAAGGAATTAACAGCAATCCGGGTTTTTTTGCCAGGTCAATTAAATGGAAGATGTCTTGTTTTCTGTAAATTATCTTTTGTCACGATGGTTTGAACTTGCAGGCTTGAGCGCTGAAGGCCAAATCAAGGTCAGAGGCCACAGTTTGGAGATTAGAGAACTGCAAAGAGACATGAAGTAATGTAGACATTAAGCATGAGTAAACAAGCCAGTTGTGCTTCTGTGTCAGATTGCATTAGCATGACATCAGTGGGATGGTTTGAATAAGTCAGAATCCTCCAGCAGTTTTCTAAAGGCCTTCAAGAGCAGAAGTAAACATCAAAGCTTTTCGGTCTAGTCTGTTTGGTTGTATTGTTCATTTTGTTTCTTCTTTTCAGATTTGAACCAGAACAGTTCAATTCTGTTTTACGTTTGCGCTTTTCCTTGCTATATTAATTGTAAAAAAATGGTCCAAATTTCGTGCCTATTTTGTCTTTTTATGTATTAATTCTCCCCCTGCCTCTCTCTCTCTCTCTCTCTCGCCCAGGAATGATGGACATCGCTGCAGTGTCGCCACATTCGTATAGGTCTGATTGAGCGGAGTGGTGAGCTGCTCAGTGCGTCGACACTCAAAAGGAATGATCCAGCAGGGTGACTAAGGAGGAAGAAGGGGGGAGAGGATGGGTGTGAATGCCTCCAGCTACCCTCACTCGTGCTCCCCTCGATTCGGGGGTAACCCACAGACCCAGCAGACCTTCATAGGTAAACTCTCATATGAATGCTGTTACAGAAATAATTGTTCTTCATAGTTTAGCAACTACTGTGATCGATGACGATATAAAAGGTCTGACAGCTTGAGCACTATTACATCTTTTTTTTGGCTTTCTGATTGCATATATCAGCAGGATACAAGACCTACATTCTTTGAATCACATTGCAATATGTTTTTCAGTTACAAGAAAAGG